>CM063593.1:9688702-9704328 GCA_032356905.1 Salix exigua | reverse complement strand
TAACAAAACAATAAACGGCGAGGTGTTTTTACTGTTTGAATCCACAGTACCACTTACTATTTATATATGTTGTTGCGAGTCATTACAGATATGTGGGTGTGGCTGAGTTGGTCATAGGATAGCAAATTTGTGAGAGATGGCGCGGGTTCGAATCTCACTCTCTGCATGTCTTTATTTTGCCACAAAACCACATCTATTTATATGTATTGTCTTGAACAATAACTGAAATGTGCAACTAGCCGAACTGGTCAAAAATGCATCTGCCTCCGAGAGGGGCACAGTTCGAATCCCATCCCCAACAAATATTCATTCAGTTTATTGTTTTTTTATTTATTACGTTTTTTCTTTTTGTTTTCAATGATTTTGTTTTTCTGGTTATATTTTTTTTTTCTTTTTTTCCCCACTTATATATATATATATACATATATTTTTTTAATTTGTTGTTTTTATAATTGGATTATTTGGGCTAACTTAAATGCACTATGATTAATCCTCAAATTCAATTTTTTTTTATAATTTGTTTTCCTTATTATGGTTTTTTTTCAATTAAATATTTTTAATTTTGCTTGGAAATGTGATTGATTTTTTTAAAAAAAATATTTTTTGTTGATTAATATTTTTTTCCTTATTATGTTTTTTTGTTTTTATTTTTTTCCATGAAACATTTTTTATTTTGCTTGGAAATGTGATTGATTTTTAAAAAAATATATTTTTTGTTTAAAAATATATTAAAATGATACTTTTTTAATTATTTTTAACAGTAACCCATGTTTATTCATTTATGCTTTTAGAAAAAAATATTCATTTTTTTTAGGGATTTTATTTTTATCAGGTTCTATTCTGAAAATTTAATTTATATTGGTGATAATTATAAAATTAATATTGCTTTTTTTTTTATGTGTGTGTTTTTGTTATGTTATCTGTTTTTCAGATAAGATAAATTTATAATTTTATTTTTTGCGCAATAATGATGATAATGTTTTTTTGTTCAAATGTTTTTTTTTTGAGGTAATTTAATGATTTTAATTATTTGAGTAGTAATGTTGATAATAATTTTAACTGTTATTGTAATGAAAATGACATTAACGTAGGGATGAATTTTCAATTTATGTGTTTCATCTTTTATGGATAGAAAATTAACTACTTTCTCATAATTTTTATTTTTATTTTTAAATGTGATATAAATTACACAAACAATAAACGGCGTGGGGTGTGCATTGTAGCGCCTCTCACAGTTCACTGTGGATTCGCACAGTGCACGCCCGGTTTTGTCTCTCGGTCGCGCGGTGTGAGGGGCGCGGGAGGCGGGGGTAAAACCGGATTTTCCTTTTGGATTTTTTTTAATTTCTATTTGTGAACAATGTATTGACGCAAGAGACCCTGGTAATAGGACAAAATAATGTCTACAGCTGAGGGGCATCAACGTCATTGCACGCGGTCTGACCGGTCCGGTCCGGTCCGCCGCATATTTTGAATATTTTATTATTTTCTGAAATGGCTAAAGACGAGTTTAGCCCCTAATAAGACAAAACAACTATTTTTGGTCAAGGGACAGAACGATAATTGTCTCTCTTTTTAAAATTAAATATTCTGGTTTGATAGAGCGTCCGCCACACGTGCCCTACGTTGTTTTGTCTCACGCCCTCTTCTGGCGGCACGTGCGGCGGCCCACAGTGTCCAAAAAAAATCTACCGGATGCCAGAACTAAGCGTCGCCGGGTGGTCTTCTTCCCGCGGAGGCGCGTGTTACGGAAAAAAGTCTGTGGACCCCTCTAAGTCTGGGGAAAGAAGGCGATGACGTTTCTCTCTCTCCATGGTTTCAAAGTTGCACTTTGGTCCTCCTACTTTTAATTTCAGGGTTGTTTGTTGATAACGCAATCAATTTGGTACCAAAGTTCTGATTGTTTCAATTGTGTCCTCTGATTACAATTGACAATAAATGCAAGTTGCATTTCAGCCCTTTGACTTTTAATTGTTTAATTTATGCCCTTGATATATTCAATTCAGCCCTTATAATTTTATTTGTTTTTTATCCCTACTTTATTAATGTATATATAAGTGTATTTGTTTTTTATCCCTACTTTAATAATAATAATAATAATAATAATAATCATGATTTAATGATTGTTAATTCTTACTCTTTTGTTATGTTTTTCCCTCCCAATAATTTGATAAAATTTTGTTTGCCAATAATAGCCATGGTAATTTTTTTTTATCTTTTGTTAAAATTTCAAAGATATTTTTAATCTTATATTTGAAAATATATAATTTATACATACGTTACAAACTCAAATCAAAATTTTAAACAGATTATCTCTAAATCTATAATTTTTATTTGTTTCTATCATATAAATTGATCGTTGTAGATTTAATTGTATTAAATTATATAAAAAAAACTACCCATGACAGAACGCACGGGTAATTATCTAGTATAGTTGAAACATGGTGGAATGGGCTTTCCCTAAAGGTGAAGTGTTTAAACTATTCACCTTCGGAGTGTCTCCAACAAATGTTTTTACTTTTCTCTCCTTTTCTCTTTATTTTATTTTATTTTATTTTTATGCATGTTTCCTATTTTTTATATAGAATATGGTTGTTTTTTTTTATAAAAAAAATTCAATTATATCCCTTATATTTGCAATCAATTGTTTGACAAAAATATCTGGACAATTTTATTTGTAAATTAAGCATCAACTAGCTATTAGAATGTTTTTTCAACGCTATAGGAACCTCGTAATAAACAAATTTAATGAAACTATAAATTCAATTCTCAATCAAGATAACTGTGAAAGGAATGACCTCGAAAACTATAAATTTTCATGTCGAAATCAATGGCTTCTAGTTCGAATTCTAAGTAAGTAGCTATCTCATGTGACGATGGAAGATGTCAACAGAACATCATTCCTTGACACCAAGGTTCGATTATATTGTGTTCAATGGAATAATTGAAAGATGGATGCAAAGAATGGTTTATAGAAACAATTTTTAGTGTCTGCCTGGGAGAGTGATTATAATTGTTTTTGAAAGTATTTTTTTATTAAAAAATACATTAAAATTATGTTTTTTATTAAAAAAAAATTATTTATGACATCAACATATCAAAATAATTTTAAAACACTAAATTTTGTTAATTTAAACTTTGAAAAAAATTCATTTTTTTTTCACATATATTTTTGAAAAGAACTCCCAGAATGTCTTCTTATTGGAAAAGCAATTTGCTAAGTAAAGAAAAGGCTGCGTGTGAGATTTATGATCCTACCAGAGGAGTTCAAACAAGTTATTTCCATTAAAGATTAAAAGTGTGCAATTTTGTTTGATAACTAATGTAAAATATTTTTGTTTTGTTTTTCAAGCAATATATTGTATCGCTATTTATTCACAAGAATATTTAAAAATATTTCTTTATTTTAAAGTAAACTCAATGAAGAGAGCCTACGATAATTTTTGATAGTATGATTGAGATTAATTTTTATTTATAAATATATTAAAATTATTTTTATTTATTTTTTAAAAATTATTTTTAATATTAGCATATGAAAATGATTTAAAAACAATACAAAATTTAACCCAAAACAAAAAATAAAAATATTTTTAAAATAACAAATACAATGTACTTTTTTCTCTCATGTATTTTACTCAGCATCTCCTGTTTTGTCTGGGGAGAAGTTAAACTGAGATTCCATAATGTGAAATGATGGTGACACATGAGCCTTCTTGTCTGGTCTCCAAAATCCAAATAAGCTTTATGGAGAAACCGACAACCAGATTCAAGACTCCAGCAGTGTTTCTCGGTGAAGAGAGCAGCGGAGGTTGACACACATTCTCATGCAAATAAGATTCCAGGTTAGAAAACCCTAGATTGATCATCGTGTAAATAGCCATCAGATGTGATATTATGTAGATGCATTATGAACAAGTCATTCCAAGTACCTGTAATTACAGGGAGAAAAATTCTTGAAATGGTTGTTTTTAAAGTATTTTTTATTATAAAATATATTAAAATAATTTTAAAAAGATTAATTTTAATATAAAATGATTTAAAAATATTTAATTTTAAAAACCACACTACAAGAAAAATGGGTTGACAAAGACATACGTTGCTAATAATAATTAGCAACGGAATTGTTCCGTTGTAATTCAGCGAAAATTCATTTGCAACGGATTATCCATTGCAAACACTGTCAATCAATTTTTTTAATTAATTTTCTTAATTAATCTTTTCAAATTCCAGGCTTCTTATGATGGAATTCCAAATTTCAAATTTCAAATTCCAAAACAATAACAGAGGCCTTTCTAGCTCTCTCACTCTCCCCCTGTAGAAATTTCAGCATAAAATCTTCCGGATCGGTGGTTCTAACGAAACTTGGGATATCCCTCAGACGGATGCCTTTCATGCCTGGTATATACCTCAACGTAGAAGTCCTCGGCAAACAGAAGGGCAGCAAAATAATCCTTGTATGTGGAGGGAGACAACGGTTCATTAAGAACTTGAGGCACTATATAAATAGATGACACACCCTTTTGAACGGACAAGTAGTTGACTTTTGTCTGTCCATCAATTAAATTTGGGGAGGCCAGAGACAGAGTTGGTTTAAAGGATGGAAGCTGCTTAGAGGATGATGAAGATGCTTTCGATGAAGTTGTTGGTACTGGTGGAAATACGAGTGGGTCTAGAAAGAAATGTTGTTGTAATGGTGAAGATTGAGATTGATCAGAAGATGATGCTTGGGGTTTAGGCCATGGAGGCGCTGGAATTGAACAAGGATAGAGCAATTTTGGTGAAGATTGAGTTAATGCAGAGGAAGAAGCAGGTAGATCATCAGAACATACGGGTGGATATGTGCACTTATCACGGTATTTAAAGGAACAAGAAATTTCTCGTTCATATGAGAGCGACTTGGCGTTCCCATATCACGGTATTTAAAGGAATTTGCAAAGTAAATTTAATTTGCAATGGATTTTTTGTTGTAAATTAAATTACTTTGCAACAAAAATTCCGTTGAAATTTAAAATCATTTATTGAATATTGCATTATCTCCGGTGAAGATCCGACTAATCAGCTCCTCTGCAATTCAACATGTCTGCTGCAATTCGGTTTCCTTAACACGTGGATATGCAGAAAGCCATTTTGTTATTGTAATAAGGAGAATTAGTTAGTTGTTATTAATTTGTTATTATTGTTGTTAGCTGATTATTGTTAATTAGTTTGTTAGCTTTTCCTTTGATGGTTATTCTCTCAGTAGAAGAATTATCTTCTATATATACCTGTAAAACAACTGTTTGAATTAATTCAGAGTGAAATCATTCAGTTCAAATCGTCTCACTTCTCTTGGCTTTTATTCAATATGGTATCAGAGCATTTTCTTTGAAAAAGCTATCTCTATATTTTTTTTTCGTGCAATCAGCTATGGCAGAAACTATCAATTTCACATCAGAAATGGATTATTCCAATCCTTTCTTTCTTCATCATGGTGACAGTCCTGGAGCCATGATAGTTTCGAAACAACTCAATGGTGAGAACTATAATTCATGGAAGAGGGCAATGATGATGGCTTTGTCAGCTAAGAACAAGCTTAGCTTTGTTAATGGTACTCTTCCTAAGCCATCCAATCTCACTGATCCTCAAGGATTGGCATGGACTCGCTGCAATAATATGGTGCTCTCATGGCTGCTAAATTCAGTTTCCACAGAAATTGCAAACAGTATCATTTATGTTGATGATGCATCCGAGATATGGAAGGATTTGCAAGATAGGTTTTCACAGCACAATGGACCGCGTATCTTCCAACTTCAAAAATCAATTTCCTCTCTGTCACAGGAAAACACCTCAGTCAGTTCATACTTCACTGCAATGAAAGGTTTATGGGATGAATTAGCAAATCATCAACCCATACCTACCTGCACATGTGGAGCATTGAAGACTATTCTGTCATATCATCATCAACAGCAGATTTATCAGTTTCTGATGGGTTTGAATGAGAGTTACTCGCATGTGAGGGGGCAAATCTTGTTGCTCGATCCATTACCTTCCATTAATAAGGTTTTCTCACTAGTGATTCAAGAGGAGAGGCAGCGCATGATCTCTTCATCAAGTCTCTCATTCAACCAGAACACTGCTGCATTACTCACCAAAACTATGCCCTCAGCTCGTTTCAACAGCAACAAGTCCTTTCAACTTCGAAAGGATCGTCCCATATGTTCTCATTGTGGCATCACTGGTCATACTATGGAGAAGTGTTATAGAATCCATGGTTACAAGTTCAATAGAGGAAAAAATGCAGTCTCTAGTGTGCAACAAGTATCTGCTCATCAAATGCCTATTACTTATGAGCAATGTCAGCAGCTCATGAACATGTTTAAACTAGATATTGCAGAGCATGGTTCAGCAATCAATCAAGTCTCCTCATTCACCAGTACAGAGTCCAATACTGTCAATCAAGGTGAAAACATTACTGGTGCAGGTGAATTTTTGATCATGCCTCATTCTTCCACTATTGACTTAACTCATTCTGTTTTTGCTTCATCATTATCTCTATGTCCACAAAAGTCAGATTCAAATCCTGTCAATACTCCATGGATTATTGACACTGGTGCCACAGACCACATGATTTGTTTAATATCATTTTTCACAAGCATTACTTCAATTGTTTCCAAATTCGTAAAGCTACCAAATGGACAATTTGCTCCTGTTTCTCACATTGGAACAATTAAAATCTCAGAATACTTTGTTCTTACAAATGTGCTTTGTATTCCCTCTTTCTCTTTCAATTTGATATCTGTTAGCAAATTGATAAAATCATTACAATGCTGTGTTTTCTTCTTACCAAATTTTTATTTCATTCAGCACCTCTCAAGCTGGAAAACGATTGGTGTGGGTAAAGAAGATGGAGGTTTATACCATTTAATGCAACATCCAGTTTCTGTTTTACCTAAGAATGCCGCATGCACCATTCCTACACAACTCATGTCTGCTGAGTCAGTTCTTAATTCTGCAAATTTCTGTGTAAACTCTGTTCCTACAAGTTTATGGCATTATAGACTAGGACATCCTGCAGCCTTACCTTCCAAATTGCTTTCGATTGTAATACCTCAAGTTCAACATGAATCCAATAAAACTTGCAGTGTATGTCCCTTAGCAAAACAGCATTGTTTATCCTTTCCCCACAGCACATCTGCTACTGCCCAACCCTTTGATCTCATTCATTGTGATATATGGGGCCCCTTTTCCACGAAATCAATCACTGGTTCTTCATACTTTCTCACAATTGTTGATGACCACAGCAGGTTCACTTGGATCCATCTGTTGGATAATAAATCCCAAACCAGAACACATATTCAATCATTTTTCAGTATGGTTGAAACTCAGTTCAATGCTAAAATAAAAATCCTTAGATCAGATAATGGTGTTGAGTTTTTAATGGACTCTTTCTATGCATCAAAAGGTGTTATTCACCAACTCAGCTGTGTTGAAACACCTCAACAAAATTCTGTTGTTGAAAGAAAACATCAACATATCTTAAATGTGGCTAGATCATTACTATTTCAGGCACACTTACCTCTCAAATTCTGGGGGGATTGTGTTCTTACTGCCATACATCTTATTAATCGAATTCCAACCCCTACATTACAGAATAAATCCCCTTATGAAGCCTTGTTCCTCACTGTCCCTTCCTACTCACACTTACGTGTGTTTGGTTGTCTTTGCTATACCAACACTCTCATTCGAAATTGGCATAAATTTGACCCTAGAGCCAAACCATGCATATTTCTTGGCTATCCATATGGCATTAAAGGTTACAAAGTCTATGACCTCAATCTTCACACTGTTTGTATTTCCAGAAATGTGGTATTCCATGAAACTATTTTCCCTTTCTCACTTCAAAAATCAATTTCTGATGTTGATTCTGTGTTACCACTTCCTATTCCAATACCAGAGTCACATCTTTCACCTGTTGATACTATGACTGATTCAACTTCTGCTTCCAGTCCTCAACAATCCATTTCAGAACCTTGCATATCATCTACATCAGAACCTTCACTTTCAACCCCAAATCCTCCTATACCTATACCCAGCAGAAGGTCTTCTAGGGTAACACACAAACCTGGATATTTGCATGATTACCACTGTAATGTTTCTACTTCCATCTCTGATCCCACACTATCGTCTACAGTTTCAGGTATGAATTATCCCCTTTCTTCAGTCCTTTCCTATAATCGTCTGTCACCTTCTCACAAATCTTTCGACCTTTACGTTTCGCTCTTGTTGAGCCCTCATCATATACTCAAGCTGTCAAACACTAGGCCTGGCGAGAGGCTATGGATAATGAGATCACAACCCTTGAGCTCAACAACACTTGGACTCTGGTTGACCCCCCTGCCTCAAAACATGTTATTGGTTGCAAGTGGGTCTACAAAGTTAAACTGAAAGCCGATGGTTCTCTAGAACGGTACAAGGCCAGGTTAGTGGCCAAGGGGTACAATCAATGTGAGGGTTTGGACTATTATGAGACTTTTTCTCCAGTTGCTAAGCTCACCACTGTCCGCACCATCTTAGCAGTTGCAGCAGTCAAGCATTGGTATCTGCATCAACTTGATGTAAACAATGCTTTCCTTCATGGTCACTTAAATGAAGAAGTGTACATGTCTCTACCTCCTGGTTTTACTAGTAAGGGGGAGTCCAAAGTATGCAAGCTCAACAAATCCATATACGGTCTCAAGCAAGCTTCTCGGCAATGGTTTGCTAAATTCTCTAATGCTTTGATTGATTTTGGTTTCATCCAATCCAAGGCAGATTACACTTTGTTTACAAGATCTTATGATGGTTCTTTTATTGCATTATTGGTTTATGTTGATGATGTCTTGGTTGCTAGTGACAGCTCCTCTGCAATTTCCAATTTTATTAAGCTGCTCAATGACAAATTCAAGCTTAAAGATCTTGGACAATTGAAATATTTTCTGGGTTTGGAAATAGCTCGCAGTGAGCTTGGTATTTCTGTTTGTCAACGGAAATATGCTCTTGAAGTTCTTGAAGATGCTGGTTTATTAGCTTCCAAACCTGCCACTTTTCCTATGGAACCCAACGTGAAGTTTTCTAAGGATTTTGGTGAACCATTGGCTGATCCTACTGTCTACAGAAGACTAATTGGTCGTTTACTCTATCTCACAATTACAAGACCTGACATTTCCTTTGCTGTTCAGGTTTTAAGTCAATATATGGCTACTCCTCGCATCCCTCATTTTGATGCTGCCAAACGAGTCCTGCGCTACATAAAGTCTTCCCCTGCACAAGGTCTTTTCTTTCTAGTCACATCTTCTCTACAACTCAAGGCTTTTTGTGACTCTGATTGGGCAAGCTGTGTTGATTCCCGACGTTCAGTGACTGGATTCTGTGTATTTCTTGATAATTCTTTGATTTCATGGAAATCTAAGAAACAAACTACTGTCTCTAGATCATCTGCTGAGTCTGAGTACAGAGCCATGGCATCCACTTGCTGTGAAATTGTGTGGCTTCGTGTTCTTCTACAAGATCTTCAAGTCCCCCTTCAGTCTGCACTACTCTACTGTGACAGCAAGGCTGCTCTTCATATCGCAGCTAACCCAGTTTACCATGAGAGAACGAAGCACATTGACATTGACTGTCATGTGGTTCGAGAGAAAATTCAACTAGGTATCTTACGTACATTCCATGTTGCTTCTCATAATCAGCTTGCGGATATTTTTACTAAGGCTCTTGGTCCTTCACTTTTCAATTCATTGGTGTCCAAGCTGAGCCTTCACAACATTTATTCTCCCTAACTATGTTATCAGTCTCACCTTGAGGGGGAGTATTGAATATTGCATTATCTCCAGGTGAAGATCCCAGCTAATCAGCTCCTCTGCAATTCAACATGTCTGCTGCAATTCGGTTTCCTTAACACGTGGATATGCAGAAAGCCATTTTGTTATTGTAATAAGGAGAATTAGTTAGTTGTTATTAATTTGTTATTATTGTTGTTAGCTGATTATTGTTAATTAGTTTGTTAGCTTTTCCTTTGATGGTTATTCTCTCAGTAGAAGAATTATCTTCTATATATACCTGTAAAACAACTGTTTGAATTAATTCAGAGTGAAATCATTCAGTTCAAATCGTCTCACTTCTCTTGGCTTTTATTCAATATCATTTGCAACGGAAAATCCATTGCAAAATAATTTAATTGCAACGGATAATCCGTTGCAAATAGTTTTAATTTGCAACGGAAAATCCATTGCAAAGTAATTTAATTTGTAACGGACAATCCGTTGCAAATAGTTTTAAATTGCAACGAAATTTCCATTGCAAATTAAATTTGCAATGAAAATCCGTTGCAAATGGTTTTAAATTGCAACGGAATATCCGTTGCAACCCATATTATTATTTTTAGAAATATGTTTAGCCACAAATAATTTGTTGCTAAAAATAATCTTGTGTAACGGATTTTTGCAAAAACACCGTCTTTTTTAGTATTGCCAGTGCTAAACAGGATGAAAGAGAGGAAAGATCTCACAAAAATAAAAATAAATATAAAAGCACATGCAAGGTTTGACAATGTTTTTTTTTTATTGATACGATTGTTTGGGTTAATTTGTGTGTATTTTAATTAATTTTACCGATCTTAAAATTAATAATTATATGAATTTTTAATGACTATTATATTAATAAATACAAGATTTAATCCTAAAAACACATGTGAAAACCATAATCTCAATATTTGTGTTTCTTCACAATATTTATGTTTGATTGGATTTTTGGATTTTTGTTTAGATTTCTCTTTCCATATTTGCGTTTATTGAGGGGTGTGAGAGAGGTTATTAAAAAGTGAGCGTAAATAAAGAGAATGACTAGGGTAATAATTGTTATTTTGGTATTTTTATTATTTTAATGATTTTCAAATTTTATTTTGATCAGAAATATAATATTAGAAAATTTGATTGTTAAATTTTATTTTAGGGATAAGTTAAAATTATTTTTCTTATCGTTTATCTACATCTTTTTCAGAATCCAGTGAAACCCTTTGTCTTGACTTGTATTCTGACCATCGTCGATAAAGATACCTCACAAGAAGAGCCTAACCTAGAGGGGATCCTAGACTAAAGGATGAAAAAATATATTCCACCTGAAGGAATAATTATAAATCTTTTTTACAACGTTCAATACCCATTTTTATTTTCTTAAAAAATATTACGTTTTACATCATAAATTACATATATATATATATATATATATTAATAATTAACATGATTTTTTCTTAAAAATTGTATATATTAACACTTAACATTTTTTTAAATCAATAAAAATATTAAATTATTTACAACATAGTGATGTTGTTTAATAATAAAAAAATCATTATAATATTAATATTACAACTTGACTATCAAACTGATATTATAACTTTACAATTACACTATAAAAGAAATAGAACTCAGTATTTCATCAAATAACACAAATGCTAAAACAGAAACTAATCTCACTAATCTCTGTTTGATACTGTCTTCATAAGTATATATTTTTTAAAAAATATATTTTTTATTTTAGGTTAAATTTTTTTGTTGTTCTTAAATGATTTTGATGTAAAAAATATTTTTTATAAAATAAGAAATAATTTTAATGCAATTCTGAATTTTTTAAAAGGCATAATATTAAAGTAAAATATGATTTCGCTAAAGCTGTCTATATGATGAATCACAGTTCTTCATGTAAGTACGTACGGAAGGCAACATCTTTGACAATCTGGAACCTGTCTTCTCATTTGAGATTGGTTTTGGGCTGCTCCCCAGGTAAGTAATTGTCTAAGCTCCCGTTAGGCATGCAATCGATCATAGACGACTCGTCGGCATGCAAACCAAATTCTTGTGGTGGAGATGACAAAGTACGTGCAAACCTACCATCAGCAGGGTTCATTTACTCACTCCAGCACCAGGCCCCAGATTCAACCCAACCCGAGTGGTCTTCTCCACGACCACGACCACGACAGAAGCCTGTTGATGGCATTAATGTTAGTTTCTGATGCAAAATAGAAATTTGAAACGTTACAGCAGCAGGATGATATCCATCAAAGTAACTCGCCGACCAGATAAATGTTCTTACTCAAACTTGAGGTGAAACCACAGCACACATGGCAGACACAATAAGACCTCCAAATTGAGACACCCTTATTTCACATTCTTCCAGAGAATGGCAGGTGGTTTCCTCCCCACATCCTCCCACCACAAACCCTCCTCCTCCTCCCCCTTCACCACAAATCCCGCTGGGAATCCATCTCTGTCACCACCACCAATAATTTGATGTTTCATAAGGTTTCCAGAAAACCCCAAGTACTAACACCCAAGTAGAAGAGAGATCTATCGCTTTTGGAAATCAATTTTGGGCTTGATTTTCTCAGAGAGAGCGAAATGTTGATGTGTAAGATGGGCCCAAAATGAAAAACAGTTTGTTTTCTGACGTTATGGAGGAGGTTCCGGTGACTATGTTTGTTTACCTTAATTCATTTTTCGACAAATCACTTTTCAAATTTTCCTGTTTGTTTGTCTTTCAGAAAGTTGGTCAACGGAAAACACTTTCCGGTCAACGAAAAACACTTTCCAGTCAAAGAAAAATTTGGCTTGGTTTTCAGGAAAGTGTTTTCCGGAAAATTTGGGCGGAAAACACTTTCCAGAAGTTGTGAAAAATTTAGAAATGTCATTATTTGCTGATTATATCAAATTTGATCATCAAACTTTTGATTGCTATATATAATTTGTTTTGAATATTTATTTTTCAATTTCATCTCTTAAAATTTAATTTTTATATTAATTTTGGTCCTTATTTTTATAATTGCTATTTGCTTTTTTCTTATCATTTTTTATTGAAATTTTTTATCTATCAAATTTGGTCCTCATTTTTTTTATTTGAAATAATTTATGAAATGTTAATTATTATTATTTTAATTTATTCACCTTTTATTTTTAATTTTTTTTAGATTTGGTCTCTATTATTTTGATTATTATTTATTTTATTTGAGATAATTTATGAAAAGTTTTTTTCAATTTTATTCTCATTCAACTTTTTAATTTGTAAGATTTGTTCCTCATTATTTTAATAAACTTGAAAAAATTAATTAATTTATTAATAAATTATTTTCTAGTTCATTTTCCACAACACAAACAAACACTGGAAAGTGTTTTCCAGTTCATTTTCCATAACACTGTCAAACATCGGAATTCACTTTCCAGGAATTTACTTTTCAGGAATTCACTCTCCTCGGGATTCACTTTTCAAAAGGAAACCACTTTCCAGCCAACAAACGGGGCCTTAGACGGGAGACAGAGTGCTAGTGTGATTTGTGTTCTATGTAAGAGGACGATTTTATCTTTTAATTTTTCAAGACTGTTTTATTTGATATAAAATATAATTTTTTTAAATTACAGCAAACATGATTAAATCTTGTAATATATTTTTCTGTTATAATTATTCCTAATATGACACATTTGATATTTCTAGTTTTTGATGCTTGAATATATATAGCAAAGTTGTCAATTCCGTTCTGTTCCGTTGAAAAAACCGAGATGAAATGGTGTCGTTTTCGTCTCGGTTTTAATTCTGGTCTGTTCCGGAAATTCCGGCCGGAACGTCTCGGTACCGTTCCGGGTGTGCCGTTCCGGCCTTAAAATCCTCTTTATTTTGATTAACTTGTGATTTTTTTCTTCTAATTTTGAGATTATGTTTGTTTGACTTTGTGTTTATATTGTATAATTTAAAGTTAATTTATTTTGAATTTTAATTATGCTTGTTAAATTAATATTTTAATTATATATATATATATAAAATTAATTAATTATATATAAACAATACAACCCCGAAACGACATACCGATAAAAAAACTAGTGGTAATAGTTTTGAATTAAAATGTTTTTTTATATATAATTACTAATTTAATAATTATTTGAGAGTTGCAAAACTGTTAATTTCAGAATAAGATTAAAAAGTTACCTTAAATACTGATATTAAAAAAAAAAAAGTCACCAAATTGATAGAGAACATTCTTCATTTATTAGCAATTACATCACACATGAGTAAGAACCGAAAGGTTACTCTTCTTTATCTCGACCAGGGTTATTGATCCTGCTTCGTTCCGGCTGAACGGACGAAAAATCCGTTCCGTTCATAAAGCCGGAACAAAGCGGCGTCATTTTTACCCGGTTTTAATTCGGTCGGATCCGAAAATTCGATCTAATTCCGTACGAACGACTCGGTTTTGACCGGGCATTCGTTCATCTGAGCCGAAAGTGGACTCTGAAGATAGAGTGGAGACGAGTATTTATTGAAGAAAAATTGAGAAACACATGTAGTTGTCCGATGTGGGACAAGAAGAGTGAAGATTTTGGAGTGAAAGTCTTTAATGCAGAGAAGAATTGAGAATGCTTTTTTATTTGTCCGATGTGGGACATTATATTGTCCCACATCGGAACAATTTGTCCAGCATTATGTCTGGACAAATTATTATATATATATATATATACCGATGTGGGACACATTTTATTGTCCCACATCGGAACAATTTGTCCAGACATTATGCTCGACAAATTATATATATATATATATATATTAAAATTAATTTTAAAAAATATATATTATAAAAAAATAAAATTGTTGTGTTGATTTTAAAAAAAATAACAATTATATATATATATATCATGGAATCACTCTTGAAAATCAGTAATATTAATTTTAAAATTTATTCTTGATTTTTTTTATTTTTTACTTTAAATTAAAAAATTTTGATGTTTTTAAATCATTTTCATATCCTAATGTAGAAATAATTTGTTAGAGTTAGAGCTAGTACTAGTAATATCTATGTTGAGTGTTGATACCAGTATTAGTATTGATAATCCTTTCAATAATAATACTTTTGATAAATGTATTAAAAATAACGAGGAAAATGATGGGCATGGGACTGATTTTAATTTACATAGCATATCATCAAAATATTTATTTTAAATTTGTTAGTTTTTACCTAATGAAATTCTATGGACATAATTGTTTTGTAATGTATTTTTAAATTATTTTGAATTATATATGAACCTTAACTAATGAATTTTTATAGTCATAATTATGTTGTATTGTATTTAGAAATATTTTACTTACGATTTTACGATTTTTTATTTATATCATATTGTGTTCCGAATTTTACTTCTTCTTTTTTCAAAATCTGTTTTTTTCTTTTCTTTTTGAACATATGATTTTCAGTACTATTCTCTTTGTAATTATCTTACTATGGTATTTACTATTTTTTTGGGATGCATAATAAGAAATTCTAATATTTTTATATTAATGATGTAGAAGATGTTTGATGTATTTTTCTTTTATTTTAGAACATTTTACTTTCATAATATTTTGGAATTTTAAAGATGTTTCTAATTTTGAGATTATGTTTGTATTGTATAATTTAAAGTTCATTTATCTTGAATTTAAATTATACTTGTTAAATTAATATTTTATTTTTTTCATATATATAATTAAATAAAAATGAACAGTACAAAACCGGAACGGTACCCGGAACGGTACCGAAACCGGAACGTTCCGTTCCAAACACAAAACCGGAATGATACCCGGGACGGGATCAATAACCCTGA
>CM063593.1:9671253-9688202 GCA_032356905.1 Salix exigua | reverse complement strand
GCAGGCAACTTAACTTGTATTAACCACTTGCCCTGAATTAATTTGTAATTTGATGTAATTTGTTTTAATTAGTATTGATTTTTATTTATTGAATGTTAGTGTTTGGAGTTAGAATTTATGTTAATTAGGTGTGCTTGAAGTTGTTAAATAGGTATAATTAACAAAATTATATGTTTGGAATGTTAGTGTTGATTTAAGTTATGTTATAAAATAGAAGTTGAAATTACCTACATAGAGTTGCAAACTAAAATTAGTCAAGCTTGTTATGTCGGTGTATCAATCCTTAGTGATGAGAGTATGAATTCAATGTCTAGGTTGTTAATATTAATGTGATTAATATGTTGGAGATCTATTTAAATAGTAGACCTATCTAGATAAGAAAACTATTTTAGTATAGAGTGAACTCAATTTCCAAGTGACTCTTATAAAACTATGCATGCATCACGAGCAGATGATATATCTAGGTTGGGTGTTAATGGTAGTAGACCTATCTAGATGAGAAAACTCTTATAGTATAAAGTTAACTCAATTTCTAAGTGATTCTTATGGATCTACGCATGCATCACGAGCAAATGATTTATCTAGATTAGGTGTTAATGATAGTAAACCTATCTAGATGAGGAAATTCTTCTAGTATAGAATTAACCCAATTTTCAAGTTATTCTTAGAGAACTATGAATGTATCAAGAGTAGATGATATATCTAGATCAGATGTTAATGATAATGGACAAGTTTATATGTGAGAATTGTTTATATGGAATCTCAATTGGGTATGATATTTGCTTTATATTATTAAGGATAATAAAAAAAACAAATGATGATTATGATCATCATATTGATAAAGTTGCGGTTTATTAGAAAGATAGGGATGCTAAGTTAATTTAGCCTAATAACCAATGCATGACACCTTTTGCTTTTTACGACATATATCATGTATTGATTGGGCGACAAGGAAATCCCAACAAAACCCGAACAAGATAATTCATTCCAATTATCAACTTTAATCTTAATTGTCAATACCATTCTGGTCGTAATTCTAGTTTTCTAGTAGAACGGAACGTTCCGATTTTGAAGCATTTCGGCGTGCCATTTCGGGTTGTATTATTCATAATTAATTAATTAATTATATAATTAAAATATTAATTTAATAAGCATAATTAAAATTCAAGATAAATTAACTTTAAATTATACAATATAAACACAAAGTCAAACAAACATAATCTCAAAATTAGAAAAAAAAAATCACAATTTAATCAATATAAAAGAGGATTTTAAGGACGGAACGGCACACCCGGAACGGTACCAATACATTCCAGCCGGAATTTGGCTAGAATTTTCGGAACGAACTAGCAATAAAATCGAGAAAAAAACGACGCAGTTTCATCTCGGTTTTTTCAACGAAACGGAACGGAATTGACAACTATGACTTTAATGACATTCGAATGCACACGTGGAATCCCAAAAATTCCTATTCAAAGGCATGAGTGTTGTGTCTGTCCTACATTTGCTTCGCCTTTGTTTTCCTTGATTTTTCCCACGAGAGGTTGTCAACGATGTTATACTGTATATATATATTCAGCCCTCGATGTCGCCCATGATTATATTAAAATTAAAAAAGAATAACTAAACAGAATCAATATTTCATTGTGTATTATTTATGAAAATAGTCTTCTCATAAAATTATTGATATTGTTTCGTTTCGGCTAAAATATCTGAACATTTCATACCAGGGAAAAAAATGAGATAAAACGACATTTTTCTTTCATTTTAAATACCAATCCGTTCCAGAAATATCGGTCAAAACACCTTGGAATTACTTCGGGTGTTTCGTTTCAGTCCTGAGAAACAATTAATTCTCATACTCTCTCGCCCCCTTATACACACATACACACATATATCTCTCGCATGTTATATCCCACCCAGTATTATACACACACACATTACTATTTTATATATACTATTGAAAAATAATAATAAAGATTAAAAAAATATATATTATAAAAAATAAAATTGTCAACTTTAATTTTATAAAAAATATATTTAAGTTTTTATCTTTTAAATTTTTTTATATATAAAATTAATTAATTATATATGAACAGTACAACTTCAAAATCGCACACCAAACTACTTTGAAAACTAAAACATTTCATACAAATAAAAAAACCCAAATACCAACCAAAACATAATAACAACCTTGATTCCGATGGAATTTGACGGTGTTGCCGGCTTTTGCAGCTCTGATTTGTCAGAATTAGAGATGAATTAGTGATTTCAGAATGAATGGGAACAGACAAATGGAGGGTGCATTCGATAAACACCGGCTTTCCTTACACCACCACTGAAAACTATATGGATTTCTTTGTAGGACCGACGCGTGCTGCTGTAAATTTGCGAGGTGTTACCTTTTGAATGCAGGATAGGATATTGTGGGGTTCGCAACTTGTCAATGGTATAAATATACTGATGGAGCATGGGCTCTGTCTAAAAGTATGTTAGTGGAACCGGAAAGTACCTTTATGAAATATGCTGTTTGCATGAACCGCAGTTTCTTCCACTTCATTTCAGATTGCATGGATGATATCCTGCTTTGAGATAATGTAATGATGACCATGTTTTGGTTGGAAGTGAGGTGGCTGTCCCTGCGCAATAATTGAGAGCACGCTGGCGTTTTGTATTGGTGATTGGTGTAGATTTTCCAAAAATCATGGTTCGATTGCTTCTATGAATCACAAGTGTTTCTATCCATGGAGTTATCTGTAGTTCATGTTTATCATTTGACACTTACATCCGAAATTCGCGTGCAGCAAAATCCCAAATCCAGGAAAAAGGATGCCAAATGTCTTAGAGAAGGAGCTGCACATGAAGGGAAGAAACCCTCTGACTGGTGTGGCAAAGAGCATATGATAACTATGAGACGCAGTAGAGTGTAAGAAAATTATTTAAAGCTAGAATTATTTCAAAATCTAACTGGTAAATGATCTTCGAGGAAACAAATTTTGCTCGACGCAACGTGATATATAAATTTTGCATCAGAAACAAAACCCCAGCAAGATACTTCATTCTTATTATCAACTTTAATGACAATCGAATGCTCCCGAAAATTCCTATTCAAAGGCGTGAGTGCTGTGCCTGCCCTGCATTTGCTTCGCCTAGGAATGGGTAATCTGTGTACCCGATAACAGGATCCTGGCTGTAGAAAGTCTTTCTGATATACTTATTCAGGGGTGCATCAAGCTTCAATCTCAAAACTAAATCTGGGTTTGAGATGAAAAGTCTACCGTAGGACACCAAATCTGCGTCACCTTCAGCTACAGCTTGTATTCCCAGCTCCCTAGTAAACCCACCACTGCACATGAAAGTACCCTCATATGCCCTTCTCCAAGTCTTGATCATTTGTGCCTCTTCATCTTCGGTGCCAGGTCTGCCTGACTCTGTTTGGCCGTAAGCTGTGTACCGCGGCTGAGTGACATGGAGATAGGTGAGTTTTGCGCCCACCTGTAGCTGGATTTTGTTTATTCTCTCAATCACTGAAAGGCCTAGGTTGAGTGGATCCGAGTCTGCGGCGTCGAGGTGATCGATTGCAGGTGACATTCGGAAAGCTACTCGTTCCACACCAACAGCTGAGACTACTGCCTGAATCACCTGCATTAAGAATCTGCACCGGTTTTCCATTGATCCACCATAGTCATCTCTTCTGTCATTGATCCCATCCTTTAAGAATTGATCGATAAGGTAGCCATGAGCCCCATGGATCTCAATCCCATCAAAACCTGCCACCCATATATTCATTACGTGTGTTACTTAAGATGTAAGGTAATCACTTGATGAAACATGGGATAATCATGACTCCTGAGCAGAGGAATTTTTTCAAGGAACAATTTATCTAGCAACCAAATTAAGACATAATCATAGCCATGCCATGCTCTACTGCAGATGTAAATAATGATTACAGCTCCCATCATAGAGAGGTATCATGATGACCCTTGATTTGGTAAAGCATGCTCCATTTTCTCTAAACATGTTATTATGACCGGCTAAAAGAAAAATAAAGCCATCATGTATTGCTGCAGCTCCAAAGCCTTGAAATAAAACAAATAAATGTCATTACACTAACCTGCTCGAATGGCATTCAAGGCTGCCTGGCTATAATGCTTCACCACCTCTAGTATTTCAGAGGTTCCCAAGGCTCGAGGTGCTGGGTAGGTTCCATAGGTCCCGTCTGGCATGAGAATTCTCCACCTGCTTGAGATGGCCTTGTTTGTTGATGAAATTGGTGCAGCTCCACCAGGTTGATATACTGAGGTATTGCCCAGATTCAAATGCAAATATTAGTGCTTGGAATAATTACAAAAACACTTCTCTCGCTTCCCTTCTCTACATGTATTTTTTTTGTAGCAAGAACTTGGATTTGAAAATAATTTGTTGAACAGCAAATGATGGCATGGCAGAATGAGGCATGCAGTTTAGCTGTAAACGGTGAGCAAGAAATTGGTCTGCATAGTGCACCACCCTGTGATGCTGGGGCTTTTCAGTCATTAAATAATCCTGTAGGTTTTTGTAATTAACCCTGGCATAACGAGTGCAGGGAAAATGGTGGTTGAATTAAGATGACACCAAGGAAATGATTTAAAGCTTCATAACAGAGGAAGTAATTTTTTACCTTGATGAGATGCGCGGCCAACGTGCCAGAGTTGACAGAAAATGATGCTCCCTTTTGCATGAACCGCGTTCACTACCTTCTTCCAAGCTTCCACTTGAGCATCTGAGTAAATTCCAGGCACATGAGGAAACCTGGTTCCACCATCAAAAAAACATGCATGTCATAAAAATACAGCGTGGATATATGAAAAATGGCAAGAGAAAACCTTCAACAACACACATGGATCATTGGACTGCTGGGTCAATCACACGTTAAGATCACATGATCCAATTGCTCATAATCTTCTTGAGGTTTTTCTTAATATTAAGCTTATTTGTAATCATAATATTTTGCTAGATGATGGTGGGAAAATGAAATCACGACCCCTTTTGTCACTTTGCACCAAATTAATGTAAAGAAAAACAAAACACCTTTGAGAATAAAAAGAAGATGTGTCAGCCCTGTTTTCAGAAGTAATTTAGCCATTGTCATGATGGGTGGAGAGCTTCGTGGTAGGGAGCACCCCGGTCTTCATTTTCTGTTTCTGTGTCCGACGTATTATTCCATGCGGAAAAATACGAGTCTCATTTGACAACAACCACATAGCGTGTGTGTGTTGAAAAATGAAGAAAAAACAGAGAAGCTCCGAGCATGATATCACCCACCTAATTGCAATTGACTGAGTATTAATTTAATGGTGGGATACAATGAGAAACTCTTCCTGGTCAAAACACAGGCTATCAAAGATGATCAAGTCTAAGTCTAAATCTAAGATCCAAACTATCATAGCAATAGCAGTCAGTCACCCCTTCTTCTGAATGGTATACCGAGTAAGATTTTTATTTTTATTTTTTTTTCAAAAAGGAAAGGTCAGGTGGGAAGAACATTGTTGGGGCCCACCACCACCACACCCCGCAATCAATCATGGCCTTTTTTTGGAGATGCAAAAATGGAAAGGCCACCCACCATCAGAGGAGTAGAGAATGATGAAATTTTACCCTGGAGCAGTTGGAGAGATGAGAGTGCCTTCAGTGATGACAAGTCCTCCGGGAGTTGACCTCTGCGTGTAGTACTCCACCAGCGCATCCCCTGGTATCCCAAACAACGCCCTGCATCTTGTCATGGGCGCCAGCACCACCCTGTATCCATCGAAAATCTCGTCAGGTAACAGCAAAAAGGAGATGACAAAAATGCCCTCCCGGATCTCTCTCTAGATTCTGTGACAGAAATGTCTGAAACGGAAGCTCGCAACTGCATCAACCCGGCAGTCAAAACCAGAGTGGAAGGGGGGTGAACTGACCTGTGAGAGAGGCTGAACTTGCCCATCTTGTATGGAGAAAACAGAGAGGTTCCTTTGATCCTATTCTCCGCCATTATTCCTCTGCAAGTTACAGCACCGAATCTGATCTGTCAGGATGGATCAACCTACCAGAAGCTCTGAAACGAGAACCCAGGCAGGCTACTGGACGAAGGATGGCTATCAAAACGAGACCGGAGACACGGCAAGAGTGAGAAGTGACAGATATTAGATGTATTTAATAAGGTTTTTGGTGCCTAGGTGGCCTTGTTTTATACTGCTAAGATAAAAACATTCTGGATTTCTTGTTTATTTTTTATTAGATCTATTTTAAATAATTTAATCTTAATGGGTATTACGTTTTATTTGTTTTATGCACTAGTGGGATGGAAAGAAAGAACACGTGATAAAAAAAAAATGTGAAACGTGAATGGCGTTTTAAAGATTTCAAGAATAATATATTCAGTTTCTTAAACTTCAAAGATAACATAAACAGTATAATTTAGATTCCTTGAATTTTTTAGAAATTATTTTTCTATAGATTTTTTTTTTGGCGCTGTGTTTTTTTTGTTCAAATTACTTCAAAATTAGTGGTTTTTTTATTAATAATAATAATAATAAAAAAAAAGTTGCTTTGATTTTCAGTCATCATAGCGATGGCTAGAATTTGGGCTTGCAGAAAACATGTCACATGTTTTTTCGGGGAATTGTCAATTGTGTTTTTTTTTCCAAAAAGCAATTGAGGTGGAAGATACACATAAGAATTTGGATCTATTATTTATTTATTTTATAATTCATTTTGGTCCTCAAAGTTTAATTTTTAGGCGATTTGACCCAAATTAGAGGCCATTTACTTTTGATTTTTTTAGCCAATCAAGAAATTCAAAGAAGAGGGATAAGAATATAAAAAAAAACACCAAACACGTGTGACGTTCCACTATATTTGGAGAACTACACTTAGATACTTGAAATGCAAGTTATACAGTTTAGATCCCTTTAAATTTCATTTAAAAATCACTTTTAATATAAAATATTTACCTACATTACATTTTAGTCTCTAGATGGTGAGAAGAAAGAGACAAAGGTCGTCAAATTCTAGAAATGATAGAAAATCATTGTTTAAGCTATTTTAAACACTAAAATGAGTTTTTTTTTCTATTCATGAGATGATAAGGGTTTGAAAATAATTATTCAAAACCTCAATATTGCATGAGAAATTTATCTAGGTCGAGACAGATAAATTTAAAGGCTTGATAGTAGTCATTCAAAACCTCAATATTGATTGAGAAATAAATCTAAGCCGACACAAATAAATTTAAGGTTTTGATAGTAGTTATTCAAAACCTCAATGTTGCTTGAAAAATAAATCTAAGATGAGAAAGATAAATTTAATCGTCAACACCTCTGGGAGATATTTGGTCACCTCGAGCTCTAAAGAACATGAAGAGTAACATAATGACAATAGGCAAAATGGCCAAGACCAACAGCCTATAAAAGAGCTAGTATCTAATTTTGACCTTTTTAAGTTTGATAGGATAAGTTAATAGGTTTATTAGGGTAAAACAATTATGACTAAATTATATATGTTTGAGCTAGAATACACCTTTTTCTTAAGGAGATTTATGAGTAACATATGTTTTTCATTATAATATATGTGTCATCAACTTCTTCAGAATGTATGGACATTACTTGCTACCTTTTAGGGTTAATTTTAACTTATAATTTTTCAGCCTATTATAAATATATTTAAGCAATGTTGCACTTTAAATGGTTGTTCCATTATAGTAATGATCTTTATTGGTTTTCTACTTTTACCCTTTAACCAGAAAATCTATGAGAAATGTATTGCAAGGTAAGGGTTCCAATGAAAAAAAATGGTTGTCCAATATAAGAAAAAGGTTGATGGGTCTAGAATGATAGAGATATATGGTGTTGATTTTTTTGGTGAACTCTTAAAGTAAATATAAATAGAAATCATAATTGAATGATGCTAACAAGGAGAAGGAGATATACTATTCCTTATCAACAACCATTACTCAATATGATTATTTAATTGCAAGGGGACTTTGTCAATAAGTAAGTCGACATGGTATGAAATTATTGTATTTAACATATTATTTCACTATGTTTTTTGTTTTTTAATTTTATTTTCTATGCAAATTCAAATTTAAAAGAAGCATAAGCCAAATGGATGATAAGAAAAGAGGTCAAACTAGGGAAAGATGGCGAAACAAGGGGAGAAACACGGGGCACTAACACATCTAACTTTTAGTTCAAAGAGATACAAACTTGCTCAGAAATGAAAAGTAATTGTATTTGACATTAATGAGCTTGTTTCAGAGCCTGGCACCTTGAAAAGAAGTTGATCTTCAATTCCCACAATTAGGTAGAGATCTTTTATCTCAATCTTTTATCCATGTTAGCTGGACATGTCGTTTCCGAAAAGAAAAGAAAATCATCTTAGGATGGTTCTTAGATTAAGGATGTCACTTCACCCACAACAGTTACACCCTTGTCATCTATTAAAGTTATCATGAAGGTAAGACCATCTAATCTAGGAGAATTTTTTTCATGATGATCGATGTTGGCTATGTCACTCCCTAAACACACTCTTATTTTATTGAAGAGAAAGAAACTCACTTGTGGATTTTGCTTAAAATAATGACATCATCATTGGGATCAATGGTTTAAACATAATGAGTTTTATAATAATTTTACTTGTCATATCTATCCTCCCATATAGACCAGCCACTTGCATTCCACTCAAACTTTCCTTTGAGGATTCATACTCCGACATGGAATAAAAGGACAAAATTATTACTTACTACAAGTAGCCTGCATGAATAAAGAGCACTGAAAATTAGCAATGTTCTTGAAGAAAAATATCACCATTTTTTAATGACTGGTTAGTTAAATGCACTAACCTTGACAAACAGGAGTTATAAACTCGATCATGAAATATGGGACTTTCAGTGATGAATGAATAAAATTGATTAGTATGCCTTTAATGTGAGATCCATCATGATCCTATTTAAAGCACAACAGGTTAGCAACTCTCTTTTGTAAGGAGAACACCATGGCAAAACAATCTAAGTTAAGTACTAACACGATCTATCATTATCATTAGAGGAACTTACTACCACAGCTTTTGCCGCAGTTTTGTTAAGCTCTTTGTTTTCCTTGACTTTTTCCCATGAGAGGTTGTCAACGATGTTATATTGTACTCTTCCTTCTATATTGGTTATATATATATTAGCCATGGCACTCGCGCGTCGTGGCTAGAATTATATATTTTTAATTTAAATAAATATTAATTATATGTGATTTTTTTATTATAATATAAATTTGGATAAAATAATGAATCTCTGCAGAAATCTTGTGAAGTGCAGATTTTTTTATAAAATATATAAATTTTAAATGGATATAAATTTATTTGCTTTTTAGGTTTCAATAACAACCAATATAAAATTATCATTATCATTAAAAAAACAAGAAAAATTGGATATCTGAATTATTGAATGCATTGTATTAAGATTAATTTATTTTGTAATTCAATTTAAATTAAACATAACAAACAAAATATAAATCGTGAAAGAACCTGCATTAATCAAAAAAACAAAAATAAATAGTTAATTTTCTATCTCCAAAAACAAGAAAATATAAATTGAAAATTCGCCCCATGTTTTTGTCATTATCAAGTACTGCCCAAATAGTAGAAAATCATTAAATTGTCCTGAATAATTAAAAAAAAAGTAGAATATTTTGTCAAAAAACAATAAAAAAATAATCACTAAAATTATCATTATTATTGTGCAAACAATAAAATCATAAAATTATTGATCCAAATATCAGACAAAAATAATAGAAAACTAAAAAAAGAATAAAGAGAAAAATAAGGCAATATTAATTTTAAAATGATCACCAATATAAATTAAAATTTCAGAATTGAAGTGAATAAAAATAAAACGCCAATAAGAAATAAAATAACAAAAATTCAATACCAAATTCAAAAGTTTAAATGAATGCATATGGACAAAAAAATAAACACTCTTAAAAAAAATAGAAAAAAAAGAAAAGAATCAATATTAAATAAAAAATTAAAAGAATAAGTGCCAAAATAAAAATCATTATATATAATTAATTTTAATTAAATGACAAAACTGCAACAAATTAAAACTTTGGGACAGAAAAATAATAAAGAAATTTTTAAAAATAAAATGCAGTGTAACCAAAATAAATTAAAATTTCAAAAAGGTACATACAAAAAATAAAAACAAAATCTAAAAGCATAAATATATAAAATATGAACAATTTTTGTCCAAAAAAAAAAACACGAAATGAATATATATATATTCATCCCTCAATGTCACATACAATTATATTAAAATTAAAAAGAATAACTAAAATAGAATCAATATTTCATTGTGTATCATTTACGACAATAGTCTTCCGATCCAAGTTATTAATACCGTTTTGTTTCGGCTGAAATGGCCAAAACATTTCGTACCAGGCAAAAAAATGAGATACCGGTCCGTACAAAAGTTTAGTTAAAAGACATTGCGTTTTATTTCCTAGGCAAAACACATCGTTTTTGTCTTGTTTTAAATATCGGTCCGTGCCGAAAAATACCGGCTGAGATACCCCGGAATTACTCCGGGTGTTCCATTTCGGTCCTGACAAACAATTAATTCCCATCCTCTCCCACTAATATATAATTCTCGTGGCCATTTCACTGTGCATGCATGCACTGTAGAATGTGAGTGTAAACATTGTGGATTGTAATAGTGTATTTTTGGGTCGGTTCGGTTGGGTTTCTAGTTTTCTAATTTTTTTTATCATCATTTGCACATTAAAATAGCATTTTTAGCCCTCGAAAACGACAAAAACTAGTTATGTGTGTAAGGGCTCCATGGTAATTGCATTGTTTCGGACCGGACAGGTGCGGTTCGCATACCTTTTTATTATTTTATATTTTTTTTGAAAATGGCTAATTACAGAACTAGCCTAATAAGACAAAATTACTACTTAGACACAGAGGTGTACCGGTAATTGACCATATATTTTTTATTTTTTTTCTTTATATTGTCCACGCGTGTGACACACGCGACCGACAGTATTGCGCCTCATGCCCTCTTTAAGTGGCATGTGCATGGTGATAGAGTCGTCGGAGATGGTCTACTAGCGTCTCCGTCGATGCGCCATCGCTTAGTATTCCTCCCGGTGCGGCGCGTTTACGCCTCCGACGACAGTGGACGCAGTGGTGGCCAGTTAAAGCTGCTGCAGCCGTTTCTCTCTTTCCTACACGTCAAAGTACAGGAGAATCCCCCAGTTTTAGTGTTTTTTCATTGCAGACCCTATAATTTTAATTTTGTTTATGGTCCTGGTTTTTGTTATATAAGTTTTGATTTGGTTTGATTGGGTCCTTCGATTGAAATTAATTAAATATTCAATTTTAACTTCGCTCCTCCTTTTAATTTTTGGATTGGGTTTAAATAACTAAATAAATTCGGTACAAGAGTTTCAATATTTCCAATTTTGTCCTTTGATTGAAATTGATAATAAATTTGATTTTCATTTCGACCCTTATACTTTTAATTTTTTTCATCCCTTGATTTCTTTTTATGATTTTAATTTTCTTAAATTTTTTATGGTTTTTTTAGTCTTTGATTTATTTTATTTTTTTCATTATTAACACAATAATAATAATAATTTAATTTTTTCTTCCTTTCTTACTCTCTTTGCTAATGTATTTTAGTTTTTTCTTCTTCGGGATAATTTGATGATTTTTATTGTTTTGGCAGTGATAGCAACGACAGTTTTTGTTTTTGTTTTATTCTTTTGTTTGATCTTTTGTTGAAGTTTTTAGGATTTGTTTTCTTCAATTTCTCCCCTTCCATTATTAACACAAAAATAAAATAAATAAATGAAAATGATAATAATAATAATAATAATAATTTAATTTAAATGTTTTTTTGTTTATTCTTTTGTAAATGTTTTTGAGGGGGGGTTTTCCCTCATAACAATTTGATAATTTTTATTTTTTTTACAGTGATAACAATGATAATTTTTAGTTTTTATTGTATTTTTTTGTTTGATCTTTTGTTGTAGTTCTTACATTTTTTTTAATCTTTCATTCATTTTTTTATTCTTTCATAATAATAATAATAATAATAATAATAATAATAATAATAACAACAACAACAACAACTATCATCACCCAATTTTTGGTTGACTCCTCAAAATATACCGAAAAATAACAAAAATAAAATAAAAGGGCTAGCGATGGTATAAAAATCAATGTGGAATTTTTAATTATTTTCGAGAGTCTAATCGTATCTCTTTTGTCCCTAAAAATAGAGGAAATACAGATTTAAGGAAAAAAATAATTTATCATTTGATAAATCTGTGTAGAAATTAAGTCGCACGACATAATTATATTTTTATGGGTTGATTCGATTTTATAATCGACCAATTTAAAAGTGCAATTATGTTTTGGAATTAATTGAGAGCTCAACTAAAGGATTTAATTAAGCATAAGGGTTTAATTATACTTTAAATGAGTCAAATTAATTTTATTAATTTTAAAAGTTTAATTTGGGTTAAACTGAGAAGATTGAGATTTTCGGTGACGAAACTCTCCGGAATTAATTGAGAGCCCAATTGAAGGATTTAATTAGGCACAAGAGCATAATTATACTTTAAATGGGTCAAATTAATTTTATTAAGAGCTTAATTGATGAGAAATCAAGTTTGGAAGCCTAATTTGGGTTAAATTGAGATGATCAGAATTTTCGGTGACGAAACTTTTCGAGTGAAATCAGAAGCCAAAATTATAGATAAAAACATTGTTGTTCCTGATTTTTTTCCAATTGAAAAACTCATTTTTATTTATTTCAAATTTTCAAAATAAAAAGAGGTTGTGGCAGCCATGCCAGCCCATGCCTCCCAGCCATACCACCCCATGTTTTTCCCATACTTGCACTGGACCACTTTCACTTATAAATAAGAGGAGGGGGGGACCGAAAAAAAAAGGAAAGAAAACTAAAAACCCTAAAAAGTCACAAACCCTAATCTTTTCTCCTTTTTTGGGGCTGCAACCGCCAGCACCTTGGGAGGCAGCTGCAGCTTCTCCCGTCCTTTCCACTTCCCTTTTTCTCCTTTCCTGACTAGCCATCTCCGGCCAGCCACCACTTCCTTCCCTCTTCAGCCAGCCACCACTTCCCCTCTCTCTCCAAAGACCGACTCAGCCTTCCCCATGGTCACTTTCTCTCTTTTTTCCTCTCCTTCCCGTCGACTCACAAAAGCCATGGTCGCAGCCCATCAACTCTCATTTCTTCATCTTCTTCTTCGGAAACAACGTCGGTCGCCGTCAACCACAACAGTCCTCGTTTGGCAGCGTTGTCTGCCTCCAGCACCCCCATGTGCTTGACTCTTTTCCCCCTGTCGATGGCCAGCTCCTCTGCACCGACGACCTCCTTCTCTTCCTTCCAGCCACTAATCAGCCACCTGAAGAAGAAGAGCAGATCTGAAATTGGGAGCAGAAGAAAAGAAAAACCTGAAACACTGCTTGTGTTGTTGCATTTGTGTGTTGTGTTTGTGTTTGCAGGTCACTGCTGGCGAGAGAAGGAAAGAGGCCGATCTACACCCTCGGTCACGCTGTTTCTCCGACTGCGGCGCGTGGAACCACACGCCGCCAGTGGGGGTGGACGCGTCACCGGTGTTCCTGCGTTGCCTTCGCTGCCAGCAGTGTTCCCGAGGATGTTATTATGTATTTTTTTAGATGTTTATGTGTTTATTTTTAAATTGTTGTTATTCTTATTTTTTGTACATATTATGTAATTGTACAATGTACCCAAAAAAAATATAATGAAAAAAGAGAATGGGTGTGTGAGTTGCATAAGAAAAAAACATATAAAAATTTCATTTCAAAAAAAAACAACAAAAACAAAAAATATGTTGTTTTCGTGCATACAGATAGATTCCAAAGTTTTTCACGTTGTATTTTTTGCAAAAAAAATATGTTGCATCTTTTCCATGTTTTAAAAGCGAAAATTTGGATATCGTAACCAGTTTGCGATTATCCGTTGGCGTTCGGCTAAATTGTCAAAAATAATTTAACAATTATTTTGTCTTATCTATCGTCGTGTAAAATTACACCATAATGTACACTCGTGGATGGTTAAAAATAAGATTTTCAAAATGCAGTGCAAAATTTATTTTCGTTAGTCTTTCAATTTGCAATGAGGTAGAGATTCTCTCATGGAGAGAAATCTACGTCGAATCCTAGAAAAAACCAATAAAAATGATTTAGGAAAAATAATCAAACAACAATACAGTTTACCTTAGGTACGGTACGATGAGGGTGACACGTATTCCCTTTGCACAACAAGTCTCCTTACTCTAGACTCTCGTGGACCAATAGGTTCCTAATAACCTTAATACTAGGTGTCGACTCCTAATAATTATAATTATAAATTTTACGGCTATAAACAACCTCACATTTCACCGCGCACCGTTGTTTTCCCCAAAATCCCGGGGGGATGGTAGGGCGCGAAGCGCGTCATAAAAATCATCGTCGCGACAATAATAATAATAATAATATTTTAATTGTTTCTCTTTCTTGCTATTTTATTCATGCTTTTTATTTTTTTTCCTTGATAAAATTTGATATTTTTATTATTTTAATAGTAACAACAATAATTATTTTAGAGGTTAAGACTTCGATGTTGCTATTGTTATAGTATTTTAAATTAATATTCCTTCTTTTTTCCCTTTTTTCATTATTTTAAATTAATTTAGATTTTTATAATTTTACTATCTACACAATAATAACTATGATTTTAGTGATTATTTTTTATTTTTTCATATAAAAATATTTTGCTCTTGTTTTTAATGTTAGTTCGTGCTCTTTTGTGATCTTTTATAACGCAATACCTACATTCTAAAATATGTAATCTATGTTTACGCAATAAACTCTACTTAAAAATTTATACATTTTATATCCTAATCTATAACTTTTATTTAGTTATATTATATAAATATATTGTTGTAAATTTAATTATATTAAATTATTTACACAAGAATGCATGTGGCAATGCGCAAGCAATATAGCTACTATATATATATATATATATATATATATATATATATATATATATCGCCCACCCACATATATATACTATTGAAAAAATAAAATAAAAATATTTAATTTTTTCACCTTTTAAATGTTTTTTATAGATATAATTAATTAATTAATTATATATAAACAGTACAACTTCGAAATGACATGCTAAAATATTTCGAAACCAAAATATTTTATACCAATAAAAAAATAAAAATAAATAAAAGATCAACGGAAACATATTACCAACCTTGACTCTGATGGAATTTGACGGTGTTGCCGGCTTTTGCAGCTCTGATTTGTCAGAATTGGAGGTGCATTCGATAAACACCGGCTTTCCTTACACCATCACTGAAAGCTTTATGGATTTCTTTGAAGGACCGACGCGTGCTGCTGTAAATTAGCGAGGTGTTCCTTTTGAATGCAGGATAGAATATTGTGGGTCAAAAAGTTGATGTTAGTGGAACCGGAAAGTACCTTTATGAAATATGCTGTTTGCATGAACCGCAGTTTCTTCCACTTCATTTCAGATTGCATGGATGATATCCTGCTTTGAGATAATGTAATGATACCATGTTTTGGTTGGAAGTGAGGTAGCTGTCCCTGCGCAATAATTGAGAGCACGCTGGCGTTTTGTACTGGTGACTGGTGTAGATTTTTCAAAAATCACGGGTTCGTTTGCTTCTATGAATCACAAGTGTTTCTATCCATGGAGTTATCTGTAGTTCATGTTTATCATTAGACCTTCCAATTTGACACTTGCATCCCAATTTCGCGTGCAGCATATTCCCAAATCCAGGAAAATGGTGGTGTGGCAAAGAGCATAAGATAACTATGTGACTCAGTGGAGTGTAAGAAAATTATTTAAAGCTAGAATTATTTCGATATCTAACAGGTAAATGATCTTCGTGGAAACAAATTTTGCTCGACGCAACGTGATATATAAATTTTGCATCAGAAACAAAACCCCAGCAAGATACTTCATTCTAATTATCAACTTTAATGACAATCGAATGCTCCCGAAAATTCCTATTCAAAGGCGTGAGTGCTGTGCCTGCCCTGCATTTGCTTCGCCTAGGAATGGGTAATCTGTGTACCCGATAACAGGATCCTGGCTGTAGAAAGTCTTTCTGATATACTTATTCAGGGGTGCATCAAGCTTCAATCTCAAAACTAAATCTGGGTTTGAGATGAAAAGTCTACCGTAGGACACCAAATCTGCGTCACCTTCAGCTACAGCTTGTATTCCCAGCTCCCTAGTAAACCCACCACTGCACATGAAAGTACCCTCATATGCCCTTCTCCAAGTCTTGATCATTTGTGCCTCTTCATCTTCGGTGCCAGGTCTGCCTGACTCTGTTTGGCCGTAAGCTGTGTACCGCGGCTGAGTGACATGGAGATAGGTGAGTTTTGCGCCCACCTGTAGCTGGATTTTGTTTATTCTCTCAATCACTGAAAGGCCTAGGTTGAGTGGATCCGAGTCTGCGGCGTCGAGGTGATCGATTGCAGGTGACATTCGGAAAGCTACTCGTTCCACACCAACAGCTGAGACTACTGCCTGAATCACCTGCATTAAGAATCTACACCGGTTTTCCATTGATCCACCATAGTCATCTCTTCTGTCATTGATCCCATCCTTTAAGAATTGATCGATAAGATAACCATGAGCCCCATGGATCTCAATCCCATCAAAACCTGCCACCCATATTTTCATTACGTGTGTTACTTAAGACGTAAGGTAATCACTTGATGAAACATGGGATAATCATGACTCGTGAGCAGAGGAATTTTTTCAAGGAACAATTTATCTAGCAACCAAATTAAGACATAATCATAGCCATGCCATGCTCTACTGCAGATGTAAATAATGATTACAGCTCCCATCAAGGAAC
>CM063593.1:9277751-9670753 GCA_032356905.1 Salix exigua | reverse complement strand
ACACTGAAAACAAGGAAACCGACCCTGAACTCGGCTTCCTTGAAACAAACAAGGCATTAATGTTTGGTTCATATGGGGTAAAATAGCCTTCCATGTCCAAGCCCAAACTCCAACAAAAGAGTGGTACGAGGCCCATAATGTGGATCTGTAGGCCCAAGCCCGAATAAAGATCTCCCATGACCCAAAAAAGAAGAAAAGAAAAGAAAAGAGGACCATTTAATCTAGTTTGAAGAATCCAAGAGACAGACAGACAGAAAGCAGCGGCCTGAATGCACAGCAATTCCCTAAACATAATCAAGCTAAAGGCTCTAAGCATCAAAGTAAGAAATAAAAGAAGCATCAACTTCAACCAACAGTTCTATCTCTCTGCCTCACTCTCTTCTTCAACCCCTTGTTTATGGAGATTAATTCCCTCCACCGCCACCGCCCTATTTATGCAAGCTAAAAATGCAGTCCTCCTCCTCCTTTCAAGGTGATTCCAGTCTCTCTTTTGCCTCTCCTTTTTTTTTCTCCTTTAAAAGTTCAAGAAATTTTTGTTCAAGAATTTTCATCTCCTTTTATTATTGTTGACAGAGAATCTCTGATCGTGTTATTTAAAGCGCGCAATTAAACGAAACGCTGCATGAGCACTCGACTCAAGGCTCCTCTCGTTATTCGCGCCTTGCTTTCCTCTCCGATTTCCCATTCTTAATTTCTCACTAGCGCGGTACGGACCAAATACTTCTCTGAGTTGCGATTGGATTGCCAATATTGGCAACTTTAATTTGTATCAAATAATTCCATTTTTTGTTCAATTTCCGAATATCCAACCTTGCCTCTCAACTGTTGCATCTGTTGGCGATAAACTGTCTGCCTGCAGCAGAATTCGAAATGCTGACGTGTATAGCTCGTTCTAAACAACCCGGTGATGAATCACTGAGTCAAGCCGATGACGCCGCCAATCATCATCCCTCCGCTGCCAAACAGCAGCAGCAACAACAAGCCATCAAGTCCCTCACTTCTCAGGTACCTATTCTTTAGTTCCAATTTTTTTTTTTCTTCCAGAAAGTTCAAAAAACCATTGCTCTTATAATTTTATCTCTTGCCAGCTCTGACTGATTTTATCTATGATTTTTTTAAAATATTATTTTTACTATAGTTGAAGGACATGGCATTAAAGGCATCAGGTGCGTACCGCCACTGCAACCCATGCACGGCGCCAACCACAACAACTCAGAGTCAACTCAGAAACAACTCGACTGAGTCGGACGCGGAGTTTGAGAAATTCAGGTGGTCACTGCGTCGGACTGGAAGCTCAAGCTCGACGACACCGCGTACATGGGGAAAAGAAATGGAGGCGAGGCTGAAAGGGATCTCGAGCTCCAGTGGTGAAGGGACTCCGAATTCGGTAAACGGTAGTGGTCGTCGGGTCGACCCGCCAATAGTATTCGTTGAAGAAAAGGAACCTAAAGAATGGGTGGCCCAAGTGGAGCCCGGTGTTCTCATCACATTCGTCTCGCTTCCTAGGGGAGGGAATGATCTCAAGCGGATACGCTTCAGGTAAGTAGTTCTCGATTTTTTTTATTGGATGGTGGTGATCTACTTCTGATGTGATTGATTGTTCGGTTTTCCTTGTTACTGTTTGGGTAACGATGACTGAGAGTGTGGAGCAGACCGCGTGCTCGCGGATTAGACACGTCATTGATTGGCTGAGAAGTTTGTTACTTTACAATTCTTTTTCTTTTAATTTTATTATTTTTAAAGCTTTGAGGTTCTTGTTTTTTAATAAAAAAAAAAGTATGCCAAATAAGCTGGGGTGCTGTGTGGATGTCAAATGCTTGCACTTTGGAATTCAATGACTTATTTTGTTTTGAATATTTAGTTTTTTTTTAAAAAAAACTAGAAATATTTTTCACTAACCTACAAATTTTGATGCAAACTTTGATTTACCATGTTATAATAATTAATTTATTTTCTTGAAAATTTTAAATCTTAGATGGGTGCGCCTGTTATATAGATGAGGTGTTTGCAAAATGAAAAAAGATAGATACATAAAACTAGCTGATTCCATCTATAATTTGAGACTGCTGTTATTGTGTTTTGAGATTGTTTAAATTTTTCCCTAATAATATATGGCGGGGGTGCATTATTAGTAATTTGATTATTGAGAATCCCTTTTGATTTTGTATTCCTGACAAGTAATATGTGTTTGCTCTTTGATTTTTTTCAAGAGCCCTTGGAGAGTATTGAATAAATTCATCTAAAGGCTAGCAATATTAAGACATGAAACAGCATTTCTTATGATTTTGTTTTTAACTACTTCGCTATTATTAAAGCATTAAGGAAGACAAGTCCATGTTTGAAAGGGGCATTGTGTTGCTCATATAGGAGGAGGAATAAGTGTAGGACCTACAACCCAACAGTAAATTTCACGCCTAGAGAAAAAGCAATCTAAGAAAAAGTCCAAAAGAGGAACTCATTGTGCCTCATTGGTGGTGGTGGGGGCTGATTTGATTGTGTTTGTAACCTTTTTCACCGAGTAATGTCGTCGTGTCGGGAGAGGGCTCTGCCCTTTTCTTTTTCAACATAAATGCAAGTATTTTCATCACGCCTATGCCTGATTCTCCGTGACCTTGTCACCTTATGTGACAATTTGTTTGTCATTTACTTTATCAAAAGGCCACATCATCCGCCACACTTTAACTAATATAGAGGACAAGCTATGGCCCTCAAATGAGCCAAATGTTGGCACCGTACATATGGGCAATGGCTGGAGAGGCCAATAGACCTTTCTTGGTTTACAGGGGGCATCGATAAAGTATTTTCCTTGCTCATTACTTGTGATGTTTACGCTTTAGTTTCCCCTCCTTAATGACCACACCCTGCATTTGACTCCCTGTTCATTCATTCTTCTTGGATGATTTTTTTTTTCTTTTTGACTTTGTTATCCCAAAACTCACCGGTCTCAATCCCATTGATTCTTCTTGTTGCTTGGTCTTATCCCGTAATATTTCCACTGGATTGGTTTTGAACACTACCCCTCTCTCTTCATGGAAAGTAGCCTTATTCTTTTGACTGATTATACCCTCTACTTCAATAATGCTGCTACCTAAAATGCATTTTAAGCACCGAAGGTTAGATTTTACAATCTTTTGAGTGCTCTTAAAATAAGTGGTGTGTTCTGAGTCAAAAAGCACCTTGTGTCCAATTAAGTGGCTTAGATAATTATTGAAGTAGGCATATAAGACTATAATTGATGGTGGGTTCGATCTTGAAGCGGTAGGCATGTGAACTAATTATAGCTAGCAAGATGTAAACTCAAATGATTATTCTATTTGTAAAATGTCAGAGGACGTGGTTCAACCCTTAGTGAAAATTTTTCATCTAAACCTTTTGTAACAGTGATATTTTCTCTCGTGTCCATGAAAGATTTCACATTTTATTTTGCTCAATCGCTGCGTGGTGCTTTAATTTTGGCCTTTACCAATTGGATGTCATGCGCCAAATCATTTGATGCCGACACTAATTCAGTGTTTCCATGATAATTCTTGAAAATCAAGATTCTGAATTTAGTATAATCTCCTTGATTAGTCGAGACATGTTTAACAAGTGGCAAGCTCAAAGATGGTGGGCAGAGAACTATGACAAGATAATGGAGCTTTACAATGTCCAGAGGTTTAACCGCCAAGCTTTCCCACTTCCGACACCCCCGAGATCCGAGGATGAGGTGAGTTCCTTCCTTATTTAACAGCTAAAGGCAGGGTCTAGGTTGCCAAATCAGTGAAATCACAAATCTGTATGACTTGGATGGAACAGCATTCAATTTAACCAAATAAACATGCAGTGGGGCCAACTCCGCATTTTGCATTGAATGGTCTCCTTGCACAATATAGCAATATGTAGTGTCACTGTACTGGGAAGTGAGTTATGACAACACCAGTGATGTCTAATCATGTCATTCTCTAAACCCTGTTACAGAGCTCAAAGATGGAATCTGCAGAAGACAGCCCGGTAACACCGCCACTGAATAGAGAAAGGCTACCCCGTAACTTGTATCGTCCAACAGGGATGGGAATGGGCTACTCATCCTCAGATTCACTTGACCATCACCCAATGCAGGCCCGTCATTACTGTGATTCTATTGGTTTCACCTCTACCCCAAAACTCTCTAGCATCAGTGGAGCTAAGACAGAAACGTCATCAATGGATGCATCTATAAGAAGTAGCTCATCGAGGGAGGCTGATCGCTCGGGAGAGCTTTCCATCAGCAATGCCAGTGATATGGAGACTGAATGGGTTGAGCAGGATGAACCAGGTGTTTACATCACTATCAGAGCCTTGCCAGGTGGAAAAAAAGAGCTCAGACGAGTCAGATTCAGGTCAGATTCCGTGCCTAATTGTTTGATGAATTGATAGTTTCTTAAAAGATTAAGCAGTTGCCATGTTGGAAAAAGAGCCAACTATGCAAAACACACATATGCATGACATTATTAACAGCCTTGTGGTTAGCATTGCAATCACATTATTCACAGCCTAGTGGCTTTAGCTTATACATATATTTCAATTTGGTGGCGCTAACTGATCAATGACCTATTGGTTACTCATTTTTGCAATTTTCTGACCAGAATCTAGAATCATTTGATCATATATGGATGTTTCTTATTTTCAAACTGTCAGATCATTTTGGCAGGTGAGAAACATGCATGAATAATTCTTTGTTTGAGATACAAATATTTTAATTCTAGGAAGAAAAATGGAGTGTAGGTCACATAACTATAAGTCCTAACCTTCTCTGTAAAAGCTCTTACAGTGCAGTAGGAACTATTTGGTCAGTCAGCTACATCACAGTTAGTTGATAATTTTTAGCTTGCCATGAATGATGGCCATTGTTACTGCCTATCTGCCCAGACCTCAAAAATCAAAATGATTTGATTTAGGCATCAGGGCAATAGTTCCATAATTCTGTGATGTGGGAAGAGGATTTAGAGTATACGAGGATATGTTTTCTCATAAGCAGCTGGCAGTATTTCCCCCTTAACAACGGGGATGGCTTAGAGACAAACAAACATGAAACATTGCACTCCCACTTGGAATGCTGTAAGAAGAAAAGTCCTTGAGTGGATTTGAGTTGACTCGATGCAAATGGTTCGGGCATGATACAAAGGCTATGATTGAGTTCCAGCTTATTTTCAATCATGGCCACAAATGATAACCCGTAGAAAAAATTGACTGGCAGCAAGTTAATCATGCTGCTTCCACTAATATTGCCCTTTATTGCTGACAACAGTACACACTTAGCTTGAATCACTCGTCCAAAATATAAGCTTCTAACACTTTATCTCTTTTTTTTATATATCTTTTTTGTCAGCAGTTAATCATGCAACTTCTTTTTCTTATCTTGGAAGAAAAAAAGCAGTTAATCTTGTTAGTGTGTTTACCGAGTATTCATATTTTACATGCATATGAATTGCAGCCGAGAAAGATTCGGGGAGATGCATGCCAGAGTGTGGTGGGAAGAGAACCGGGCCAGGATACATGAACAGTACTTGTAATTGAGCAATACAATGGCTGCTGGTTCTTTGTAATTGGGGGGGTGTTTTTTCCCAATATTTTTTAAACTTTTTTTTTTTGTCTCGGCCTGCCATACCGGTAGAATCTCTTCCATAGATATCTGAAAGGTGCTGCTGGCACCTGTCGATGTTGGGTTCACCACTTACTCCTCCATCCTTGTGAAGTTTCCCAGCGCATATATCCTTTGAGGGACGGGGATCGTCGACTCAAATCTATATTTTTAACAGTTTCCTTTGATTATGGGTGGGTAAAAGAGCAATGGTTGTGTATTTTGAAGTAATTTGGGTGGTCGACACATCAAGTATCAATGAAAGAATGTGTTTTCTCCTCCTTCCCTCTCCCTCTCTCTACCAAAGCTTCGAGCTCACCGTCCTTTTCTTATTCCGGGCATGATTCTCCTGTCGTGGTTGTCACTGTTTTTTTTTTATATATATATAAAAATGATATATTTTTTATATTAAATTAATTACTTTTTGATTATTTTGATATACAGATATAATTTTATAAAATTTAAAAACAAATTAATATATTTATAAATAAAAAAATATTTTCAAAAATGAGACCATCACCCGCAGCACTTCCTCGAGCCCTTAGCGGATTAGGGGCTTGCCCTTCCTCGTAATCATCCAGTCAAGCCTGCTAGTAATCCTATTCTCATCAATTGATTAGCAATCCTTTCCTTTCTAAAGTAGAGGAGTGGAAATTTACCCTTTTATTCCCGTTTCCGTCAGGATTTTGCATGATTTATACGTGCAAATCATGAAACATCATTTTATTTCTTTTCAACTCTATCATTTGAAGTTGAAGTTTCCATGTTTTAAGGGCTTAAACATGTTTTGATTTGTTTTTCCTTCGGTACTTGATATGTTGTTAAATGTTTCTATATTAAATTAATAATGGGTGTTTTTTAAAAATAAATTCTTAGCTTCTACTTGAAAAATAAGAGAGAATAAGGACCAGGTTTGACATAACAGGAGAAACAGAGGATTTCTCCACAGTAGGTGTATGAATGTTCCCTTTCATCCATCAAGTTTCAATTTTTCATATTTTATTCTTTTAGGTTAATGCATTTTGATTCTACATTTTATTTTCTTAATTATATTTTAGCTCCTTAAAAACTGACAGAAAAGAGGGAGAGATGAGGAGGGAGAAATGTTTTAAGTGACAGAAATTCATCCATTAATAATTTGGATTTTCCTATTTATGAATAAAAACTTTCAAAACAAATCTTAATGGAAGTTGTATTTACTTTCCATGATGCATAGTTCGATTCTTACGAAAATGGTTTGATATAACTAGCGAAACAGAGGGCCTACCCTTAATAGATGCCCAAAGTTCCATTTAATCCACCAAGTTTCAATTATTTATATTGTATCATTATTCTCCTAGGTTATTGCATTTTGATTCTAAATTTTATTTTTATCATAAATCAGTCCCTGAAAACTAAGAGAAAGGAGGGAAATATGAGGAGAGAGAAATCTTTTAAATAACCAAAATCCATTCATTAATAATTTTGATTTTCATGTCTATAATTGTTTTCTTAAAATAAAACTCAACGGATGTTTTTCACTTTTTTTTTTTATCATGTGTAATTCAATTCTTAAAAAAAAAATAAAGTTTGAATTTTTAAAATAATTAAAATTAGTTTTTTTTGTTATAAAGTCATAGAATGTTTATTTTATTTTTCATGTTTTGAAATTAAATAAAAATATTTTGAAAAAACATTATTTTATTTTTTTACTTTAAATAAAAAAATATTTAAAGTAAAATATTTAAACTAGGTGTTTTACACTATATTTCAAAAATATTTTGAAAAAAAATTATTTTATTTTTTTACTTTAAATAAAAAAATATTTAAAGTAAAATATTTAAACTAGGTGTTTTACACTATATTTCAAAAATATTTTGAAAAAAAAATTATTTTATTTTTTTACTTAAAATAAAAAAAATATTTTTAAATCATTTCTCATGAGCTGAAATAAAAAATGATTTTAAAAAATAATTAATATATTTCTAGACAAAAATCAATTTCAAAAACAATGTTAAAAAGACAATTAAACAGTCCGTTAGTTTTTTGAAGCGAAAAACCTTAGAGCTGTTTTTCTAATTGTCAGACAAGTCTGGTGATCGAAAAATTAAACCAGGTATTGACAGGCTGGCAGAAGGCGGGCCATCGTCTATAATTAAAACAAAATCAATCTAACAATCTGACACGTGTCTAGTTTTACCTAAAACAAAAATAATAAATGGCTGCAAGACCTAGGCTCCATGACACCTTTTTAAAGGCCACCGCATGGGCCTGGCCTTCTAGGCTTCTAGGGCCGAATAATATTTGATCTTATTATAGTAATAGGAAGGCTGGCAATTAGTCTATTAAAAAATCTATATAAATCTAGGATGCATAATCTTTTTAAATTGATCATTAATATAAAGTGAAAAAAATATCTTTTTTTATATATAATTTTAAGAAATCACATTGGGTCCTTGGATTTCACTGTCTTTTTCAATTTAATTCTTACCTTTATAATTTTATTTTTTTTAAATCTAATTTCACTTATTTGTTTCTTAAGTTCATCTCTAATTGTGTTGCAAATGATCTCTCAACTTCTATGCCCTTTTCAATTGTAGTAATTGCCTTTACAATTAGCCAATCCCTATCCTTTTCTCAATATTTGTTTTTTAATTTCACCACTCATTGTAATTTTTTCAATTCCTTTTTAAATATTTTTCTTGTTTGATTAAAATAACATGTTTATTTTTCTCAGGATATTTGTGAGGGGTAAAAAATTAGGTTATAACAACAAAAATGCTTAAATTTGATTAACATTGTATATGTTTCTTTTTTGTTATTTTCCTTATTCTCTCCCATGATAGGTCTTTACTAGCCTTGGGTTGGACAAAATTCACAACTATATTGAAGAGTTATGAAAATAAAAATAAAGGAAAAATTGAGAGAAAAGGGTTTACCCTTAGAAAGAATAAAAATTAAGGCTCAATTGAAAAGTTATTATAGATATAGAGACTAAATTGAATAAAAAAAGAGAGAGAAGGGTTTGATATTTGCAACATAATCTTTCTTTATCTTTAACGCGTAGGACAAGACGTTGCATTAAGGGAAGGTGTATGGGCTCCTCTAAATTGAATAGGATGTTTTCCTTTATATAGTTGAAACATGGTGGAATGGGCTTTCCCTGAAGGTGAAGTGTTTAAACTATTCACCTTCGGAGTGTCTCCAACAAATGTTTTTACTTTTTTTATTTTATTTTTATGCCTGTTTCCTATTTTTTTTATATAGAATATGGTTGTTTTTTTAATAAAAAAATTCAATTATATCCCTTATATTTGCAATCAATTGTTTGACAAAAATATCTGGACAATATTATTTGTAAATTAAGCATCAACTCGCTATTAGAATGTTTTTTCAACGCTATAGGAACCTCTTAATATACAAATTTAATGAAACTATAAATTCAATTCTCAATCAAGATAACTGTGAAAGGAATGACCTCGAAAACTATAAATTTTCATGTCGAAATCAATGGCTTCTAGTTCGAATTCTATGTAGGTAGCTATCTCATGTGACGATGGAAGATGTCAATAGAACATCTTGCATTCCCTGACACCAAGGTTCGATTATATTGTGTTCAATGGAATAATTGAAAGACATGGATGCAAAGAATGGTTTATAGAAACAATTTTTAGTGTCTGTTGGGAGAGTGGTTACAATTGTTTTTTAAAATGTTTTTTCATTAAAAATTGCATTAAAATTATATATATTTTTTTTAAAAAAATTATTTATGACATTAACATATCAAAATGATTTTAAAACACCAAATTTTGTTAATTTAACCTTTGTTTTTTTTCACAAATACTTTTAAAAATAACTCCCGGAATGTCTTCTTATTGGATAAGCAAGTAAAGAAAAGGGTGCTTGTGAGATTTATGATCCTACAGGAGTTCAAACAAGTTATTTCCATCAAAGATTAAAAGTGTGCAATTTTGTTTGATAACTAACGTAAAATATTTTTGTTTTGTTTTTAAAGCAATATATTGTATCGTTATTTATTCACAAGAATGTCTAAAAAAATTTCTTTATTTTAAATTAAACTCAATGAAGAGAGCCTATGATAATTTTTGAGAGTATGATTGAGATTATTTTTTATTCATAAATATATTAAAATTAATTTTATTTATTTTTTAAAAATTATTTTTAATATTAGTATATGAAAATGACTTAAAAACAATACAAACTTTAACCCAAAACAAAAAAATATATTTTAATATTGTTTTTAAAAATATTTTTAAAATAACAAATATAATATATTTTTTCTCTTATGTATTTTACTCAGCATCTCCTGTTTTGTCTCGGGAGAAGTTAAACTGAGATTCCATAATGTGAAATGATCGTGACACATGAGCCTTCTTGTCTAGTCTCCAAATAAGCTTTATGGAGAAACCGACAACCAGATTCAAGACTACAGCAGTGTTTCTCGGTGAAGAGAGCAGCGGAGCTCTTGAATTTCCGACTCAAAGATTCAGGTTGACACACATTCTCATGCAAATAAGATTCCAGGTTAGAAAACCCTAGATTGATCATCGTGTAAATAGCCATCAGATGTAATATTATGTAGATGCATTATGAACAAGTGTGTAGAAAATCTTGATGAAATATGATTTCTTTATATGTTTTCATTTAGAGGATAACATAATATATAGGGAAAGAGACCCAACTAATCAAGCATCTCTCCTCAATTAGCTCCTTGATTTAAGAAAGAGTAAACTACAAGAAAGTAACCTAGAACAAGTAACCACCCTATCTATAGTAGCAACCACCCTATAGCAACCTAGAATTGAATTTCAATATTTCAATACTCCTCCTCAAGCTGGATCAAGAGGGTTTATTGATCCAAGCTTGGAAAGTAGCCGGTGGAATTGAGTTGTAGGTAAGGCTTTGGTAAATATATACGCTAGTTGATCACAACTTCGAGTGTATTGTGTCTGAATCACCTTGGATTGAACATGAGCACGAATATAATGGCAGTCAACTTCTATATGCTTGGTTCTTTCATGGAAGACAGGATTGGAGGCGATGTGAAGCGCCGCTTGATTATCACAGAAGAGAAGTATGGATTGATTGTGACAAAAACCTACGTCAGACAGTAACCCTTTTAACCATATAAGTTCACAAGTTGTGGAAGCCATTGCCCTATATTCTGCCTCTGCACTTGAACGAGCGATGACTGATTGCTTCTTGCTTTTCCAAGTGACCAAGTTTCCTCCTACAAAGGCACAATATCCTGTGGTGGATTTTCTATCCAAGCAGTTCCCAACCCAATCAACGTTAGTGTACCCAAGGATGTGAACATTATCATTCTTTTTTATGAATATACCAAGACCAACAGACCCTTTAAGATACCACAAGATTCTTATAACCACATTTAAGTGTAACATGGTGGGAGAATGCATGAACTGACTCACAATGCTTACTGCATATGTGATGTCGGGTCTGGTGATAGTTAAGTAGATAAGTTTACCAATCAACCTCTGATAATAGCGGATGCCATTGAAAGGTTCACCTTCCATATCAAGCTTGAGTTTACTGTCTAAAGGAGTGCGAGTAGGTTTTGAATCAAGCATGCCAGATTCTTGGAGAAGATCAAGAGCATATTTGCGTTGATTTAAAAATAACTCTGTGTGAAGTAGCCATTTCAATGCCAAGAAAATACTTCAAGACTCCCAGATCTTTGATTGCTAGCTTCTGTTTCAAATACCATTTAAGATTGTTGATTTTATTAGTATTGTCACCTGTGACAATAAGATCATCAACATAAATGAGAACCACCACTTTTCCTGCTGATCCACTTCGAACAAATAGAGAAGAATATGCATTGCTACTTTGGAAGCCAACTGCCTCTAGAACTGAACTCAACTTCGCATACCAAGCACGTGGGGATTGTTTTAATCCATAAATAGATTTGTGTAGTTTACAAACCAGATTAGGATTATTCCTTTGAGGATGACCAGGCGGAAGTTTCATAAAAACTTCTTCTTCAACATCCCCTTGCAAGAATGCATTTTTCACATCCATTTGGTAGAAAGGCTACGTCTTATCGACTGCAATAGATAATAACACACGAACTGTGTTCATTTTTAATTTTTTTAAAAAAATTAATTTTGATATATATATATATATATAGATATGAAAATGATCTAAAAATATTTAATTTTTAAAAAACCACACTACAAGAAAAATGGGTTGTTTGCAATGGATGAGTCCGTTGCAAACAACAAAGACATCCGTTGCTAATAATAATTAGCAACGGATTTTGCAACGAATTATCCGTTGCAAATTTACAACGAACAATCCGTTGCAATTTGCAAGAGACATTCCGTTGCAATTTGCAAGAGATATTCCGTTGCAAACATGTTGCCGAGTCTTTTCTTAATTAATCTTTTCAAATTCCAAGCTTCTTATGACGGAATTCCAAATTTCAAATTCCAAAACAATAACAGAGGCCTTTCTAGATCTCTCACTCTACCCCTATAGAAATTTCAGCATAAAATCTTCTGAATTAGTGGTTCTAACAAAACTTGGGATATCCCTCAGACGGATGCCTTTCATGCCTGGTATATACCTCAACGTAGAAGTCCTCGGCAAACAGAAGGGCAACAAAATAATCCTTGTATGTGGAGGGAGACAACGGTTCATTAAGAACTTGAGGCACTATATCTCTCTTGATCAAGTACTCCATATTCTTGGGAACCGTATAAATAGGTGACACACCCTTTTGAACCGACAAGTAGCTGACTTTTGTCTGCCCATCAATTAAATTTAGGGAGGCTAGAGACAGAGTTGGTTTAAAGGATGGAAGCTGCTTAGAGGATGATGAAGATGCTTTCGATGAAGTTGTTGGTGTTGGTGGAAATACAGTGGGTCTAGAAAGAAATGTTGCCGGTAATGGTGAAGATTGAGATTGATCGGAAGATGATGCTGGGGGTTTAGGCCATGGAGGCGCTGGAATTGAATAAGGATAGAGTAATTTTGGTGAAGATTGAGTTATTGCAGAGGAAGAAACAGGTAGATCATCGGAATATATGGGTGGATATGTGCACTTATCATGGTATTTAAAGGAATGAGAAATTTCTCGTTCATATGAGAACGACTTGGTGTTTCCATATCACGGTATTTAAAGGAATTTGCAAAGTAAATTTAATTTGTAACGGATAATTCGTTGCAAATGGTTTTACTTTGCAACGAATTTTCTGTTGCAAATTAAATTACTTTGCAACGGAAATTTAAAACCATTTGCAATGAAAAATCCGTTACAAAGTAATTTAATTTGCAACGGATAATTCGTTACAAATGGTTTTAAATTGCAACGGAATTTCCGTTGCAAAATAATTTACTTTGCAACGGATAATCCGTTGCAAATGGTTTTAAATTGCAACAGAAAATCCGCTGCAAAGTAATTTAATTTGCATCGGATAATCCGTTGCAAATGGTTTTAAATTGCAACGAAATTTCCGTTGCAAATTAATTCCGTTTCAATTTAAAATCATTTGCAACGGAAAATCCGTTGCAACCCATTTTTTTTTATTTCCAAAATATGTTTAGCAACGGATTATCGGTTGCTAAACAAAATCTTGGGCAACGGATTTTTGTAACGGCAAAAATCCATTGCAAACACCCTCTTATTTTTAGTAGTGCCATTGCTAAACAGGATGAAAGAGATGAAAGATCTCACAAAAATAAAAATAAATAGAAAAGCACATGAAGGTTTGACAATGTTTTTTTTATTAATATGATTGTTTGGGTTAATTTATGTGTATTTTAATTAATTTTACCGATCTTAAAATTAATAATTATATAAATCTTTAATGAATATTATATTAATAAATACAAGATTTAATCCTAAAAACACATGTGAAAACCCTTAATCTCAATATTTGTGTTTGATTTTGCTTCACAATATTTATGTTTGATTGGATTTTTGTTTAGATTTCTCTCCATATTTGCGTTTATTGAGGGGGCGTGAGGGAGGTTAGAAAGTGAGCGTAAATAAAGAGAATGACTAGGGTCATAATTGTTATTTTGATATTTTTATTATTTTAATGATTTTCAAATTTTGTTTTGATAAAAAATATAATATTAGAAAATTTTATTGTTAATTTTTTTTTCTTATCGTTTATCAACATCTTTTTCAGAATCCAGTGAAACCCTTTGTCTTGACTTTTCTTCTGACCATCGTCGATAAAGATACCTCACAAGAAGAGCCTAACCTAGAGGGGGATCCTAGACTAAAGAATGAAAAAATATATTCCACCTGAAGGAATAATTATAAATCTTTTTTACAACGTTCAATACCCATTTTTATTTTCTTAAAAAATATTACGTTTTACATCATAAGATATATATATATATGTTCAATACCCATTTTTATTTTCTTAAAAAATATTACGTTTTACATCATAAGATATATATATATATATATATATATATATAATTAACATGATTTTTTCTTAAATTATATATATTAACACTTAACATTTTTTTAAATCAATAAAAATATTAAATTATTTACAACATCACTATTATTTGTTGTTTAATAATAAAAAAAATCATTATAATATTAATATTACAACTTGACTATCAAACTGATATTATAACTTTACAATTACACTATAAAAGAAATAGAACTCAGTAATTCATCAAATAACACAAATGCTAAAACAGAAACTAATCTCACTAATCTCTGTTTGATACTGTCTTCATAAGTATTTTTTTTTTTAAAATATATTTTTTATTTTAGGTTAATTTTTTTTGTTGTTCTTAAATGATTTTGATGTAAAAAATATTTTATATAAAATAAGAAATAATTTTAATGCAATTCTGAAAAAAAAAGGCATAATATTGAAACAAAATGCTTTTAAGTAAAATATGATTTCGCTAAAGCTGTCTCTATGAATCACAGTTCTTCACGTAAGTACGTACGGAAGGCAACATCGATCTTTGACAATCTGGAACCTGTCTTCTCATTTGAGATTGGTTTTGGGCTGCTCCCCAGGTAAGTAATTGTCTAAGCTCCCGTTAGGCATGCAATCAATCATAGACGACCTCGTCGGCATGCAAACCAAATTCTTGTGGTGGAGATGACAAAGTACGTGCAAACCTACCATCAGCAGGGTTCATTTACTCACTCCAGCACCAGGCCCCAGATTCAACCCAACCCAACCCAAGTGGTCTTCTCCACGACCGCGACAGAAGCTTGTCTCGGAAAAACATGGCTTGTTGATGGCATTAATGTTAGTTTCTGATGCAAAATAGAAATTTGAAACGTTACAGCAGCAGGTTGACATCCATCAAAGTAACTCGCCGACCAGATAAATGTTCTCACTAAAACTTGAGGTGAAACCACAGCACACATGGCAGACACAATAAGACCTTCAAATTGAGACACCCTTATTTCACATTCTTCCAGAGAATGGCAGGTGGTTTCCTCCCCACATCCTCCCACCACAAACCCTCCTCCTCCTCCTCTACCCCTGCCCCTTCACCACAAATCCCGCTGGGAATCCATCTCTTTCACCACCACCAATAATTTGATGTTTCATAAGGTTTCCAGAAAACCCCAAGTACTAACACCCAAGTAGAAGAGAGATCTATCGCTTTTGGAAATCAATTCTGGGCTTGATTTTCTCAAAGAGAGCGAAATGTTGATGTCTAAGATAGGCCCAAAATGAAAAACAGTTTGTTTTCTGACGTTATGGAGGAGGTTCCGGTGACTATGTTTGTTTACCTTAATTCATTTTTCGACAAATCACTTTTCAAATTTTCCTGTTTGTTTATCTTTTAGAAAGTTGATCAACGAAAAACATTTTCCAATCAACGGAAAATACTTTCCAGTCAAAGAAAAATTTAGCTTGGTTTTCAGGAAAGTGTTTACCAGAAAATTTAGGTGGAAAACATTTTCCAGAAGTTGTGAAAAATTTAGAAATGTCATTATTTGCTGATTGTATCAAATTTGATCATCAAACTTTTGATTGCTATATATAATTTGTTTTGAATATTTATTTTTCAATTTCATCTCTTAAAATTTAATTTTTATATTAATTTTGGTCCTTATTTTTATAATTGCTATTTGCTTTTTTCTTATCATTTTTTATTGAAATTTTTTATCTATCAAATTTGGTCCTCATTTTTTTTATTTTTTTTATTTGAAATAATTTATGAAATATTAATTATTATTACTTTAATTTATTCACCTTTTATTTTTTTTATTTTTTAGATTTGATCTCTATTATTTTGATTATTATTTATTTTATTTGAGATAATTTATGAATTGTTTTTTCAATTTCATTCTCATTCAACTTTTTAATTTGTAAGATTTGTTCCTCATTATTTTAATAAATTTGAAAAATTAATTAATTTATTAATAAATTATTTTCTATTTCATTTTCTACAACACAAACAAATACTGAAAATTATTTTCCAGTTCATTTTCCATAAGACTGTCAAATATCTGAATTCAATTTACAGGAATTCACTTTTCAGGAATTCACTCTCCTCGGGATTCACTTTTCAAAAGGAAACCACTTTCCAGCCAACAAACGGGGCCTTAGACGGGAGACAAGAGTGCTAGTGTGATTTGTGTTCTATGTAAGAGGACGATTTTATTTTTTAATTTTTTAAAACTGTTTTATTTGATATAAAATATAACTTTTTAAATTACAGCAAACATGATTAAATCTTGTAATATATTTTTCTGTTATAATTATTCCTAATATGACACATTTGATATTTCTAGTTTTTGATGCTTGAATATATATAGCAAAGTTGTCAATTCCGTTCCGTTGAAAAAACCGAGATGAAACAACGTCGTTTTCGTCTCGGTTTTAATTCCATCATGTTCCGGAAATTCCGGCCAGAACGTCTCGGTACCGTTCTGGGTGTGCCGTTCCGCCCTTAAAATCCTCTTCATTTTGATTAACTTGTAATTTTTTTTTTTTAATTTTGAGATTATGTTTGTTTGACTTTGTATTTATATTGTATACTTTAAAGTTAATTTATCTTGAATTTTTATTATGTTTATTAAATTAATATTTTAATATATATATATATAAAATATTAATTATATATGAACAGTACAACCCCGAAACGACATACCGATAAAAAAACTAGTGGTAATAGTTTTGAATTAAAATGTTTTTTAATATAATTACTAATTTAATAATTATTTGAGAGTTGCAAAACTGTTAATTTCAGAATAAGATTAAAAAGTTACCTTAAATACTGATATTAAAAAACAAAAAAAAAAGTCACCAAATTGATAGAGAACATTCTTCATTTATTAGCAATTACATCACACATGAGTAAAGAACTGAAAAGGTTACTCTTCTTTATCTCGACAACCCAGTGAAGGCAGATCACTCACCCTGCCACCCTGTCCATCCCATCTAGCTTCGAACCACTATAATATACCCGCACGCGCGGCATTTCCTTTTAAAAATTTCCACCGCCACAGAGAGAGAGAGAGAGAGAGAGAGAGTCTGCTTTTCCATTGTTGACGTCGTGCATTGCAGAGATCTGTGCTTCCTCTCCCTCTCCTCCCTCCTTCCTGTACCTCACTATTTTATTTAATCCGCTTTCTTTCTGCTTCACATGACAGTACCTCTGCTTTCATTTTCCTATTTCTGTGTCTCGCAGCTTTTGCCATTCTTTTAGCAGACACTAAAGCTCCCTCGAACTCCCTTAATCTACTATCCATCGCTGTCCTTTCGATCTCCGCCACCCTCTTCCTCCTCCACCCTCCAGAGCTTCGTTATTTTTCCAACTTGTAAATACCACGGCCTGCGTTCTACATTTTGCGTACATAAATCATGTACAAGAAGGAGAGATCATCGAGGGAGAGCGCATTTCCTCCGAGAAGAAGAACCCCGTCTTTCTCTTCAACTCTTCTTGACTCTATTTACCGTTCGATTGACGAGCCCAGCGGTGAGGAACAGCTTGTGATGGGGATCAAGAAACAGAGTTGCAGCTCTGTTTCTACATCCAGGCGTGACGCGTCGTTTCGTGAAGAGGAGAAAGAGGGGTGCACTCCTCTTCGACGAGCTGTCAGGAATGAAAACTGGGTGGAGAAGAGAAGCACCCGTGGCTCTACGCAATATAACTCGACCTCAAGCTCGTCGGATTCTAGCTCTGCCGGAGGCGGAGGAGGCGTGTTCTCTTCCTCCGAAAACGACTCGAGTGTCAAAAGAAATTCGAGTTTTCGCCAACAGAGAACAAAACCACTTTCAGATAAACCACACCAGAAACCGAAATGTGAGGGGGGAGGGTTTCATAAGACAAAGCTAAGAGCATTGAAAATCTACGGCGAGTTAAAGAAAGTTAAGCAGCCGATTTCACCGGGTGGTCGCATTGCAAGCTTTCTAAATTCTATTTTCAACTCGGCAAGTGCTGCAAAAAAAGTGAAAATATGCTCTATTGGGGCCATGGAAGATGTGAGTTTTGAGCGTAAATCAAAAAAGCCTGCTTGCTCATCGGTCGCTCCCTTTTCAAGATCCTGCTTGAGCAAAACACCTCCTCCTCCAAGAGGGAAACCAAGCAATGGCACGAAAAGGTCAGTTCGATTCTATCCTGTCAGTGTCATTGTTGACGAGGATTCAAGACCTTGTGGGCATAAATGTATCTATGAAGATGATCCAGGACTGATGCCAATGACTAGAAAAGCTGTTAAAAGCAATCCTGTCAAGGAATTAGAGGTTGCTAAAGGAGCAGCAGCAGATTATTTAAGAAGTTATCGTCAGAAGAAGAATGCTAGCGAGTTTGGTTTCAGGGGCTTCCACAGTTTTGGTGAAGATGACAGTGACAGTGACGACGAGAGCTGTGCAAGCTCCGATCTTTTTGAGCTCGATCATCTCACCGGGATTGGAAGGTTCAGAGAGGAGCTCCCGGTGTATGAAACAACGAATCTCAAAACCAATCAGGCCATTGCTAATGGCTTTTTCCCGTAATGGATTTCATGCTGTTACCAAAACCCAAGTCAAATCATCCATGTAATTACTGTTTCTGGGAATTATCCAATCAACAATTTAATTTCCTTCTGCACGATCATACAGTTTCTTTTCAGTCAGAGACAAATTGATCAGTCCTCCGCTCTCAAGATTTCAAGCCTAATAAATAATAGATAATTAAAAAAGGGTGAAGCGTTAAAGCAAAACACAAAGGCGAGCTAACAAAGTGAGAAAAAGGATAAAAGGTGGTGGAAAAATCTTCTCCCATGAGAATCGAGAAGTGATGTTCTTGCTTTTTCGCTGCCTGAGCACATGGCATCAACCTTTCTATTCAATTAAAGTCATAGAAAATGATTGCAACTTATCTGCAGGATTTTCCATTTCTCTGTGATTTCACTGCACACCTAACACCCTGTCTTTCTTTTTATCTCTTCCAGCTTTCTCACCTTCCCGTTGATTAAAAACACCAGCATGAACAGGAATATTAGCAATCTTCTTTTTTTTATCCCCGATCTGTGAAGGGTTAGTAGTAGAGTATGATCCAAATTTGTTTCTTCAGCATTACCTTTTTATGTTTATTAATTAAGTGAAGTTGATTTATTATCATTTCTACTTTTTTAAAAAAAATTAAAAAAAATAACAAGACCATACCTTATCATGGCCCAAGTATCTAGTTAGAGCACTAACACTAATCATTCCCTTGTTCTGTTTTTTTTCTTCTTGTCGTTGAAATTGCAACCCCTTTGATTTGGACATAAGTTCCTTCTTTTTGGATTATCATTTACCAGTTTAATTTTCTTGACCTGCCGAGGATCTAATTTAATTCTTGAGAATTTGAAATTAAAAATATAAAACTTTTTAAACACCAGATGAATAATAATTATGCAGGTACTCCAGACAAGTAGGGTCACACCCCCAGAAATCTCAGAAGTCAAAAATCAAAACTACAATTCAAAGCAATTTTTCAAGTGCCTCTTTCAAAAATAATTTAAAAAAAATTAAAACATTTTTATTTTATTTTTTAATCTTAATAAAAAAATGTATTTATTTATTTTTATAATATAAAAATATTCTTTTTTTAAAAAATAATTAATTTTAATATATTTTTAAATAAAAAATATTTTCAAAATTCTTTACTCTCTCTGATTACTGGAATCGGACACCAGTGGCCACCATCGTTGACCTTTAAATCATCACTAAATTTTGAAAGAAGAGAAGGAACAAAACACAACTCGATGGAAAAAGCAAAAAAAACAGAGAAGGGTAAAGGCAAAATTACCCCTCCTTCCTCACTGATTGAGAACGCAATTACAACGTTGTACCAGTAATTGTTGAAGACTTTAATAACTGTTTATTTTTTCTATTTCAAAAGCATTTTTTGTTTTAAAATATTTCTTTTAGTAAATTCATATCAATATAATGAAATAAAAAATAAAGAATATTTCAGTAAAAAATAATTAATCACCACTACATTACAAAACATGCTCTTAGGGGTGTTTAAGAATGCAATTCAAACCGAGCTTTCTAAGAAATTGGTTTTTTTTTATTAAATTAATATTTTTAAATTATTTTCATATGTGACATCAAAACTAGTTTTTAAAAAATATATTATTTTTAATAAAAAATATTTAAAAATACTATATAGATATCTGAATATATTTATTTTTTAATAATGATAATTTTATACTAGTGATGTGATTGAAACTTGTTAAATAGATAAATTTATATTAATTTAAAATTTAAATATTTTATTGTAAACTTGTTCTCCACAAAAAAAATTATATAAATTTATTATTTTATCCAAATTTATAATATAAAAAAATCTCATAATTTTATTTATTTATTTATGTTAAAAATAATATAGTTTAAATAAACCGTGACAAAAGATGAGTGAATTACTAGTGTTTATATATATATAATGATGACGATGAAGACTTCTTGTCTCAAATCGATTAGTCATTGTCAAATTGAAGATATGGTCATATTCGAATATCATCAGCATATAATATCCAAAGCATAAAAGCAAACCTGAATGACTTTTTAATATTCTCAAAAATCCAATAGAGAAAAAGGATACAAGAAGAAAAGAAGAGCATCTTGATTTTGTGTAGGCCTGAAAAGCTTTTAGGAAGCAAGAAAGAAAGAGTTTCTGGCCTAAAAAGAAGAGCGGTGCTTAATTAAGATTGACACAGCTAGTTGAAAAAAAAAAATTATGAAAAATATTTTTAGCCGCGATTCAAAATTGAAATTGAAACGTTTGGTTAAAACTGTGGTTGAGTTTGAGGTTTAATGAAAACCAATTTCTAGTGTTTGGTTACCATGCTTTTCATATTGTTGTCTATGAAATGATTTTAAAAGACACACATATATTTTTTAAATATTATAGATTTAATTATCATAACAATAAAATATAATTAATAATTCAAGTAAATCACACACTCGTTTTTTATTCTCCCATTAAACCACTTGCAATTCCATCACGAACTAAATTCATATGATACGTCAAGGTTGTGGAGTAAAATGAAGTAAAATTGGTTACGATATCCAATTTTCGTTTTAAAACATGAGAAAGATTCAACATATTTTTTTACGAAAAATAGGATAAGAAAAACCTTAGAATATGGCCGTATGCATGAAAACAACACATTTTTATCTTTTTTTTAATTTCTTATTTTTTATATGTTTTTAATAAAATAAAATAAATTAGTGGCTTGATTGTCCAACCCTGATATTCTGAACTGATAGTCCACTATGCATGGCCTGGGCCCTTAGCCTAGTTGGGCTTCCAGCCCACTTCTCTTATGTGTTTGGGTCGGGCACAAACCCGGACCCACTGCCCACTTCACGCAAGCCTGCATGCAGGCGACGAGGTGAAGAAGATGATGAATAGTTAATTTTTCGAGTGTGACGAAAGGTGTACCTGTTAGTGTTGTTGGGGGTAGAGAAGGTCGAAGTGATGATTCTTGTTCTGGCGGTGTCGGAAATGGTGGTCTGTGGTGGCCGAAGGAGGCTTCCACAGGTGACAGAGCTCACGTTGCAGCTGCTGCAACCGTGGCTTTTGCTTGACCGAAGAGTGTGGTTAGGTTGCTATTGTGTAGGGGAAGTTCACTGTGGTGATAAGGGTGGTGTTGAGTGGCCTTTAATGGTGGGGGAGAGGGAGGGAGAGAGCTTGACAAAGCTGATTTTAGAGAGAGAGAGGAGCTGGTTGCCAAGGGGTATGAGGGATGTTGGTGTAATTTTTGTGTGATATTTCTTTGTTTTTTGCTTGTTTTTCTTTGTTAAAATTTCTGTAAATTTCCCTAGAATTTCTCCTTTCTTCCTTGGTCTCTCTCTCGCGACAGCAACGATGAAGACGATGGATTATGGTCTGCGTTCTTTTAAATTTAATGAAAGTTCATTTGTTAAATGCAAGAAACACAAGTAATACCCAAATAAAACTCATCCAAAAGCATCAAATTTTTACTTCTCATAAACGACAATTCGAATGTAATTTTGGTGGGTACCACCACAATTAAAATTGCAATTTTCTAATTGCAAAAGGGATGCAAACGATGTTTTCCTTAAAATGCGGTTTGCATCGATTTTCCAAACAACATCTAAGTTGTCGTTTGGCATTGCAATCAAAATCATGTTTCGATCAAAAAACAATTTTGTGGCGTTTGGTAATGCAAAAAACACAGATTAAATATCTATGGGACTCACAAAAAAAATCGACTACAATCGTGGTTTAGAAGAAACTAAAGGGTGTGTTTGGTATTGCTTTTACTTTTATGGTTGAGGTTTTAAAAAAATAATTTTATGAAAACAATTTTAGTTGTGGTTTATAATTCAAATTGAAGTGTTCGGTTAAAACCGTGGTTGAGTTTTAAGTTGATAAAAGCACTTTCATGTGTTTAGTTATCATGCTTTTCATATTGCTATCACTTGTGAAATTACTTTAAAGGACATACACATATATATTGTTTTTTAAAAAAAAATTGTAGATTAATAATCATAACAAAAAATGTAATTAATAATTAATGAAAAAAACAAATATTTATTTTTATTCTCTCATCAAATTACTTGCAATTTGATCACGAACTGAATCGATATGTGAATGCCTCTATTATCCCTTACTATTTGATCGAGGAACAACATATGGTAATCATATCATTAGTAACAACATCTACGATCCAATTGTAGAGAACAAGGTTATCAAAATCTCAATTTTGACACAAATCATAAAGTCATTCTGAAACTCGGATAGTAAGATCGGATCATAAAATTGTAAAATCGTACCTGAATTTTTCTATACAAAAATCGTAAAATCACAACTAAAATCGTGGAGCTAGAAAAATTATAAAATCGTAAGTAAAATATTTCTGAATATAATATAACATAATTATGACCATCAAACTTCATTAGTTAAGATTCATGCATGATTCAAAATAATTGAAAAATACATTACAAAACAATAATGTCCATAGAATTTCATTAGGCAAAAATTAAGAAACTAAAAATAAGTATTTTGTTGATGTGATATATAAATTACAATCAATCTCATGACCATCATTTTTCTCGTTATTTTTAATACATTCATCAAAAACATTATTATTGAAAGGATTACCAGTACTAATACTGGTATCAGCATCGATATTGCTAGTACTAGCTCCAACTCCAACAAATTATTTGGACATCAGGACATTAAAATGATTTAAAAATATAAAAAAATTAAATAATGTATATATAACTTTTTTGTTGATGTGTTCTCCAATGATAAAAACTATTTTGGAGAACCATTTTTTTATTTTATTTTAAATAAAGTTCAATTATTTTATATATAGTTTAATTATACAATTAATTATATAATTAATAGGAGTAAGTTATATAATTAAATAATTACTTTTGAAAAACCCTCCAACAATAAATTTAATTATATTTAAATTAAAAAATGAATTTAAATATAATTAAAAGACCTACAATATTTGAGATTTGAAATTCAAACTACTTATTTTATGTTTTTCAAGTAATTGTATATTTTTTTGTGATTGTTGTATTTGAAATTAATTAATGTTATTTATTATCTTAAATTAATAGAATTTTTTTTAAAATTATTTTTGATGCTAACTATTTTTGATGCTAATTATTATTATTATTATTATTATTATTATAAACCTCCAGATTATTATTATTATTAATATTATTATTAAAACCCATCTCCTAATTTATAACACCCCCCCCCTCCACACACACACTAAAAAGTAGAAACCTCCTTTTTATTATTATTATAAGTTATAACTACTAGTATAAAAGGGTCACTCTCCCATTAACTAATCATAAATCCCTAATTCTTTTCTCTCACGCCGCCGCCACTCTCATCTCCCTCATCCTCTTCTCCTTTACTCTCTTCCTCCTCATCCTCTTCTCATCTACTCTTTTCCTCCTTATCCTCTTCAATGACTATGAAAGAGAAAGATTGAAACTTGAAAGTTGAACAGCGAAGTGAAAGCCGGACACGGAATTGAAGAGAGGATTTTGATTTGAGAAATGAGCTGCAAATGAAATATGTAAATGAAAGAAACAAAAAATTGAAAACAAAAGCTCATAGCCTCGGTCGAATACCTTGAACTCGTAAAATCTGACCGATTAGTTCTGATTTTACTAGTCAACCCAATTTTGACCGAGTTTTACCGGTTTCGATATTTTTTTCTAAGTCAACCAGTTTTATTGAGTTGACTCGTAAAATTGTACGATTTTGCGAGTCAACTCGTGTTTTTAATAACCTTGGTAGAGATATAATTCCAATGCCAAATCCAATTGCAAGTTTCTGATTCATAATCAATCAAAAAACAACAGAGTTGTGGAGTGAAATGAAGTTAAGCGTCTTTCCATTTTATCAAGACTGATATCTACCTACACTTTTTTTTATAATTTTTATTTTTAAAATATATATATTTTTTATATATTTTTTAAAAACAAATCAGACTGAGCCTTACCCAACTAAATGGGTCGGCCCAGCCCAGCTGGGTCATAAGGCCCAACTCTGTTGGACTTAAGCTGGGTCGAGAGAAGGTCTAGCCCAAGTGCAGCTTTAACATGCAAGTAAAGTGAAACGGTGCACTGCACTGTTCACATCTTCTTAAAACGTGAACACTGCAACGCTACTGTTCACGTGAATTAATTCACATGGAAAGTAGCATCCAACTGATGGTGAAGAGAGCCTCAACGGAAGATGTTGATGGGTAGTTCTTACAATGATGGTGGAGTAAAAAATGGTGGCTTGTGGTGGCTAATAAAAGCTTGTTGTCGTCGTCACTACTTCAACGTCGGGGCTTTTTTATCTCGTTGGAGGTGATCACAATGGAGCTTCTGAAGTGGAGGTAAAACGATTGATGATGAGGGAGATGATGAGGGTGTCTCTAGAAGCTACCCCTGACTATGGAGAGAGAGAGAGTCACCAATATAAAGAGATAAAACTATTATCGTGGAGAGAGAGAGAGAGTTATCGTTGTGGAGATAGGGGCGAGTATTTTTGGTTCGGTTCCGTTTTTATCAAAAAAAGAAACCAAACCAGAAATTGTAATTTCTTTTTAAAAAATAATCTAAACAGAACTGGACCTATTAAAAACCAACCATTTTTGGTTCAGTTCTATTTGGTTTTTATGATTAAAAAAAAATAAGAAAACTGAATTTTTTGGGCCATCTGATGGGCTTGACATTAATATAAAGAAAAATGATTTTCTTGTAAGATTCTACATTATTTTTATTCTTTTTTGCCACTAATACAAATATTAATGTATTAAATTGTTAATATTAATATAGTGTTTATTAAGTTTTTTTACCTTTCTAATACTTTTGTTTTGTTTAATTTAGCATGAGGCGAAAGAGTTAAAATTACAGAAGTGAACAAATTAAAATTACAGAATATTGCCTTCAAAGGGCTTCAAAATAAACAAGCAACATTAACATAAAAAACATTAAGAAATACACTTGGTTTTGAACTAGTTACCATTCATTGCTAGATTTAACTTTCCACCAAAATATACAAAAAATAATAATAATAGAAATGTTAGACTGAAAATAAGTTAATTAATAAATGATAAAATAAAAGTACAAGTGTATAAGAAAAATAATTTAATTCAAGATTTTCATATTTTTTTTATAATCATTCATCAAGGTTGTAATGTCGATTGGGATTAATCCATTATGCAACCAATTTTGACAACAAATAAGTGCTTGACCAATTGTTAAAGATAAAAAAAACTTCATAATTGATTGGGTATACAACCGCCTGTGCTAAAAGCTGATTCAGAAGCCATTGTAGATATATGAATGACTAAAACATGTTGTGCAACCTTTGAAAATATTTTATATTTTGAAGCATTACTCTTCCACCAACCTAAAATATCTAATTCATCATTATCAAGATCCTCACAACCATTTATCAAATACCTCTCAACTTCATTTTTGAATGAAGCAAAAGTATTAACATCTACCTCCATGTCATTGCAATCCATATCATTAACATCATGAATATGTCTACTATCATCCTCCACTTCATCAGCTCTTAAATAAAACATATATAGCTTACCAAATGATCTTTCACAATTTTTGTTAAAGATTGTGCTTTGTGATAATCATACAACTCGCCAAAACATAATTTAACATATTTCAACTTAAAACCATGGATCTAAAACATTAGCCACATACAATATAAAATTTTGATTTGCATCCTAACCCCAATACTTCTTAAATTTCAACATCATTTTCATCGCCATTCCACTTAAAACATTATCTCTACTTTTACACAGTTGCAACAAATTTGTATGCATATAAATTAATTCATTGAAGAAAGAATTTGATGTCACATGTAATGAGCCAAAAAACTTTAAATCTAACTATGTAAAAGATCTTTTAAAAACTTGACCAATTCTACCATTTTCCCAATCCTCTAAACCAGGTGGCCTTAAATTTTTTTATTCCCTTTTTTATCACCTCTAAAAAATAACCCATATACCTTTGTTTAATCTCACCTAACCTCACAAATACCTTTTTAAATTTTTCAGCAGCATCCAACTTAAGATAAGTTGCATTCCATGGGTTGCAACATCCAAACATAATGACTTCTTATACTCTTTATGCAATTTTTCTGTACACTTTTTAAATGCAAGTTGACTCGCAAGTGAAGATCTCACAAACCTTATTTCATTTCCAATCTTAACAACTAAATCATTAATTTCTTTCAAGTCAACACTCATGATAAGATTTACTATATGTGCACACCATCTTACATGCAAATGATCCTTTGACAATATATTAAATGGCCAATCTATCAAATAGCCAATGTATCATCACATTTTTTAAATATGAAATAGTCATATTATTAGAGCTTGTATTGTCTTCTGTAATAGTTAAAAGTTTATTGATCCCCCACTCGAACATATAATTTTCAATCACTTGACCAATTATCTCACCAAAATGATTTGAAACTTGACAAAAATGGAGAATTTGTTTATGCAATTTCCACTCATTATCAATTCAATGAGTCATTAAGGACATATAATTAATGTTTTTCATTGATGTCCTAAGTGCTATCTTTAATTTTTCTTTCTCTTCAAAATAAATTTTCAAACAATCTTTCATAATAGTTAAACGAGAAGGACTATCAAATCTAGGTTGTATGGTCCTCAAAAATAATTTAAATCCCTTACCCTCCACAAAATTAAAAGACAACTCATCAATTATAATCCTTTTTGGTAGTGCTGGCCTACATTCATCATAATTATAACCTATTGCCTTAAGAGTGCCCATATTTTTGTATTCTGATTCATCACTCTCTTTCTTAGGTTTTAATACCAAAAGTTTTTGCTTTTTATCAACCACAAAAGGGAATTTTTTGCATACTTTCAAATGAGTACATATATTACTTGTTACATTCAGAATAGTATGACATGCATAACTCTTTCCACAATAATTACATTCAACTTTATGAATTTTATGATGACCATCAAGTTTTGTAAAATGATCCTAAATTTGTGACTTTTTTCTATCATCAATATTTCTTTTTCTTAGTGTAAGAGGGGCTATTTACCTTTATCATTTGTCATAGATCGTGCAGTGTTTGATGTAGGTTGAGTGTTTGCAGTGAGGGCATTAAACGTTGATGTTGGGATAATGTCAGTAGAGGAAACATTTTGGTTTTGAAGGTTTGTCATCTGTAATTACGGAATGAAAAAGATCAAAATATTATAATAATATATATTTTAAAATTCACATTATATTTGCAGCAATGCAACATATATTCATAATATATTTGCAGCATATATGCATAAAAAATTATACTATATTTGCAGCATATATGCATAAAAAATTTATGGAGTAAGGTACCTATGAATTACAAACAGTTAAAAACCATGGTTTCCAATATTTTTCATAAGGGCCATCTTTAGCAGCTAGCTCAGAAGAAGATTTCAGTGCATGATAGTACATGGTTTCAAAATTTAAATATGTCTTTGTTTAGCCTTTTTGCATGCATATAGTTGATATTTGTTGACGTTGTAACTTGAATAGATAACATATATAAGATAAGCAAACGTTTAAATATGAGTTGTTATGATGACAAAGTGAGAGTAATATTTAAAAATCAAAACAAATAAAGCTTCATGAAGAGTTTATAATTGGAGGAAACATCCTAACCTCAGATCTCCAAATATCACTTCACACACACACACACACACACACACACATATATATACTGTTTGAAATTCTTAAGTTATCTACAATACTAAATTGGAGGTCATCGAAGTACACAATATGAAAGAAAAGCATTCACAACTGTTCAAGGTTAAAAACCATGAGCAATTAATACGTACCTTTTGTTCATGGTTTCGATTTCCATAGAGCAAGGTACCCAAGAGCATTAACTAAAATATTGAAATAAAATAGAGTAAATTATTTACTTACCTTTTGTAAACAGAGGTTCAAACTTCAAATAGAGAAGAGGCTGAGCGCGAGAGGGAGGGAGATTTCCGGGAGAGGTCGAGAGGCCAGAGGGAGGGACAGGCGGGAGGGAGAGGCCAGAGGGAGGGGGAGACAAGAGGCAAGGGGATGCTAGTGCTAGCCTGCTAGGTTTTTCTTCACATTTCAATTTTCAGAGTAATAGAGTTTGGGGAAAAGGAGAAAATAAGTCGCGTACAACTTAACTGAGAAAAATGTTTTTATATTAATTTTTAAACAGAACCGAACCATTTCAGTTTCGGTTAATTGTTTTTTTCCCTCAAACCCGATATCGAACCGGATATTTTTGAAAATTTTATAATTGGTTTAATCGATTTTTTTAATCAATTCAATTTTTTTGGTTATTTTTCTCGGTATAATCGATTCGATGATTTTTTTTATCACCCCTGGAGAGCGACTGTTGGTTGCTTCACGCTGCTAACCATTACCTATAATCCATGAAATGCAAGCAAAAAATGAATTGTGATCACAAGTAAAAGCATCATTTTTCAACTTCTTCTAAACCACAATTTTGGTAGATTTTTTGATGGGTCCCATAGTAATTTAATCTGTGTTTTTGCATTACCAAACACCATAAAACTATTGTTTGATTGAAACTTGATTAAAATCACAATACCAAACAACCACAAAAAATGATGCGTTTACCAGTGACTGCCATTCATTTTTTTGCCTGCGATTCATGGATTGCAGATCGTGGTTAGCAGCTTGAAACGTGAAGCAACCGACAGTCTCTCTCTCTATATGACAACTCTCTCTATAACGGCGAGTCTCTCTCCACAATCAAGGGTAACTCCCAGACATACCACCACCATCCCCCTCATCACCGGTAGCTTCTCCTCCACTCTAGAAGCTCCACCGTGATCACCTCCAACAAGAGCAAGAAGCCCCAATGTCGAAGCAACAACGACAACAACAAGTTTCTGACGCTCCTACTGGCCATCATAGGCCATCATTTCCAACACAACCATGTCAAGAAGAACCACCTCGGTCTTCTCTACCCATCAGCATTGATCGTTGAGGCTATCATCATCATCAATCAGACATTACTGTTACATGAATTAATTCACCTAAAGAGTAGCGTTGCACTGTTCATGTTTTAAAAAGATGTATTGATTTAGTTCGTGATGAAATTGCAATTAGTTTGATAAGAGAATAAAAACAAATATTTGTTTTTTTCTTGAATTATTAATTTTATTTTATTGTTTGATCATTAATCTACAAAGTGGATATTTGATGTTGCGGTTCAACCTATGGTTGCATTGAACCGCAACACCAAATACAACAATTACCAAATAGGACCTATGTTTTTTCATTGTGGTTCCCACTAAAAAAGTTAGGTTGGGCCACAACTTCAAAAGCACCTGAGAGATGGTTTTGCAGCTGCGGCGTAATTGACCATACGCTACAATGCAGACATCTTTGCATCTTTGTCTCCACATGCTAACCCCCCTCTCCCTCACACCCAAATCCCACTAACATCCATCATCCCTTCTCCCTCAGTCCAAATCCTATCGACATCCACCGTCCTTTTTCACTCGGCCACATACACTTGCAACACTCCCTCAGCCATATAAACTAGGAAGTCCAACCTTCTCTCTTTCCCCCTCATGGAACCTCATCATCATCCTACATCCACCATCCTTTTCCCATTAGCCACACCCACCTGCAACACTCCCTCAGCCATACCGTCAAGAAAGTCTAAGCCTTTAGCCTTCTCCCTTACCTCCCTCACGGAACCTCTCCCTCAGCCCATAGACTACCCACATCCACCGTCCCTTCTCCCTCAGCCACACCAGCCCGCAACACTCTTTTAGTCAAACCTACACGAAGTCCAGCCTTCTCTCATATCAACGTTGACCACGGAGGGGAGGCACTGATTTCTGCACATCAAATGTATGTGTAATTTTCTCTTAGTTTTCTTCTTCTTATGATAGTAATAGAGAACCTAGGATTTGGATTGTATAACCTAATAATATTGTAGCAAATGTTTGTGAATGATGGAAGAAATTGAACAGATAGTTAGTAATTGATTTTGTTACAAGTTTGGCTTAGAATTGGGATGAATATAGCTAGTAATGGTTTTAAATTTGTTGATTTGTGAATCGTGGCTGTCAAACAAGCTCAATTATGACTATGCTCATTTTCAATATTTGTTTCTACAAATTATAGTTGTTTGTTTTGCGAAATTGTTGTTCATTTACTATTTCTGTTAAATTTATGTGAAAAATTTCATAAAAATTATGAGTTATTGAATAGTTGTTTATGAATCTTAAAATCATTGAATGATTGTTAGTGGTTCATAAAATTATTAGGTGATTGATGATTGTTTGTAGAATTTTAAATAGATGATAATAGTTCTTGAATTTTATTGTGTGGTTGATGGCTTGACTTGAATTATTTGGCTAAAATTGCTATGACCCGTGACTGCTATACAAGCTCAACCATGTGTTATTGCTCATTTTTTGTTCTTTGTTCTTACAAATTATAACTGTTTATTCTGCAAAATTGTTCTTCATTTACTATTTTTGTTAAATTTATGAGATAAATGTCAAAAAATTGATTCAAACACATGTTTTTGATGAATAAATGTGTGCTGAAGTTTTGTAATTTTGTTAATTAATTTCTGTTTTGAAATTTTGTTCATTAAAGCTTTTTTAGGTTAGTTTGTTTAATTAGCAATTATAATTCATGCACCTTTTGTTGTTATACAAATTGTTAATTATTGTGAAATAATTGAAATTATAGAATGGAAGGTAGTGAAAATATACATAAGACTGCGTGGACAAAGGAAATGTTGCATGTTTTGTGCAGCATATGTATTAAGGCAATTGATTTGGGAATGCGTATTTTTGATGTGATGGGATGAAAATTTCTTATCATGTCATTTAAAAAATGAACTGATCATTCATTGACAAAAGCACAATTAAAAAACAAGTGGGATGGTTGCAAAAAAGATTGAATAATATGGGCGAAACTCATTTCTAAAACTAGGGTGGGTTGGAGTTTTGAATTGGGGACAATCTCAGCAACAAATGAGTGATGGAAAACAAAAATATAGGTTAAGTTTCATTATGTAATATATTTAAATTTATTTTTCTGAATATCTTATAACAAAATATTTGTATGAATTATGTGTTTATGTAGGAGTTAAAGGAGTTAAAAAAAATTAGGTATGCTGAAATTGAGCCTGCATTGAAGTTAAAATATGACAGAATGTTTTCCAACATTGTGGCTATCGGAGAGTATGCATGAGCACCATCATTAGGAGTGCAAGGTGGTGGTAATTGTTTTCAGCCTAGCACTAAAGACGCAAACATCGATGCAGTTGATTTGGAGGAAGGAAGTGGTGATTTAGAAGAGGATAAAAATCTTAATTCTGACAATGACATTGCTCTGTTAATTAGAGGGGTGAACATATCAAGTAGCATTAACACACAAACGAGTGGAAAGAAAAAAGAGAAAGAGGCTAATGAGGGTCGTGCAAAGAAGAAGAAAAAGACGAGTAGCATTGGCGTTCAACTAGTGTCAAAGTGGGACCAACTAGTTGACAATATGTCGACGATGAGTGATTCAACTCTTTTTCATATGGATAAACAAGGGTCTAACATTTATGAGGTGATGGTTGAGATCTATTCTATTCCTAGAATCCGCGCTCACTATGATTTCCATTACTTCACATCAAAATGTATGCTCCAATATAGGAGAGAAATGTGAACTACTATGGGAAGTCTTAAAGAAAAATATGTTTGGTCGAAGAGGATGAACGAACATACTAAACAAAATTAGATGAAGGATTTCTATTTGAATTTGAATTGAATTGTTATCAAAGTTTGTATTTGAGTTTTAATTCCCTTGTTAGTGTTTCGAGATACATAAATCAGTTCTATTGTTGTATTAATGCATGAGTGGGATTATTTTTTTATTGATAATTTTTTTATGATCTTGTTAATAATTTTTATTGGTAATTTTAGAAAAATATACCTAATTTACTTGAATTATTTCAAACATTTTGTTATTATAATTATTAATAAATCTACGAAATCATTCCAACAAAATATTTGTACGTATGTATGTATGTACCTGTGCACTTTAAAGTACTTTCACAAGTTGACAACAATATGAAAAGTATGGTAACCAAACACATGAAACTGTTTTTTATTAAACTCAAACTCAACCACAGTTTTAATAAAACACTAAAATTTCAATTATGAACCGTAGCTAAATGTGTTTTTTATAAAATTATTTTTTTCAACCTAAACCATAATAGCAACCATAGAGCCATGCAAGCTTAAAAGTTTACAAAACAATATATATTTGTGTGTGTGTGTGTGTGTCTCCTTTAAAGTAATTTCATAAGCTCAAAGCAATATGAAAAGGCATGATAACCAAACACACGAAACTTCTTTTTATCAACCTCAAAGTCAACCACAGTTTTAACCAAACACTTCAATTTCAATTATGAACCGAAACTAAAATGTTTTTCATAAAACTATTTTTTTTTAAATCTCAACCACAAAAACAATACCAAAAACACCCTAAAATAACAAACACAACTACCAATCGATCCTCCTCCATGTGTTTTGTGAGAGAGCAATAGGGCATGTGTTCCACACCAACAAGGTTAAATCAAAATACTTTAGTTTGGTTTAATTGGTACCAAACCATATGAGATTTTGAGTTCAACCAAACCCAAATTAGATACTTCTACAACACTTTTTTTTTTAAAAAAAAATTGGTTCTATTAAAGATATTTATCTAGTTTGTGTTCAACCAAACCCATATACAATACTTCTTCAATCTAATCTCAACCAAAATGTTCTCCAACTAAGGTCTAGTTTGACCTCTCCAAATAACACCTAGGTCAAGCCGAACCCAATCAAACTTTGTTTTAAGCTTGGTTTATAGATGATAGGTTAATTTGACCATATTCAAACCAAGCCTAATTTTTCTTGTTAGGTTTGTTTTGACTAGGTAAAACCAAGCCCAAAGAAAATCCATTTTTGCACTTAATTCAAAGGTGGTGGATCGATTCAACCATGGTCAAACCGAACTTAAATTTGAGTTTAGTTCTTTATTCTTAGGTTGTTTTAATCATATCGCACCAAACCCAAACAAAATTATTTTAAGTTCAAGTAAAAACTTTTTGTGTTTAGTTTACTCTTGGTCAATAAAACCTAATTGAACCTACTTTGAGTTTTGTTCTTTTGATTAGACTTGTGATTCATTGTTTTATATTTATATGTTGTCCATTATTGTTTATGTCGACATTATATATTACACCAACATCTTTAGCCAATACAACATGGCTTCAACACATAAGTTATTATAAGGTACCACACATAAAAGCTACTCCTATATTATAAAGCTTGTTCCTACAAAAAAACAACAACTTGTAAATATTAAACTAACTTAGTTATCAAAATGGTTTTTGCAAATAACATTTCCCAAGATTATCTGTAAAGAAAACTCGATCCAATTAAATGTTTTTGAAGTTTTTTTCACAACTTCATTACCATATATGTTTTTTTTTCTAATACAAAAATTATGGACACAGGTGTGGTGGATGTTCAATATAATATATTTCTTTTAAAGACTAACTTCTATTTTTTTTCTTTTTTTTACTTGCATGACATGTAAATTGAGGTTTTACAATGACATTAAAAGGAGCATAGTCATTGTATGTTTTTGAAATTGTGTTGATACATAATTTAAAACAGGCTTTCTTAAGTTTTTCTATAATTTATTTTACAGAATTTACTTTATACAAGTTTATTTTTAGCTTTATATATTCTTTTATACTTTATTTATCACTTTTTATATCCTTTATTTATTGTCTTTTTTACTGGCATTCTTTTAAATATAATTTATCTTCTTTTTAATTCTGCAAGTTTTGTGTTAATGAAATAAAGTTAGGGATGTTAACTTCTAATAATCATCCATATATATGTATACTTTGTAAATAAATCTCCTAATTTTTGATTCTTTATAAAAACTTAGAAATAAAAAAAAAATCAAGCTAGAAAAGATTAATTAAGTATCCTAGAACAAACAAAGATCATTTATATTAAGCATAACACTATGATGTTATTAATATCAATAATAATAATTAAATTACAGATCTAAACTACAAAGTTTATATTGGTTGTAGAACTATGAATATCTAAGTTGATAATAAATAAAAGAATTCAAATCAAGTAATAAACATAAGAGTTTACAAGATCCAATCAATCAATAAATCTTTAAGTCAATATTATAGAAATAATGAATTCATAAAGTTTGATGTATATAAATTATGAAGTTTACACCTAAAAACTTGAAAAACAAAAGGAAGCTATTATATTATATTATAAAGAAAGCAATTGATTGTAAGCTAGAAAAGAATTAAATTGATTCAAAGCTTATAAAGAAAAAAATTAGGATCAATTTTGTTCATAATGAGATGGTACTAATAAGACAATTATTATTAGAGGAAACTTATATGTTTAGGATGAATTTGGAAATTGTTTAAAAAGGTATACGTGAAGGATACCTAATATGTTGGTGCGAAGTAATGGATGAAATTAAAATATGGTAAGAGACATTAACTTAGAAGTTGACATCATGTGATATAAACCTTTATTTTGTTTACTTAAGCCAATCATCTTCCTTGTATCTAAGTCGTGAATGACACAAAAATCAAGGAATAAGATTATACATCAATGCAAAGATTTGGTTAGCTGATAATAAAATTTAAATGAAAAGAAGGTATGTGGATAACATGTTTGAGTGTAATATTTTTATTGAAGAGAATGGTGCATGTATAATCAATATGAACTGATGATCTAGTTGGAAAGTTAATCGAAGGAATTGTAGAGGGATTTTTTATGAGCAAAAAGAGATGAATCAAATATGATATGATTTATAGCTCTATTGTTAAAAATCCAATGATTAGAAAAAGACTTAATAGTTATATAATCATCTGATGTATTGGTAAAAGAATTATTATTTTATGATACCATTTTGTATAAAGTTGACATGGAAGTAACAACTTATTTCCATTGTTCTTTTGAAAACCCACTAAGCATATTTTGCAAATTATAGGTTGATTGATATTTGTAAATAGGTTGCATAAAATTAATTAATCGGGATGAATAACTTGATTGTTTATTAAACCCAAAGTAGGTCACTCTGTGTGACTAACCTGATTAGTTAATTTGTATATGATGTGCATCGAATTCGGAAGTTATGGTTTATATGTTTGTTTTCTTTTTAATCTATAATATTAAGGCACCAGTGTGATATAATTTGTGACCAGACAAGTATTTGTGTAACTTATAATAGGTTTTTGTATTGTGTTTGTCTTGATTGTAATGGCAGCAGTAAACCGTTTAAAGATTGAGTTCCTTTTAAATAATCCTAACTTATAGAAAGAGAATGATGAGAATTGATTTCTTTATCACTTGATACTGATGTTGTAATTGAAATATTCTCGACTATAAAAGAATAGATTTCTCATTGTTTTTCTTCTTGAACAATCAATAATTTTTTCCCCTTTTATTACACTATAAATAAGATTGATGAGGAAAAAAATTGACCACGTAAGGCTTTGTAATAATTGTTGAAGCCCATGAGAACTTGCATGGTATGGTTGTTTTTCTAGTTGTTATATGTTTTCATTCCATCATAAGAAAAGGTAGGCAAAACATTACAAGATGCAAGTTCATCTATGACCCTCTAAGCCTTTTGTAGTAGATGAAAATTATCATTAAGCCTTGGTATGAGAAGAAATAGCTTTTTGGATTTGAAAACTTCATCGGGCATTTCCTTGCGAGAAACAATCATTAAAATCTTCTCAAATTTCTTGGGTTGTCTTAACATAGACAACACCATTTGCTAAGTCTAACTCAACTAAGTTCAACCCATAAAAGAAACATTTTGTGACAACATTCCGAAAGAGCTTAATATGTTGGCTTGTTTGTTGATGAGGGTATTTATTAGAGTCAATAAAAAAAAACTCAATTTTATTATTGGCATTAAGGGCAATAACCATGAATCATTTTCAGTTTGCATAATTATTACCATTAAGATGTTTTGAAACTAACCAAAAATTTGTTGGCTTGTTTGTTGATGAGGGTATTTATTGGAGTCGTCAAAAAATTCAATTTTATTTTGGCATTGAGGCCAATAACCATGGATCATTTCCATATTGCATAATTATCACCATTAATACATTTTGAAACTAACCCAAAACCTGAGTGATATGAAGAATGTATAGAATATGGACTCAAGGGTTTAATAACAATAAATAATTGTTCTTTGTCACATATGATAGATGAAGGCAGCGGACAATGACTCTTAGAACTATAAAAGAACAATTATATTATAGAAGCAATCAAGATTAGATTATCATACCATGATAAAATATAAAGAAAGATATGATTAAAATTGAAGTCGAGAGTATTCTAAATGTTTTTTGTATATTAAAAAATAAAATATATATATGTCTGTGAGAGGCTATTCTAGGCTATAATAAAGTATTTAATCACCGTAAGCACAAGATTATCTAATTACATGAGACTTTTTTTTATTAACAAAACCCTAAATATAAAATAAAATTTACTCAGCACTACACTTGTCGACATCTATAAAAAGAATATATTTATTAGATATTTTAAAAGAACATGTTATAATGTTAGACAATACTCTGCTTTGGAGAGAATTTTCATATTCTAAAAATAAAATTTATGATAAAACCTCTTCTCTTTTCATTGTATTAATTAATTTTATATTTTTTTATTTTAAAGCAATATATGATTTTTTATTGTACTTGGCCCAATATCGTGAATAGTCCCCTTTATGAGGGAGCCTGGTCCAGTAATAAAGGCCCGTTTCAGCCCTTCCATTTGGGCGGGAAAGGTAGCCGTCGATATAAAGACCACCAGTCCCTTGAACATTTTTTTTCTTCTTAAAAACAAAATCATGAGGACGACCTCTACTGCATCACTAGAAATAATGGAACTCTTCTCTAAACTGGCAGTTGATCTCCAAACCCTAACTCACAGTTCGCCAATCAATCAACAACAACAAGAGTTCGATGATTCTTCAATTGAACCCTCAATCTCAAAGCTAACTCTGTCTCTCACTCACAATTCTAGGGTTAGGGTTTTGGACACTGCTTTATCACTCATGTGCTTTAAAGCGCCACAGGTCTGTCATTTTTCTTCTCTACTCAAAAGAAATTGTTAGGTAATGCCAGAAGTTGTACTCCTCATTCTCACAAAATTTTGGACCCACCATAGAAAAAAAATCATGGGCTCCACTGAGGGATGAGAGTATAATTCCGGGTATATTGAATAGTTCCTCCTCTACTCAGCTTTCTCTCTCTCTAGACTTAGGTTTTATGGCTGTTTACACTGCTTAATTTGAGTAATGGTTTTTAATTTTAGGTTCTTGACTCAGTGGTTGAGTATTCTGTGAAGACAATTGTCAGTGTCTTGACTCAGTGGTTGAGTATTCTGTAAAGACAATTGTCAGTGTCTTGTCTTCATCGATAAGTTGTGAGGTGTTCCGGTTTCATAATGAAGAGGTTTTGCAGATCGGTAGCTTCATTTCTCGCAGCCATTTCATGGAATTAATTGAATGTGTTTTTTATGTTATTTCAAAATTGAAGGAGCGTGGTGAGTTTTCTTCTCCCTTGTTTCTTTAATCTCCATTGCGTTTTGATGTTTATTGAATTGTGATGGTACTGTTCAAGGATCATTGATTGTGGTTTGTTTCTATTCAATTGTTTTAGTTTGATTTCCAACGAGCTGCGAGGATTAATTTTATTTGATATTTTCTTGACCAGAATCCAGATATGAATGTCTGAACCTCTTTTCTAAATAATAATAATAATAATAATAATAATTTGCTGTAGGGATGCCTATTGATCTGCTCTTATCTGCTGTGGTTAGAGTTGCAGCTTCAACTTCTTGCTATAAATATTTATCCCTATCGATGCGCGCTCTTAATGTTAAATCCATTGATGGAAGTATCACTGCTATCTCAAAGCTGCTGTGCCACTTGCCCGTGGATTTCTCCTTTAACCACCATGATATACCAACGAGGTTTTCTGCAACTATCTCTCTCCCTACTGAGTGTAGAAATTGTCTCCTTCCATTTTGATTTAGAAACATGACAATTAATATTGGTGCACATTAAACTCATCTCAAGGTTTATTAGTTGATCCTTTCAACAAGAATATGATAATAATCAAATAGAACAAAATTAAGAAATTGACTTGGGTGCTTTACATACTTTTTTTTTAAAAAAAAAAATACACCCTATGTTTTCACTGTTCCACTTTACTTATGTGTGTGTTTTGCAGGTTGTTATTTTGGTACCTTGACCCATTAGCTCTAAAGCATGATATTACAAAAATCTTGCAAGAAACCATTAAAAGACCTTGCCTTTGTTTGAGCATGGAATTTTATGAGAGGATGGATTGGCGCTCGATTCTTGTATGCTTGGTGCTTTCTCCAATTATGTTCATTGATACCAGAGCTCTGTTACATGACTGGTTTCTGCAGACGTGAGTTTTATTTCTTGGTTTTATGGATGCTCCAGCTTCTTTTTTTGAGCATTTCTAAATAAATCTTAAGAATCATCATCAAAACTTCAATTGAATTGAAATTCTTCCTTGAAATTCACTCGTGTTATCTGCATGGAGCTTCTGATGATATTTTCTGCTAAAAACTTGTCATATCAGAGCAGCCGGTTTATCACATCATTTTTTTTTTATGCAACAGGGGTCTTAGTTCTGTTTTAGAGCTTCTGATGGAACTAGTTTCACTAATACTAGATGTAATTTCTAGACCAACATGGTGGGGCCTTTCATTAGAGCTGGGATTGAAGCTTCCATTTTCTAATGCATATTTTCCATATAAAAGTGATCTGTTGAATTCTTTTACTGGACCCCTCTCGTATGAAAGTTTTCTTCAATTAGTTCACAGGACAAGAAAATCAGCTTTTCTGAATAGAGAACTATGTGATCCAACTATCAATCCATCAGCAGTGAGGGTTGCATTAATAGATCACAAATCTATCTGGTATATTCTTACTCCATGTCCAAGAAAATAGCAAAGGCAATTACTACATTTCAATCCATTTTCCAGAGCTTATTTGAAATGTTTCGTAGCAGGGCCCTGGCAATAAGCTTTCCAGAATGGTTCTATTTTGCTTCAGTTTTGCTCTTTTCTGACGACAAAAAATCCCAACAAAATATTCAAGTAAGATGCCCATTAGGGTTACTGGAATTTGGGCAACTAACTGCTGCTGCTGCCACTTTTATTGCTTGGATTCTGAGCCCTGTTAACAAATCTAATCAAGATACACTGTCTGAAAATCTAACTAAACTGTCAAAGTGTTGGAACCTGAAAGAAATCAGCTCGGATAATAGTCAGAATGGGATGGCTGGCTACAAGAAGAAACTTAAGAAACCCAGGTTTTGTGACAGCAAGGAGGATTCCACTCTTGGAAACAAGTATGATTGTCAAGTCATTATCCTCTGGCTCAAACAATTCCAGAATATCATGAAGCATAATGAAACCATTGATGACATGGCCTTCTGTGAGTCACAATCTTATGCTCTTCTCCAGCAGCATGATAAGCTGTTCAGAAGAGTACCGCTAGGCATCTTGATTGGGTCCTCCAGTTATATAAACGAGGATGGATGTGAGCTGCTGCTTCATTATGCTGCCACTGGTAGGATACTCAACTCGCTTGGAACTGAGAATACTAGCTTGAAACATGTAAACTATAATTCTTCAGGGCCAGAAGATTTGTTTGATGGGATTAACAAAGAGGAGGCCGTATCAGGAGCCTGTCTTGTCTTCAGTGTAACTGATGTTGTTTCGAGGTTGTCTGTCTCACTATTTGAAACTGAAAAGAGTGGAGAGGACTTTCTATGCCTGGTGAAATTAAGGACTGGCAGGTACTTGCTCAAGTGTATCAAGAGGTTAATCCAGTTTAATGTCGATGCAGATGGAGTACCTATGCTTTTGGATCTCCAAGGTAGATTGGAGAGGTGGAGGCATCAAGGGAGAGAAGTACCAGAGTTTCACAAAGATCTAGATGATGCCCTTAAAAGTTTAAGCACTGAGTTATCATGCTATTCTTAAAGCTACGGAGCCTTTTCCTTTTGCTTATGCACAGCATCCTAAAGAAGTCTTACAATTCAGCATAGGAGATTGAGTCTATTGAAAGCTTATGTGTGTAAATGGATCCTTGTGCTCTAATAGTGTGTGGGATCATATTAGATGTTCAAAGAAAGAGTTAACTGGTTTAAGTTGGTTTGAGTCCATCCTGAGTTCCGGCTAATGTTATTATCCATTCTTAATAGGTGTCCTATGAATGGAATAAACAGTGGAATAGTTATTAATCCTTACAGCCTCATTTGTCATCAAGATACGAAAACAAGAATTGTGAACTTCTTGCACCCAGGGAATCCAGGTAATCAGGGCTGAGAACACTGTATTATTGAAAAACCACCTGGTGGATCACATCAAGAGTTTGTGATGGAATAAGGCTAAGGCTCCTCCACTTGAATGTTCTTTTAAGAAATATTTTGGTTGTTGGTTCCGCATGTTGGGTGAAAGCAACAAAGACTGAACCAGCAGGGCTTGCATGAAATTCAGCAGTATTTTCTACTCAATTTGCTCAGATGTCAAGATGAAGATTTCTGTGGTCAGCTATCAATCCCCTTTGATTGCTTTTCCCCCCCTCTTCTTTTTTGCCTTATTCTTACCGTCTGTGTGAAGCTTTTGTTTTCTGGTTGTCAAGTGTTTGGTAGCTTCATTTTCATTTTTAATAGTTTGATATGTGAAATTGATTCACGATTACCACAAAATCAAAACACTGGAATATTTGGTGGGAGTCCTACTGCAGGATGGAAGGAGAAAACACATTTTGATGTGCCGGTTGCCCCCTGTATATTATGCAATTAATGTGGGGATGCTTCCCATTGGAATGCGATTAATTATATTCATTTGCATTTTATTTTTGAGGGGACAAACTTACAAATACTTAAACAGCTGCACGCTAAAGACTTGCCTGTATAAATTTGTAAGACTATAAGCTTTCAGACTATATAATATGCAGCCTGTTTATGATGGATGACAGATAATAGCTTCACTCTTTTACCTAAAGCATCTTTCTAACACTTCGCAATCTTCATCTGGCTTTGCCAAATTCTGGATGTATGTATATATATTTTTTTTAATGATATCGCCTATGGCAAGTAATTCCTTCGACCTTGGCAATCTGCAAATCTACAAGCCTGAAAATCTGGGATTTCGAGTATTTGCGCAGAGCTTTTGGGATTTCAAGACTTCAGCCGCAGACAGCCTCAACTGATAGCTTCTTTGCAGTATCTGGACATGGATCTCCTCCGAAAACTTCAGGAGCTACAGTCACTGAGCAAGACTGCTTTCCAACACAATTCTGCAAAACGTTCCTCATGGCCGTCACATAAAGTTAATGAAAAATCAGCCAGAATCTTTTATATGCATGGCAAGATTTTTCAGGCGAAAGATGGATTTAAAAGGAAAAAAATGATTATTGTTTCAATTCTTCAATGATGATTTAACTAAAAAAATTATCCCCCAATATATTCCTCCTGAATTTTTAATTACCCTGAGAGTCAGAGAGGGAATTGTATAAAATTGTAAACCCTGCTGTCATCTCACTCTAAAAAGAAGCTCCCACGTACATTTGCAACATGTACAAGTCACTAAAATAGGTTTTAATTCGTGTTTTATGCAGAGTGGCCTTAGCAGCAGTTGCTTGACAACCGTCAAGAGTTTTCATGTAGGTTAAAAAATAGGTCAAAGTACCCTTTCAAATGCATCGTATGACTTGTGGGCATGGCAGCTCCCCTCTCGAAAGCTTCCGCAAGTACCCTGAGGCATTCCGTAGCTAGCAAACTTGATCTGCGATATCTTCTGTCCCGGTGGACACCACAGGTGGGCTTTGGGTTGCAGGCTGCTGACTTTGCCGGAGGCTATCACCTGCCAGTTCTTCAATGCTGGCTGCCCTTCAAAGATATCAGCACAGACACTTCCAGTGGTTCTTTTCACAAAAGAAATTCCAGATGGATCACCACCCAATTCTTCAAACACAGCCAGGAGATTCCCACTCGGCTTAAGCCACGAGCGAGGAACATGGTACCTGAGATTAATGGTATTGTCATCAGAGCTATTCAAGTTGGACAAGCAAAACAAGCTAGACAGTCCTAAGCCCTACTTACCATCTCTGGGAGGGCTCCCCGCAATTACTCCGACATTTTTTGTCATCAAATGTTCCGGCATAATTGCAGTCACCACAGCTACCATGAGCTACATAGCCTGGCCAGTGCCGTCCTATGTTTTGTCCATTAATCCAAATCTGACCCTTTCCCATGCTGCTCATATCTAGAGCCAGAGGATCATTGCCTTGTGGTGCATCGAAAGTAGTCTGGATTTATCAGAACAGGACGGATTTCTTAATAAAACTTGGCATCTACTACCTTTGAGCGAAATAGAATAACATGGAAATGCAGCAAGTGCTCATGAAACTCTCTTACTTTGTACCAGGTTAGTGGTTGTTTCTGAGCCAATAGTGACCCTTCCATCCATTCAACAGATGTGCTCCCACTAACAGTATGCAGGCTCAATGATTCACCTTTCAGACCAATCTGCTCAGAAACATGGCAAATTATTTAAGTGACTAATTTTGCAATACAGCCTTATGATTTTTCAATGTGGTGAAAGATGATAGAGGTCAGAAATGTTTTAGCAGAGAAAATAAGTAATCAGAAAACAAACCTTATATGACCATTTCTGCCCCGACAGGTCTCTTGTCCCCTCATTCAGACCCTTCAGAGTGATTGGACCTAGAACCCCAGCATTCCATTTCTCAAAATGCAGGCCAACGTTCTGAGACCAATCAAAATGATAATATGTCAAGTTCAAATGACTAGATATATTCCAAATCGATGTCACAAAGAACAAAACAAAACAAGAAAAGCGAGAGAGCTAACCGGGAGACCAACAGCAACACTTAACAGAGAAATCTTGTTAATCCCCGCTGTCAGTTTGATGTTCTGGCTAAACGTTATCTTGGGATTCGATAATCCCCCATACGCGGTTCCTGCCACAAGATTTAACTGAAACTTTAATACAAGATGGAGGAGAAAATGAAGTCCGTTAGGAATAACAGGTTAATTTGAACAATTATAATTCCATTCCACCCACCTGCTAGTTGATCATTGATAAATACATGCAAAGCATGACCAGCGGAGAAAATTGTGAGAAGAGGATTCTGTCCACTCTTAAGAAATCCTTCATCCGCGTCTATTTTGACACTGAATAAGCCAGAAATGTTCAAGAATGGTAAGCTGTGAGCAAGAAAATATGCAACAACAACCAAAAACTTTCCCCCAAGAATCAGCTTGTCCTAAAAGCTAGGGCCTGTACTCACTCTGTAAGGTACCACAAGTAGTCTGTAGCGTCCCTTGTCATATATATTTGCTCCCACAACCCATCCATTGTAGTTGTATCATCATCATCAGCTGATGCAGTTTCTTCAATGAATGATTGCCATGAAAATGAGGTGCTCGCTGGAACCATTTTCATTTGTGAGCTTTGGGAACCGAGCTGCACAAAAATTACCATCAGACATCAAACTCATTGTTGCAGGTTTTTCCAGGTATTTGATGGACTAAACCTGAGCTTGTTTATCATCTACTAGAACTCCTACGAGAGATCCTTAGAGAAGATCAAGCCCAAACCTTGGTCATCAATTACTAAGTTATTAGGGGAAACTGACATGGAGAACCACAAAACGGTGAATAAACTAAGATTCCTTCTGTAAGCAACAGACCATTCCTTACCCTTGCTGTGTTATAAACCGCAGTCTTGCAATCAGGGAGAATGCTGATGGACCAGGGAGGCAACTCATATTGTCCATTACCAAAGGTCACCTTCACAGAGTATTTTGTATCATAGTTGGCTAGAAAAGCTGCGCATGCTGATTTTGACTTGAATACATGAGCCTATAAACAACGACAGTGACAGTGAGTAGGCCAGGCCAGAAGATTGCGGACACATAACCACAAAACTTGAACCTTACCTCTTGATTACTCCCAAGTGATGTTACAGTGGGATCAACAGAAACTAAAGCAGGTTCGCATAGCTTGATTGCTTTGTGCAAATCTCTCAAATGCCCCCACTTTGGTTCTCTAGGCAATCCTGGTTCAAAAGATAGGTATCCTTCTTAGATCACAGTGGCTTTGGAAATGTATCTTTTTGCATATTTAAGTGCATCCTAAAAACATAAGTTTATAATTACATATATGTGTTCATTGTCACAATCCACTTTAGGGAGCATACCGAATTCATCAATAGGGGCATCATAATCGTAGCTAGTGGCAATGAAGGGACCACCAGCGGTTCTTCCGAAGTTGGTTCCGCCATGGTACTGTGTATACATGAAAGACAGAAAAAAAAGGAAAGCCCTCAAGAAATGAGTGATCCATTATCCTCTTATTGTTTTTGAAAATTGGAAGGTTGCTTACCATATAGTAGTTTATGTATGAACCACCACTTTGTATGAACCTAGCGACTGAAAATGCCATATCTTCAGCTGGCCTATGAGGAACAGCACCACCAAATTCAGTATACCTGAGGGCAAGATGAAGCAAAGAAAAAATATTTAAGGATCATCAGTCAAGTTTCAGCACCAAATATAAAAAAATAAAATAAACACAACCAAATTTTTTTTTCCCTTTTTTTTCTGCTGACACCCACCATCCGTGTGACTTACCAGCCAGTCCAGGCTTCTGTCCATATCTTGGGTTTATAGTCCTTGTTTGGTTTGAAGTTTTCACAGTAGAATCCATTGCAGGTGTCTATCTGCTAACAAAGACAGGCGCTTGAATAAATGATAACAAGCTGTGTGATTGGCCTATGCAATCCAAATGAATGACATCCTGACATATTTATTCTTTACGAAAAAGTTTCAGTAAATACTTTAGCAGAATCTTCACCATGGAGCTTAAAACAAGATTTACCATCAAGCAACAGGTAGAACATGCTCATCCTATATATTATTATAGCACCAAAAACTAAAACTTTTGCTGGTTGATTAGAGCACATAAAAAAAAACAGAGAGGGGCAGGTAGGACCCCAGAAGAATTAAATTAAATAGGGAAAGCAAGGCCGAATTTAAAGTCGACAGCACTCCAAGAAAATGACCCCATGAAAGCGAATATAAGCCGCGTGAAAAAAAAAGAAGTGTTAGAATTGCTTGCCATAGGATCTGGGGCATCTTCTTGCTTGCACATAATCCATGGGACTCCTGTACCAAGCTTCACTGCCATATCAGCTGCCCATTTTGTATAGGCTTTACCAGGTGCACCAATTTCCCATTCCACTGGTCCATATTCATTTTCTATCTGTTATTGTTGAACCGACAACAAAAGTGTTCAAGCAAACCAAAATCATTAAAATAATCAAAGCACGTTTATAGAATGATGACAAGGACATGAGTCGTATTTTTATTATTCTTTAGGAGCTTGTGTTGAGTAATGGACCAGTTGAAGACAAGATAGAATCAAATGCAAAAAAATAAATATAACCCATTTTTCTAGAATGAAAATCAAGGGGTGAATTTCCTACCTGAGAAAGAATTATTGGACCTCCTTGATTTTCAAATAACTTTTCTGACTTCATCATGCCCACAATCTTCTCTGTGAACTTTTGCATTGCCGCCTTCATTGAAGTCGTGGAAAATAAGAAAAGAACACATTTTAAACCCCCATCGCATCAATCTGAGTGCCAAATTCAAAGAGATTTGGGGAAAAAAGAGGTTCTCGAAATCGTAACGATAGATTCCGAGGGGGTTATAAAATTTCCTACCTTGAAAGGCACGTTGTCGGTTCTAAATTCAATACCAGGAACATATTTTAGCCACACAGGAAATCCCCTGAACCAGAAACAGAGCATGTGAATTTTTTTCCCATTCTTTGAAAACAAAATATACTTGAAATCTAGGACACGGGTTTCTGTGTTAGTCAAAGCTAATCAAAATAGATAGATTATGAGTGATTATTACCCAAAGTTCCATTCAGCACAAACATAGGGGCCAATCCGCAGATGAAGATAAAGGCCTGCTTGTTGAACCAGCTTGATGAACTTAACCAAATCATACCTGTCCTCGAAATAATACTGTTTTTTTTTTCAAAGAGTGAAGATCAATCGAGTTAGAAATTTGAGAAAAAAACAAGAAGAAGAGAAAGAAGGCACAGCAAACGCAAAAGTCAGAGCAGAAAGGAATTTGCATTACATTTCCAGGAGTAGGCTCATGTCCATTCCAGAAGACATAAGTTTGAATCACATCCACTCCTCCATCTTTGGCCTTTTGAATAAGACCAGGCCACATCTGCAGCCATCACCGAATCAAAACCCACATAAGAATCGAAAAAACGAAAAAAACAGGAAGAAATTAAAAAAAAAAAAAGAAGAACCCATGAATGAACCACATTGGAATCATCGGTACCTCAGGAGTGCTTCTCGGGTAGTGTATTGAGCCAGAAATAAGAATCCTCCTCTGCCCATTGATTATAACAGCTTTATGATCATAGGAAACAGAAGCTGTTACAGAAGAAAGCCATGAGGAGAAGAAGAACAAAAGTTGCAGCAGCAAGAACACGTTCCCCATGATTCGGTTCCTAGGTATGTCACACACAGTAAGCAATGACCTTTTGTCTGTGTATAGAGTATACGTAGAGAGAACCTTAATTTCTTTCTACATGCATTACGAAAAAAGGAGATTGTAGGAGCCGGAAAAGATATAAATTTCCTGTTTTGAAAGAGAAGGGAAGCTGACTGAGTTTAATGTGGAGATAAAGGAAAGAAGTGTTGTGGTTGTTGTTATTACAGGACAGGGGAGTGAATGAAGAGGTTCGGTTCAGCAACCGCCTTTTATAGCTTTTTTCCCCCATCTAGTTATGAATTGATTAAATTATAAATTAATACTCCAGTTTTGCAAAATAAATTAAATACTTTTTTTTTTGTTTTCAACATTAATTAACTCGTTAATCTTCCTTCTCATTTTATATCTTTTCGTGTTTTTGGTTTTAAGAAATAAAATAGAAAACAAATAAATATTATGGAAAGAATGATGAGCAAATTAGACAACTTTTTTTTTAAAAAAATTAAGTATGTTCAATCATTTTTGAATTTAAAATGATTATTTAATTTGTTTTACTAATTTATAAACGTAATTAAAGTGTTAAAAACCGTGCCCCATTTTTGCCCCTGACGTGGGACCACGCTCTCCTCTTCTTTGTGACGTGAACTGTTACTGCGTGATTAGTGCTGTTTGCGAGTGTTCGGAGGGCGTTATAATAGTTTTTCAAGTATTTTTCATGATAAAATATATTAAAATAATATTTTTTTTATTTTTTAAAATTAGTACATAAAAATGATATAAAAATATCAAAATATATTCATTTTAAATAAAAAAAATCAAATTTATGTGGCACAGGTTTCATAAGTAAATCTAGTTATTGAGATTGCTTTATCCAACTTAAATCCTTAAAAGGTTTTTGTAAGATCATTATTATTTTTTAAATCAGGAAAAAGTGTTAATTTACAGAGAATTAATAAAAAAAGATTTAAAAATAAAAACCCATCATAAATGAAGTCTGATCTATAAATAATTTGAAATTAAAGCTGTTAGGAGAAGGAATTATTTAAAGCAATTATTTGACCTCCCTTTAGTATTACTTACGTAAAGATTCCCTAATCCCAATTTTATTTTTCTCTTTGTCGTGGCGTCTTTTTTTGGTCCAAGGTTGCTTCTAGGTTACCTATCTTCCGTGAACGAATTTCCTTTGTTTTATATTTTAATTCTACAAAAACAAAAATATTTGAATGTTTATAAAAATTAAATTCCTTTACCTAACATAAATAGTATCATTTTCAGAATAATATGCTACACTATTTGCATGAATATAAACAAGAACCATAAATTTATAAACGAGTTTTTTTAACTAATTATATATTGATAAATCTGTCCAGATGGTAAATAACAATATAACATAATTAAAATAAAAAACAAAATAATATATATATATTCCTAACATGCCATCATTTTTTTTTTACTGATTAGAAGCGTGATTGACGTTGCTATTGAAAGTATTTTTTTCTTTAAAAATACATTAAAATTTTATATTTTAAAAATAATATTTGACATTGACACATGAAAATGATATAAAAACATTAAAAAAATTTAAAATAAAAATAAAAACCATTTTTCTCAAAAATATGTTTAGTACACAATCTTATACACGGTATTGGAAGCCTATCTTGGGTTAGCATGATTTTTTTCTTTGCCATTTATTTTCTCATGGCTATCAAAAGTGTATACATACATGCATGCATGTATGGATGGATGGATGCATGTATATGTGAGGCAAAAGCAAGGTGCTAGCATGGTGGAGGGCTAAAACAGCATGATAGAATAGGGGATACATGAGTATGAACAGAAAACCTAATAGAGGATTGACTTCATTATTGTTTGCCTAGACACGCGGTGGTATCAACTGTGGACTAACACGGAGGAGAGTTGAATACCTAGTAGATAGAATGAAAAATAAATTGTGATTTTGTACTATTTTGATTTATTTTTTCTCTAATTTTCAGGTTTTTAATTCAAGTGTATATATTAAATACATATTAAAACATAAACACACTAGTCTCCCTCCTTCTCTTATACTATATTTGAGCACCTAATTTAATTAGGTGGGACTAAATAAATATTTTAATTTGCATGCAAATTATTTTTTAATCAATGGCTGGGGGGAGCTTATTTTCCATTGAAAATATTGAAAAAAAAAGAAAAAAGAAATAAAGTTACGGCAACCACCATTCCAAAATCCAAACAGGTACTAAAGGCTGCTGGAGACGAGGAAGTCACCGTCTGCGTGCGTCTAAAGGTTTTTATTTCTCAAACAAGAGGCCATGGAGTAGCCATCATCGCTTTATTGATTTCCACAAAATAAATTATTGTTATTATCCATAATTATACATCGCCAAGTTCCTGGTTCAATTTACAGTTTTAAAAATTATATTATTAATTAAAAAAACGTTGACGTGTTTCACACTTGTAATTCGTGCTTATCTAAACATAGGACAATAATCGATCTTTATTGTTAAATATTTTATTTTTTAAATTTTAACTCTAGATATTCTTAATTATTCTTAATTATTCTCGTACTGTTATGGATAAAAACTACTAATAATAATAATAATTTAATTACTCCCTTAAGTTAGAGTTGATATGATCTATTTCATTAAACAAATTGAATATTTTATCATATAACTTTACTTTATTTATTAAAATCTACTTCTTTAATATATTAAAAGCAACCGAATCTAGTTGTATTTTAAAACGTAGAGAAAAATGATTAAGGATGGTTTGATATTATGATTCAAAAATATTTTAAAAAAAATTAAATTTTTATTATTATTTAAAATTAAAAAAATATGGTGTTTTTATATCATTTTCATGTGCAGATTTAAAAAATAATTTTTAAAAAATAATATATATATATATATATAATTTTAATATATTTACAAATAAAAAGACAATTTTAAAAATAATCTCAACTAACTTCCTTGACGGTTTATAAGAGTTGAATGGCGTGTATAGGGATGCAAGGTCTCATCCATGCTTGTTTCCAACACGTATCCACTCATCTTTGGACAGAAACATAAACGAGATTAACAAACAGGAGATGATGTGATCTTCTCATGCAATCTTCTCTAGTTTTTGTTAATTAAAAAACATTAATTATGGCCTTATTTCGGATGCTCAATCATAATCGGTGAATAGAAAACACGCATCGTCTGTTCATCATCTCATGATTTTCTGTTTTTATAAAACTCGGAATTTGGTGCCGGCTTCCTTTGTTCTTATAAGATTCAAGTTTTTGTCATTGCAATTATCCTCATCATTATTATTCGTATTATCATCAATGATGAAGTGAACATCAAGTTTTAAGATATACAATAAAATTGAAAATATTTAATTTACGATTTTGTACCTACTTTTCTCTCCTATTTACTCTTTTGTCTCGAAGCTTTTCAACAAACAACATACGTTTCGTTTTATCACAAATCAACCTCTCAAGACAAATTCATTACCCCAGTACTTATTATGATTAGAATTTTATTGAGGGTTTCTCGCATCAAAAAGAAAAATTACTCTCTTTTTTTTCAACTCAATTTTAAAACATTAGTTTTTATTTCATACTTTCATAGTTTTTTCAATAAAGATTTGTTGTGTTGTATGAATGAATGAATGATTTCTTATACAAGTTAATTTTATATATTTTTTTCATTTTCATTGTTAAGTTCAAAATTCTGATAAATGATGATTGATAATGAGATAAAAGTAATATCCAAATAGCTTAAATTAATAAGTTTTAGCTAAACCAACTTAGCTAGTTTATTTAATTAAATAATTAATTAATACATGTTGTCATTTATATTCTATATGAGTTTAATATAAGTAATGAATGATCATTCATGGATGTATCATTCACGTGAAGGGTTGCGTAGGACATATTATTGTAATGAGGTTGATGGTTTTATTAATAACACACTATCTTATTCAAGAAACCATTTATCTTTATACTATCGTAAATTCATTAGATCGTTGAATTTCTTGTAGGTAATATTGTTAATTTTTATTGTCCCAAAACTTGTAGTTGATCGAATTCTAAATCTTTTTATTATCAAATATATAATTTTCCATGTGGTTAACAACACATTTATGGTTTGCTTAATTATTCCTATTTATTGGGATACATAATTATATAACAATTTCCTGTTAACTATTAATGGTTGTAATTCATTTAATAGGTTTATCAATTTAGAGGGAATACTAGTTTTACTTTGAATTTACTAATTTTGAGTTCTAAAACAAAGATGAAATGCTATAATAGATATTTCATCAATGAACATGTGTTTCATACCAAAGAGTGGGGTGAGCGTAAAAAAACATATAACAGTAAAGTTTGTGTTTCGAGATCTACTTTTTTTTTTAACTTGTTGGTTATTGGGTTTGGCAAACCCGGTCTATTTATCTAGAGGTGTGATTTGGCATCGGTTCGCCCATGAGGGATGAACCCGGTCTATTTATCTAGAGGTGTGATTTGACATCGGTTCGCCAATAAGGATGAACCAAGTCTATATATCTAGAGGTGCAATTTGGAAATGGTTCACCCATGAGGGATGAACCAAGTCTATTTATCTAGGGGTGTTACTTATTGGTGACCGCTAAGTAACACCTCATCTCTAGTATAAATTGAGACCTCCCTCTCCATATCAAACACAAGTTATGTCACACAAGTGAAGATAGTTATCTCTCTCAATAATCTTGCTACGATTTGTTAAGACGTTCGTACCGTGAAACACAACTTTGGTTCTAGTAATCAAAGTGGTCTTGAAGCAAAGATCTACGAACAAGGAAACGGATATATCACAAGTAAGTTTTCCGTATTGAATCTACATTGGTATCAGAGCCTTAGATCATAAATTTTTTTATAATTAAATGATCATGCAATAAATGCATGCATATTACATCATAGTTTAAATAATGCATATACATGAATATTATGATAATAGTATGAGTTATGTATTTAATTCTATAAATTATTATTGTGCTTGTTCGATTAGTACAAATAAATAATAATGTTAGAAAAATACATGATGTTCGATTATTCATGTTAAAATAAATTATTTAAACTATGATGTTAGTTTATTTATTGTTAAACTAAATTACTTAATTTTATTGGCAATTTTGTTTAAAAAATGATGATACATGTCTTCATTACATATTGGTTGTAATATTAATGTGTTTTTGGATATTTTGTTATAGTGGATAGGGAACAACAAATTGATCATTTATTGAGTTATGTGATTAATCCTATTCATAAAATAAGAGAGCACATTGACTACATGTATCATTGGATGATTAGACTGGCCATGGGCATGAGTGGTGTTTATGAATTCTACATTGAACAACAAATGTTGATCATTCTCAATTCTTTGTCTGCGGAATGGTATCCGGTGCGACAATCATTGGAAAATAGGTTGAAATCCTTAGATTTCAATAATCTCGCTGATGAAATGCTGTTTGAGAGGGAGCGTCTGTATGCCGAAAAGGGTATACGATGCACTGGAAGAAGCGCAAGTCATTTGGATGTTGCTGCTAAATTCATTCCATGGTTTAAGCAGACTGAACTTGGAGAAGATCACTTTGATGAAATAAATGATGTAATTAGAGACCCCACCTATGTTCCTACAATATAAGATAATTCTAAGAAGTTTATTATTCTTAATTTTTTTTTAAAAGCAATTGGTTGATTATTCTTGAACTGCATAAATTATGTAATTTAAGTTTTTTTATTACATTGTATACATGTGTAATAATGTAAATAATGAATTGATAATAATTCATTGATAATATCTGCAACTCGATCGGTGGGAGTTGTTAGTTGAAACTAATAACTATAATGTTGCACTCATTTAAATATTCAATAATAATTAGACCATACAATTAGGAATTGATTAAGTGTTTAACATTTTTTTGTTTCCATAGTATGTGTTCAATTATTATTTGTTTAATTTAGAATGGAGTGACAATATATATGTCATTAAAATTATACTATACTCTAATATTTGTTATTGGTGTCAATAGCGCTTAATATGGTTGCATCTAAAAGCATTATTGCTGATTTGAACCATGGAGACAAACTAAATGAAAAGAATTACGATGTTTGGCATCGTAAGATTGAATATCTCCTGGAAGAGCAAGAAATGCTGGAAACAATCACACAACCAATGGTTGAACCTGAGCAAGGAGACACTGCTCAGCATAGGCTTGATATGGAAGCATATAAAACCTATAAACGCAAAGATCGTGTAGCTCGCATTTTGATGTTGAGCAGCATGCGAAATGATATAATGCTGCATTTTGAAAGGCATCGTCCAACTCAATCTGTTTGGGACACAGTAAAAATTCAGTATGGAGGCACCTCCACTACTAGACTTCGTTAGTTAACCCTGAAGTTCGATGGCTATAAGAAGCGCCAAAATCAGACGATGAGGCAACATCTTACAGTCATGTCTAACATGATTAGTGAATTGCGGGGTGTTAGGCATAAAATGACTGATGAACAACAAGTCCAAGCAGTTATCCGCTCTTTGCCAAGCAATTGGGAACACATGCATGTTAACCTTACCCATAATGAAAACATCAAATATTTTGATGATGTTGCTCGTCATGTCGAGCTTGAAGAAGATCGACTTCACGCTAAAAAGCCTATTAATGAGGCTTTTATGTCTGAGACAAAAATGCATAGAGCATATGGCTCCAAGTATAAGATGGGTAAGGCTAAGGGCCTAAAATATGGCAAAAGAGGAAAAGAAGCAAGTAATAATGGATATAAACACAAGCGTGGAAAACGTGAGGGCAAGACATGGAGGAAATTATTTCATCACATTTATAGATGATTACACACGGTTTGGTCATGTTTATTTAATCTCCCATAAGTCTGAAGCATTGGATTGGTTCATTCGATACACAAAAATGGGGAGAATAAATTAAGCACTAAGATCAAAACTTTAAGAACAGATCGAGGACGTGAATACTTGTCTGATCAGTTCAAAAGTTTTTGTGATGAAAAAGATATAGCTAGACAGCTAATTATTCCTTATACTCCACAACAAAATGGTGTGGCAGAAAGAAGGAATATAACCTTGTTTGACATGGTTAGGTCAATGATGGCGCAAGCTAACTTACCAATTTCCTTTGGGGGAGATGCATTGTTAACTGCAGCTTACATACTTAATCGTGTGCCCTCTAAATCTGTCTCATCCACCCCATATGAGTTATGGAATGGAATCAAACCTAATCTAGGTTATTTCCATCCATGGGGGTGTGCAGCTTATATTCACAATACTTCTCATGAATATGGGAAACTTGGTCCTAGGAGGAAGAAGTGTATTTTTATATGTTATTCTGAACATTCCAAAGGATTTGTATTTATTGGTGAAAAAGCTGATGGAAGAGTGACAGAGATTGAGTCACGTGATGTTGTATTCTTAGAAGAGGTTTTTCCGAAAACAGGTGAGGTTAAACAAGATTTTCAATTATATGAAATGGAAAATCTAGACTATGGCACAACAAGCCATTTAGTTGAGGATTTAAATGAAACAAGTAATCCTCTTAGTAACAGTGGGAGTGATATTTTATCTACTCCTACTCTCATGGAGCAAGATCATGAGCAATCTCAACCTCGTCGAAGCATTCCTGAACCAATTCCCCGTCGTCGATTTGAGATTGAAGGGGAAACGTTCATGATTGCTTCTCAAGATGATGAAGAGCCACAAACATTAAGTGATGCTTTATCTGATCACAAAGCCAAAGAATGGATTCAAGCTATGGAAGAAGAAATAGAGTCGATGAAAACTAACCAAGTCTGGGACTTGGTTGATTTACCGTCAGGATGAAGATCCATTGGAAATAAATGGGTTCTTAAAATTAAACGTAAGGCGGATGGGTCAATAGAACGCTATAAGGCTCGACTAGTAGCAAAAGGCTATACTCAAAAAGTGGGAATTGACTATGAAGATACATTCTCACCAGTTGTGAGAATTACTTCAGTTCGTCTTATTTTAGCTATAGTCGCATATATGGACTTAGAGTTATACCAAATGGATGTTAGAACTGTTTTTCTCAATGGAGAACTAGAGGAGGAGATCTATATGGATCAACCTTTAGGATTCGAGACTAAAGGACAAGAGCGCAAAGTTTGCAAGCTTAATAGATCTATATATGGTCTTAAACAAGCCTCTAGACGATGGAACATCAAGTTTTATCAAGTTATCTTGAAGGATGGTTTTGCAATGATGGAAGAAGATCATTGTGTATATTCAAAGCGTTCTGACAATAGTTTTGTTATATTGTCCTTATATGTTGATGACATATTAATAGTTGGAAATAACAAAGAGATGATTGATACTACAAAAAGTTGGTCATCATCAAACTTTGACATGAAAGGCATGGGTAAGGCCAGCTTTGTTCTTGGTGTGAAAATCATTAGAGATCGCGCTAAAAGACTTTTAGGTTTAAGTCAAGAGACTTATATTAAAAAGATGTTAGAGCGCTATCACATGCAAGACAATAAGCCAATAGACACCCCTGTTGATAAAAGTTTGAGCCTAAGCAGTGATATGTGTCCCAAGACTTTAGAAGAAAAGGAGAAAATGTCCAGAGTACCTTATGCCAGTGTTGTCGGTAGTTTGATGTATGCAATGATGTGCACACGTCCCAACATATGTTATGTTGTTGGATTGGTCAACCGATATCAATCAAATCCTGGTCAGAAACATTGGATGGCAGTCAAAAGGATTCTACAATATCTGAAAGGATATATTGAGTATCATATAGTACAATTTGTTAAAGTATGTCAATAGACTAAGGTTGGCTCACTCACATGAGCAATCGCCTCTAGCATTTGTAAGATGCATAGAGATGAGACTATTTGAGTTTTAATGCTTAAAAAGCGACTTGGGCTTAGTGGGAGCGATTTTAACTCAAAATGATTATTAAAGAGTCGCCTTGGTTGGAACCAAGATGAGATTCTTAAATAAAAGAATAAACATGAATGAATTCCCACTATTCATATGTCTATTATGATTGAAGTCGAGTATGAAATTATTCATTTGTCATTAATGATGATGAACAAATGAAAATTTCTGATTTGAAGTCTTTGTTTTTGGTAACAAGACTAAAGACTCATGTAGTGCATTTTTCCCTAACAAGGAGAGCAATGACATACACTCTTTGTCTTTGGAAAAGGAAAAGAGTACGCTCCACTATAACATGTATTTCATACTACATGTGCTGACGACCATTACAGGAGTAAAGAATGGATCCCTGCTTCTTTATTATGTGAGTCCTGGAGATCATATCTAAGATCTCAAAATCTTACCCTTTATGACTTTTGACTATATCATAAGGTGATGAATAAATGATTGCTACTTTAGGAGTATATCCCATGGTCATGGAATAATTTGACTTGAAGGAATACTCTTAGGAAAGCGAGTTAATTCAGATCTAAATGTGTGAGTGTGAAAGAAAAAGTAATTTTAGTTCTACACTTGTTGCTTGTATTCACCGGCCAGGATCATATCATTTAAATAAATTTGATATGATTTAGAATACATGCAATCATCATGATGGATAGAGTACGAAATTCTCGAGGGATTGAATTGTACTTATTCATGTATAACTAAAAGTGCTTGGGGGTATATGAGTACACTCTAAGGAATAATTAATCATAAAGTTCATGTCTCCTATATGGCCTATATGTTAGGTTTGTATAGATTGGAGCTCCTTTCTCTGTGTGCTTCAGGTCGCATGGTCCGTTCGTCAAGTATGAAATTTCTATGCAAGTTTGAGAAATAATGTATTAGATAAATCTAGCCCTTCATGGGCGAGTGGGAGATGTTGGTTATTGGGTTTGGCAATGGTTCACCCATGAGGGATGAACCCGGTCTATTTATCTAGAGGTGCGATTTGACATCGGTTCGCCAATAAGGATGAGCCAAGTCTATATATGTAGAGGTGCAATTTGGAAATGGTTCACCCATGAGGGATGAACCAAGTCTATTTATCTAGAGATGTGATTTGGCAATGGTTCACCCATGAGGGATGAACCAAGTCTATTTATCTAGGGGTGTTACTTATTGGTGACCGCTAAGTAACACCTTCTCTCTAATATAAATAGAGACCTCCCTCTCCATATCAAACACAAGTTATTTCACACAAGTGCTCTTGCTACGATTTGTTAAGACGTTCGTACCGTGAAACACAACTTTGGTTCTAGTAATCAAAGTGGTCTTAAAGCAAAGATCTAGGAACAAGGAAATGGAATATCACAAGTAAGTTTTCCGTATTGAATCTACAGAACTAATAAAAAACATATAATAAGTCTCAAACCGACTAATATAAAAAGTTAGAAGTGATTATTGAATTGCAATATCATAATAAACATAATAATATATTTGTTTATTCAAATGCTATTAATATGATACAAATGATAAAAGAATAAAAGAAGATTCCCATTATGATTTGCTTGGAGTTGATACAAAGGCTAGACTCAATGTCAACAATGCTTTTTTTTTTTCGTCGAGAAATGCCATCAAATTTAATACACATGCACTATTTTTTTGTATTATCTATATATTTTAAAAAAAATATATATGAAAGAGCATACAATCAATATGGGATAATGCGAGCATCATCAAACAAAAACATGCCTCTCAATCAGGCCCGCCATTGGTTGGTGATTGATGTCATAGGGCATCCCCTCATTAATTTTTGTACATAAATACAGGGTTGGTTCTTGATTAATTAGTTTGTGGGAAGAATCAGATAAGATGTCAGCACTCGGTGGGCATGCCGATCCAGAGATACTGGTTCAATTTTATTCTGAAAATTAAAAAAATAAATAAATTTTATTAGACTGCGTGGTTCAACTCATCGATGCTTTGGTTGGACAAATGGTCAACAAATGGGGACTGCTCTTGGCCACGAGGTACAAAAATTCAAAGAAAAACTAGCCCATCAACCCGAGAGTAACTGGTAACACTTTAAATTAAATAAGAAACTAAAAAGAAATAATTTTAACCCCCGTCATTTCAAATAAGATTGATACGATCATTATGATTTTTGGAGGAGAGATTTTTCTTCTTCTTTCCCTGCCACGTAGGTGTACATGCCGACTTTTAATATTGATAATTTATTATTATCTAACAAAAGAAAAATAAATCAAGGGGGTGTTTGGAGTCTGCTTGGAAAATGTTTTTTAAAAAAATTAAAAAAATATTTTTTTATTTTTTATTTTAAATAAAAAAAAAATTATTATTTTTAGAACGATATCAAGATCATAAAAATTAAAAAAAAATATCATTTTAATGTATCTCTAAATAAAAACACTTTAAAAATAATTAATATATATACAATAAACTAGAATAGTGGTTCTTTTCAATTATATATGTATGTGTATTTATATTCAACGACTCCTAATTACTTGGTATTTAATTAAGGAAAATAAAAGAAACTAAAATAGTCACTGACTAATTAAGTATATAATAAAGATAACTTATAATATCAATGAGCGCACAACTAAAATTATAATACATTTGTTTTGTCAGTGATGGGTCAAAGTAGGTATATATATATATATATATATATATTTTTAATTATTATCCGTGTTTATTCCCATTTATAAATAGTTCACTTGAAAGTTTTTAGCTCTGAACCACCGAACCAAAAAGTAAAAGAAACATCCAATTCATTATGTATGCTTGCTATACCAATCATGATGCAATTATAACTATTTTATAAGAGTTCAATTTCAGATCTTACGATAAGAAAACCATACAACTCTACACTTCGCTTTGGATAATTTTTATTTTTTTACATTCTAATATCTAAAAATATCATCTAATTAAATTTATACATTAATCGGTTTTAAAAATATTTTTTCATATTGATTTAGTGCATTCAAGATAAAAAAAAAATTTAATAATGAACTTGAACTTTTATGTTTATTATGAGAAAAGATCTCAACAAGTTTTTTTAGAGTTGTTTTTCCCTAACTATTTTTTTTTTGCAAATATTCCCATATCTAATTTTTATTTAATGTTTTTCTATTCATCGAAGAAATCTTATTACAATTTCTCAAAGTTCCAAGAAAGGAACTTAACAAAACTCTCTTCTCTTAAATTTGAATTTTCACTGCATGTTAATAAAAAATTATTAATTCCCTTTTCTTTTCATTATTAAGTGACTGTTTAGAATTATGATTAATTTTTTTTTTAAATGTATTTTTGTATATTAAAATAATATTTTTTTTTAAAAAAATTAATACCATCACATTGAAAATAATATAACTGTACTAAAAAATTTAATTTAAAATAAAATAAAAAAAATTCTTTTAATTTTTTTTTAAATATTTTTAAAAGTTGATATGAGTAGAGCACAAGATAGGTGTTGCGCGCGGTATTCGTCTTGTACAAAGAACCAAAAGGGTTTTTTTTTTTTCTTTCTGATTTGATATGCAGGGACCCACCATTGGGCTGATTTGTAAACTTCATTGTATACACAGAAAAAGAAAAAGAAAAAGAAAAACAGAGAACCCCTATTGTAAAAAAAAAAATATATATATATATATATATATATATATATATATATATATATATTTGTTCTCAGTCTCAAAATCCAAAAAAATAACCGTCGAGAAGAGAGTATTTTTATGCTGCAATGGCAATAATAACCCTCTTTTCAATTTGATTTTGGGTGGGGCCCTCTTGCTTTCTTCATCAAAAGCATCCACAAGACTGTTGCCAAGGTTTCAAGTGACAATCCACACAGTGTGCTCTTTTATTGTATTCATGGCTGCTTTTCATGCGGATGAGTTTGCCACGTTTATGTTTATAAACATTAGGCTCTCCTACCCGATCCATATCCAAATTTTCTGGTCCTGTGGGTCCTGAATTAGGCTTTGGTTCGATAATGATTTTGGCTGGCCATATCCAAAAATCGAGTGACTCATCCATCCCGAGGAGGATATGCCCAGGTGTTTTATCCCCTGACGTAAGGCCCGGTCACCGGACCCCTAAATCATTCCTACTCCAAGGCTGAGAGGTCTTGCTGGATAAGGTCCGTCATGACTGAAGCTGATTTTATCAAGCAAGGAGAAACGAGACTGTATTTGATTTATAAAAATCATTAATTACACGTTAGAACAACATGTAATGATTTGATTGATCTTCCTATTTGGGATTGTTCCAATGTTAATTATTGCTTGTTACCACGACAACAGAAACCATTTACACCACCACCACTAATAAAAGCGATCATGATATATGTTAAATCTTGTAAATTTAATCGATATATATATATATATATATATAAAATTAATCTGAACATTGATGTTAATACAAAAAAATAATGGTGAAAATGATGACGACTTGGATGTCGCAATGACAAGACTCGCCGCGGCTGGACGGCTATGCACATCGCCGACTTCAGTATTACTCATGATAGTGGGAAACCAACTGAAAACGATTATTCAATGGCGTCAGCTTGATAATGGGGCCAGAGACGGTTGTGTGTGGCCGGCAAATTTGATTTTGCAGCACCTTATCTGATATTGTATAACAAGATTATTCTCGGCGACTGACAGGATCATTTGACTTGATAGCTACTCTTGTAGTGAGATTAGGTCTTCTGTTTGAAGTTTTAACAAACATTTTATCTTCCTTCGCTAGACATCATTGTCTTCTAGCTGATGCTGTCATTAATTAGTTTGCTGGACATGAATGCTTCTCCAGCACAGCTTTGCTTGACAAAGAAACAATTGTATTTCGATTTGTTCAACCACCATCCACTGCTTTGACCGAGATACGCTGCGTTTTTATGGCACTTACTCTCCACCTACTCCTTCCTGATCAACTAATTTGTAGTCTTTCCTTGGAGGAGAAGGTGGCTAAAACCCCAGCTCTCATCAACACCGATACGGTGGTTGGGTGGGGACAGGACCCGTGCCACGAGACCTGGCTATGAGTGGCTAGCCGGCCATGGATCATGTCACAACCACCGGTGATAACTGGTTCAACCCCCTGCTGTTACAGACTCTACCCAACTCGCCATTTGGATAACGCCCTCCTGCTTGCCAAGGTGGAAGTGCTTTGCATGGTTACTGACTTTCAACGTTGTCAAGTTTGCGATGGCAGAATTAATTAATTAATTTTCATCGCTCAAGTGTGTATAAACATGATTAATTAATTAATTTCATGCCCCAGATCCCGACAAGGACTCGATTATTCTTTGAAGATTGGACAGGCTGAATTATAACGCTGAGCAACCATTTCAATTTTGCTTTCCTCCTAAATAATAGTATAATGATGGAATGGCGTCAAGATAAAATTAACATCATGTATTCTTTTTATTCAATAATAAAAATATTATCATATTAGCTAACGTCTCATTTAAAAATCAATTTATATTAAAATGATATTAACACGTATCATATAAAATTTCAGAAATATCAGTTTCAAAATCATCTAGTATGTGACCTAGTGATAATAAATTGGGATTAAAAAATTTGCTATTTTTGTGATCTCAGGATCGAACCCTATGATTATTAGTACGATGGTAATTAAAAACTTATTTGATCATTAACTTCAAGATTTATAGAATTAATCAAGATGTATACAAGCTGATCCGGACACCCCATTAAAAATAAAAAGAACTGCTTCAAAGTTTGGACTCAAAATTTCTTTCATTAATTAATTGTTAGATCAACTTCCTTGCATCATGTTCTTTTACTCTAAACTCTTATCACAAAATTATATGGACAAGATTTTACCAGCTAATAATACCTTAAAATTAAGCACACGCATTTAATTTTGTGGTATAAAATCTTGAAAAGGGAAGAGAGATGCTAAGAAATGCAAAGCAAGTTCTTTCCTTCTCTCTTTCAGAAGCTTAACTGTTAATATAGAGAGTCCCCAATAAATTAGAAACTAAATTGAGAGGAAATAAGGTTGGCTGGTGAATCGAATTTGCTGCTTGAATTGAATGCTAATCTTTCTCTGCCGATGTTTCTTGTTAGGATGTTGACTTTGGATTCACAACCTGACTTTATTTAATGGGAATTAGCTGGTGATATGCTGGTTCGGGCTTTTTTTTCACAAATCCTTCCCTTATCCACATCTTTAATTTAAAAAAAAAGTAATATTTGTTTTTGATGTTGTTTATTAAATAAAAATCAAAGTATCTAGATGACTTTAAAAAATCAGGACAATTTGAAATAAGGATAAAAAGTACCTCTCTCACTAAAATATCCTTTTCACGTTAACATTATTTTTTTAAACTCTCATTATCAAAATTAATAATTTTACCGAAAACAGTATTTGTCGGTTCTCAAAATCACTATTCATCGGTAATAATCTTATAAATACACAACTTTTTTTTTTTATCTCCGTTTTTATTTTTATTTTTTCATCACGACCTTCATGTTAAGTTTTTGTGATTAGTTAAGTTATCATAAAATGAGCTGTAATTGTATTTAAAATAATAGTCTGGTTTTCTTTTATAAATATCGATTTGGTCTTTATTAATTCTTGAAATAACTTATGTTTTCTTAGTGAGTTCCATAGTTTAAATTTTTTATATTCATATATTTTTTTTATTTTGATATATATATATATATATAAATTATTTTAATTTTACGATATAAATAATATTGGTACCATCATGTGTGTGTGTAATATGATAAAAGTATATATATTGAGTTGGTTTTATACCCGGTTCGACAATTGTCTATATTTTTTTTTAATTCTTAATCACGTCAATTAACTACATAAAACTAGTCATTTGAGTTTGTCTTTAATTTTTATCTATTGAAATTAAGGTTAGATTGCCATTCTAGAATGCATTCTAATACATGATACACGACTAAAAAAAATTTAAAATCATACGATCCTCTCAAACTGGTAGGCTATAATGTAAAAATTTTAAAATCATATGATCATCTCAAACTGGTAGGCTATCATACAAAAATTTTAAAATCATATAATATATAGTTTTACAATGTCAATCATAACTCTTAATCTGACAATTAGATTGAGATAAATATTTACGAGTTTCTTGACATATTGATATAAATTATGTTAAAATTTCAGAGTAATCAGAGAATATAACAACCTGCTAGATTGATGATAACATTCTAGTAATATTATTCAGGCTCATAATTTTTAACTCTTTTCCCGACAACCACAAGGACGAAAAACCTTCTTTCAATAAAACTTTTATTGGTGATTTATTTTTCATTAATGATTCCCTCACAATTGAATGTACTAATAAAAACATCGACTATAATTCCATCGATAACATTTCATCAACAATTCCATTAGTATCTCCTCTCGATCTATTATTTTGGTGATGTCATCATATATCATAGATTTTTTAATTTCACTGTAATTTCCTCGGTATTTTCTAAATGATATTTTTCATTGAAGAGCATATATAAAAAAAATATTACACTATTTAAAAGGCCATAATACTAATTTGGATTTTTGAAATATTTTTTTTCTATGATATGCTCTAATAATCAAATAATGGCTCGGTATTTCTATATTAATTAATTAATTAATTTTCAGGTAGTGGTACTATTATTAATTTTAATACTTCATATAATTTAAAGTGTGTGTGTGGGTTTGCTAATAATGCACATTAAGGGTAAAATATACCCTTTATTTTATATATTAATATTTCTTGTCTATTATAAACCAAACATGATACAATTTTTATTTATTTATACACTACATTTAAGTACAATTTTATTTTTATTTATTGTTTTTTTTGTCCTTTTAATCCCTATGACCTAGGTTTTCCCACAAAATTGTAACTAAAGGCTACCTTGAAGTTGCATGCCTTTACTTAGTTTGAAAAAATATAAGTGTTTTGTTAAAATTATACTTAGTTGAAAAATACAAGTGATAGGTTAAAATTAAAATTACTAATAATTCATTTTAATCAATATAAATTAACGGTATATATTATTTAAATGATGTAATAAAGTTTTGTTTTAAGAATATAAATAATAAATAACTATTAAAGTTCATATACATATATAAATTAAGATAAACCAAAAGCTTTAGCTTTATGCTTTTGGAGGCTTTAGGATAATATGAGCTTAAATACAAATTTAGATTACCAAACACTATACTAGCGTTTTTAGTTGTACAACTAAAAAAAAAAACATTGCAACCATCTAGTAAGTGTCTCAATGATAAGAAATTGAGACTATAGAGTTTGTTTCTCCTGTAGTCTCAAGTTCAAGTTCTATAATTGTTAATATGATGATCACTGAAAACATACATTATCGTTAGCTTAGAGCATGTAGAATTAATTGAGATGCGTACAAACTCCCAGACATCAGTGTTAATAAAAAAATCATTGCATCATGAATCTCAAACCATTACTAAGATGTTATTTGATACTATAATAAAATTTATATTTTAACTTTTTTTTTGAAAATAAATAAAGATAATTTTTATTTTATTTTTTATATCAGAACATCAAAATGAAGAAAATATAAAAACAATTAATTAATAATTGTATTTTATTTTTAAAGAATTTCTCTTTGATTAGAAAAAAATGTAACTTTGTTACTAAATAAATTGAATGAGTGTTTCTTTTTCCTTTCGTCAACTTAAAACATTTAACTGTTTGAACTCTGGAAACCAGTGATATTATAGAAATGTCTTGCAGCTTCACAAATGCGCATTTGTTTTCCAATCGAGGATCTATCCATTCAAGTCTCATCAAAAGAGAGACCATATATATATATATATAGTGGACTGGGCTAAAATAGAAGAAGAATAATGAAGCCCAAAACAGCTGGGAACCTTTATTATTTTATACATTTGTATAATGGGCCGGACTCTAGAGACTTCTCTGTTGAAAAACACAAGAATGGTGGTATAAAATTAAAACCCATATAACATATCTTTGATCAATATTTTTACTTTTTTGAATTTGAGAAAACTCTCCTTCTCATAAAGTGAATTTTGTGACACCATATGAATGTCTAAAATCCCGGTTATGTCAGACTCTTACAAAAAATATACGTTTTGACTCAATAATGTTGTTCATAAATAATCATCTTCTCTTTGATTGATTCGCACATTTAAGTATAAAGTATGTTATTATATCTCATAACCGAATTTTAATCCTTTTCAAAAATTCATATCAAGATTTTTCACCAGCTTTTTTTAAAATAAAATAAAAGAGGAATAACAACTAAGTACTTATTCAAATACAAAAAAAATATAAAATAATTAATTAAAAATGGATTTGGATAAAATTGGACAAGTAATGAGCTTTTAGAAGCAAGAATTGCACCGAAGTAGGAATACTTAGAGCAAAAAGTAATTTTAGAACAAAAATTCAAGGATTTAATTGAAGAAGACATTTTTTTATATAAAAAAGAGTGAAATTGGTCTCAATTGAAATGATTGAAGACCAATGACCGAAATAGAAAAAGGATGGAAAAGTTGGAAGTCCAATTTGGTTAATTGAGTACTTAGTTGAAGATAAAAATTTGAAGTTTAGGTAAAACATTGCAAAATAATAATAATAATAATAATAATAATAATAATAATAATAATAATAAGTACCTAAATGAAAAAAAGGTGTAAAACGCACTCATATTGAAGCATGATTGTGCAAGTTATTATAGGTTTAATTGAAACAAATTGAGAAAAGTTTGTCTTAAGGGTCAAATTAAAAATACATAGAACCAAGAATTGTTTTGAAAAAATATTAAAAACTCTCAAAATGATGTCGTATTTTCTTGCTAGCATGGGTAATCTCTTTGATCTCCCTATTTTGAACCTAGGTTAAAACAAAACCCTGCAAGAATTAATTTGAACGTGCTGCGAAATAGTGTCCAAATCACACCCCAAAGCTGCTGCAGCTTTGGTTCAAATCCAACTAGATATGGCTCAAAGGATAGGACCAACTACCAGGGGCTATGATAAGGAGTATATTTGGGAAGCTGTGCTCCTTGAAGAAAAACAAAAGCAAGTGGATAAATGACTGGAGCTAAAAAACAAGCAAGTGGATAAATGACTGGAGCGAAAAAAACCATTTAAGTATTCGAGCATATAATAATTTACTATTTTTAAAGTATAATCCTAGAAAATTATGCAAGCAGCCCTTTCATATGCTTAATCAAAACTAGGTGGACAAGGCTGGTAAGATTTGGGACTAAAAAAATTATTATTCTTATGATTTCATGTTTTAATTATATAATTGTTAATATAATGACCGATTGTTAATTTTAATTTTTTTGAAATTAGAAGCAAGTTGGTCATATATCCATGATAATAATAAAAATACTAGGTGGAGACCTTCATATTTCTGCACACCATCAAAAACTATTCCGTGGGATTTTTCCATAAGAACTATTTGGTTACTGATAATTGGAAAAAAAACAAAAAACAAAAAGGGAGCCAACTTTGATGTTAAGTTAAGTAGATGCGTCTTGCATAAAACTTGGCCTCTAAATTGTGTTATCCCAATCATTTAACGCACGTCTCAAAATTATGACAACACCCCTATGATATGAAATTTGAGTAATGTAGTTGTTAAAATGATCATTACTGGAGACGTGCATAATCGTTAATTTCAAAATTGATATATTATTCGAGATGAACGTAAGCTGATCTGAACATCCATGTTAATCAATTTTTTTTTATTACAACACCGTATAGAGAAGAGAAGAGAAATTCCATAGTATTAATATATAAATAAAAATCGATAAAGAATATCTCCAAGTAACTAAGTAATATGATATCCAAGTGCATAACACATACCCACCTCTTAATTTCTCGTTATTGTTTTTTTTTATATGATACACAATTCCACATTATATATTATGAGTACCTTGGGATTTAAGTACAGACTACGTCCTCACTCCCTCCTGTGATCCAAACAAGAACTCACCAGCTGATCATCTTCTCCACAGCAAAATGCCCTCTTGAATTACACAAGAACAAAATAAATTTCACAACTCATTATTCAGAAAAACATCAAACTGGGTTCCTGAATTGATAGAATGCGTGTGCATAGGGTTCAAGCACATTGAAACCCTGAAGAGGCGAGCCAGAATAGGGTATAGGATTTTTTTTAAAGTAAATTTTCAATATTCATTGTTATTATATTATAAAATAAGCTAAATGAGATTCTGAAAACACTGTTCCAACCTCCATTTGCTTTCTTCTACAGTGGTTACTTTGCAGCAAATAAATAAATAAGGAAGGCGATGCGGCAGCTTGGGTACAGGCAAATAGAAGGGGAGGGAAAACGACATCACTCACCTCCTTCTGTGTTCTGTTCTCTCACGTCTAAAAAAAAATCACTTGATTGAATCAGTAAGCCCGGTAAATTCAAAAAACAAAAATATCAACTAATCTCTCTGTGCTCTCAATTAATTAATTAGCATCAACAATGTTTTTGGGAGTGCCCAATGCAAAGGAGACTGTTTTTTACTATGCATACATAATTAACTAATTATTTTGCTGATTCCTGGAATGATAGATAATGCTTGCTATTTATCCGTGCTTTGTTGTTGTCGAAATCATATTTTTTTAACACAAAATAATTATTTGATTTGAAAATAAATATTTTTTTAAAATTATAAATAACTAATTGTATTGCTGCATATGCAAGAAATATTTCTTTGAAATTATAGATAATGCTAGCTATTTATCCACGTTATATCGCGACCGGAGCCATATTTTTTTCAACACAAAACAATCATTTAATAAAAAAAAGACAATTTTTTTAAAAAAAATTATAAATAACTAATTGTTTTGTTGCGCATACAAGATTTTTTTTTGAAATTATAGATAATATTAGCCACTTACCCACGCTTTGTCGTGGCTGGAACCATATATTTTTCAACGCAAAAAAATCATTACATAAATAGTTAAAACATAACCAACAATCAAATTGTTTATTGTAAAAAGCAAATCACTCATTTGTGCTACATTTAATCAATTATAATCTTACGATTTGCTAGTGAAGTAATTAACAATCAATCAGTTTATTACATAAAAAATTTAACGCAGCGCACCAGCAAAGCATCTCGTATTTTCTCTTGAGGGAAGAAATCCATATTGATAGAATTACTTGAAAATATTCTTTCATTACACACTCCACTGTGTTTCCTCTAATTCAGTCTGGTCTGGTGCTCTTTTTTTTTTTTTTTTTTTTTAATGTGTGAGACAACTTATTGCTAATGGAGTTGATTATCTAAAATTTGACCACCACTCTGATGATTAAAATATTAAAAAGAGGGTTATTTGATCTACAAATCTATTTTCAGCTCATTGTCATCCAAAAGCACTCAATAAACACCATAACAAAATAACTCAATAAACAACTCAACAACCCTCGAATCACAAAAACAAAATAAAAACCACCCACTCAACTTTATTTTTTCAAGAAAATATATTTTAATCATTTATATACAATAAAAAACAATCAAGGAAATTGAGCAGTAACCCAATATAAAAAAATAAATCATGAATCACAATTCTTAACATATTTTTTTAATTGAGAGATAAAAAGATATTATTTATGCTTTATAAAATAAAATAAAATAAAATAAATTATGATTTAATAAAACGAAAAAAAGTTGTTACCAATTAAATATCAAAGAGAGAAGTTGATTTTCATAGCAGAAATAAAAACAAAATATGTACATTAAAAACAATCTACACCGACTGTCATTTTATTGTAAATGTTTTAATTCATTTTATCCTATTGACTAATGGTTATTCCCTATATGGTTTTTTTCTTACAAAATACTTATACAAATAGAGATAGTTCATGTAAAATATAAAAGAAAACACAATTCAAACTAATTTCTTTGTAATATCACGAGCCTAAAAAATTATTACAAAAATTATTATTTAAAACATAAAATGAATTCAGTAAAAACAATTAATGAAAAGAGATAAAGTAAATAATAATAAAATAAGGTGTTGATTGGCTAAGCCAATGAGCTTGGGTTTAATTAAAAAAATAAAAAAAACCAAACACCTGGTGTTTTATTTTGTTGATGACACGTTCAATATTTTTAATTATGTGTTTGACAACCTATTACTAATCGGGTTGTCTGCCTAGAATATGACCATCACTAATAAAATTAGGGGAGGAGTTATTTGGTATAAAAGTCTATTTAAAACTTGTTTTTACCCTACAACATCCAATAAACACTATAAAAACCTTCATAAACCACTCAACAACCCTCGAATCACTAATAAATAAATAACAATAAATCAATAAAATATAAATGAACCTCAATCTATTTTTTCAGACATGTTTGTAAGAAAAACCACACCATCATTTTCTTTCATGGAATGAATGATACCTATAATCAGATGGAGTCTCATCATTGAAAGATAATAATTATTTAACCTTTTCTCTTCTCCATCGTTTTCATATTATTCTCTCCCGTCTCTAACACTCTTAAACACTATGAAAATTGCAAAATATAAAGGGCTTGCAAGGCATGTAAAAGAAAAGTTGCTGGACAGACAAAACCTAATTCTCCATCGAATTTGAGAATGAGCATGGAGTTTCTCATTGTCTTACACTTCAGTTTTCTTTTATTGAATATTTTCTTCATTTAAAAATCTTAATAAGAATTTTGTTTTCTTATTAAAAAGAAATGAGGCTATTACAGTAATTCACAGTGTATTTTGTAATTTGATGTAACGGCGTCGTTTTACTTTGTGTTTTTAAGTAGAAATACACAGTGCCGCTACCTGTGGACCGACTCCATCCCAAACAGAGAATAATTATTATAAAACAGATAGAAGAAGGTGGACGAAAATGTCAAGCCGCTAAGCAAATCATATTATATCATCATCAAATCAACTCTCACAACGTTTAATGGCCGGCAGACACGCAATGGCATCTAATTTCCCCTTCCTAATCAACAAAACAAGTGGAAAAAGACAGAAACCTAAAAAACAAGGTACCTCAAACAATACTGTTGATGGCTGAATCCAGTAACCCTTCTCTAGAATTCTCCGGCGTGTCAGCCGCCGCCGAGGCCGTTCGTCTGCTACACAAAGCGAGAGGAGGATCAACCCTTGAACGGCAAAGCGGACAATCGGAGTGAGAACGTAGCCACATATCTATACACGTGGCATGGAATGAGTGCTCACAACTCGGCAATTGCCTAACCTCTTCTCCCTCCTCGAAAGCCGATAAGCAAACAGCACATTCATAGCCACTTCCCTGATCCTGATCACCGCCTGTTTTTCCTCCCATTCTGTACTTGAAACTAGACAGCAAGGTCCTGTTAGGGTTTTCAAAACTTTGGCTTGCTGTTACCTCTAGGAACACGTCTGGTCCCTGCCCTGGCCGGCCTCGACGCTGTGTGCACCACCTGATGATGATGAGGTTGTAAACAGCTAGAACTACAGCAGCTGTGCCAACAACTACCAGCCCATAGTATAATATCGGCAGGTTTGATTTATACGGCGGCGGTGACGGCGGCGGCGACTCAAATGAAGGGCTTGTAATGTTATCTACCATGTTTCTTGAGAATAGAGAGAGCTGTGGGATATCTAGATAGCAGTACTCTATCAATAGAAGAACGCAGGATTCCAATCTTCCGTACTCACCAGCATGAGCATAGTGTTATGAATATGTCGTTAATCTAAAAGGCGTGGTTTCTATGCAGCCATGGAAGAAATAAGAAGAATCTAGGGGCTAGTCAAAGAAAGAAGACAAAGGAATGTACAGTCAGTACACAGTGAAAGAGAGGCGATTAATGGTATATTTGTTAATGCGTTTTAAAACCGTTTTTTTTTAAATTATTTTTTATTTTATTTTAAATAAAATTTTTAAATATATTGAAATTAATTTCATATAATAATATCAAAATAAATTTAAATAAAAATAAAATTTTAAAAACAAATTCTACCACAACAGTAAAACATGCAATAAATATTTAGATAATAGAGTTTAGCTTGGCTCTTTGTGAGCAACTGCAGCGGAGAAAAAAAACGAATTGTTTAGCATGTTTGGTTGGAATTTTGCACTGCAGCGGGAGTGCTATTGACACTTGACAGAGCTAAAACTAGAGAACGGAAAATTTTGGCCATTTTGGCCCCACCTTGGATATATATATATATATATATCCATGTTACCCTTGTCTTATACTGGTGTAACTATTTTTTTTTCAATGTAAAAAAATATTTATTATAATATAAGTTTAGGTAAAATAATAAAATAGATATTAACTTATTTTTCTACTAAGTTTCAATGGAATAACTAGTATAAAATAATCATTATTATTATTATTAAAAAAACAAGAAGATTTTGATATCTAAATTATTGAATATATTATATTAAGATTAATTTATTTTATAATTCAATTTAAATTAAACATAACAAACAAAATATAAATTGTTAAAAAACTTGCATTAATCAAATAACAAAAGTAAACAGTTAATTTTCTATCTCTAAAAAGAAGAAAACATGAGTTGAAAATATATCCCCACGTTATTGTCATTATCATTACTATATTAGTTGTAATTATTATTAACATTACTTCCCAAACCGTGAAAATCATTAGGTTGTCTTGAAGAATAAAAAAAATAAAATATTTTGTCCAAAAAATAATAAAAAATCACTAAAATTATTATTATTATTGTGCAAACAAAAAAAATCATAAAAATCATCAGATCTAAAAATAAAATAAAAATAAATAAAACAAAACAAAAAAAGAACAAAAGAAACAATAGAGCAATATTAATTTTAAAATGATTGCCAAATAAAATTTCTAAATTGAACCGAATAAAAATAAAACCCCCAATAAAAAATTAAATGAAAAAAAATCAAAACAAAAACAAAAAGTATAAATGAATGAATACAGACAAAAAATAAACATTGTCCAATAAAGATAAAAAAAAGTTAAAAGAATAAGTTACAAAATGAAAAAAATATATAATTAATTCCAATTGAATGACGAAACAGCAACAAATCAAAAACTTGGGAATGAAAAGAAATAAAAGAATTTTTCAAAATAATATAACAAAAAAAACAAAATATAAAAGAACAAAAAATTAATATGGACAAAAAATATACATTGTCCAAGACGGACAAAAAAACCAAAGGAATCAATACAAAATAAAATAAAAGAAGAAGTGCCAAATTGGAAAAAAAATATAATTAATTAAAATTGAAGGATACAAATGAGACAAATCAAATTTTTGGGACCAAAAAACAATAAAGTAATTTTAAAAAATCAATAAAGTGAAATTACTAAACAAATTAAAAGAATAGGGATCAAAATGAAAAGTAGTATATAAGACCAATTTCAATTAGGATACGAAATTTGAAAACATTCAAACTTGCATACCAAAATTATTAAAGGAAACAAAAAAAAACTAAAAATCAAAAGATGAAGGACCGAAATGAAATTTACCATATATAATCAATTTCACTTAAAAGGCATAACTGAAAATAATTGAAAGTTCCATTGAAAAATCAGTAATAGAAATAAAATCAAAACTTAAGGGACCAAAATGAATTTCACACATATATGAGGGACATTGCGCACTTTAGCAGTAGGAGGAGAGAGAAAAGAGGGGGAGAAGAAAAACCATCCACCAGATATCACACGATCATATTTGGCTTACATGGGTGGAGGCATAGGATGTCATCACCCAATTTTTGGGTGACTCCCCAAAATAAAATAAAAATGCCAAAAATAAAATAAAAGAGGTTGGGGTTGTTAGAAAAATTATGGTGAAAATTTTGAATATTTCTGAGCTTAATCATATCCCTGTTGCGCAAAAAAATGAGGAAAAATACAAATTCGAGATAAACATTAAGTCAAAAATCATAGTTATATTTTTTATAAGCCAAGTTGATTTAATCATGGGTTAATTCAAAATATTATTATGGTTGAGAATTAATTTAGGATCCAATTAAAGAATTTAATTAAGTGCAAGGGCTTAATTATGCTTTAAATTGATCAAATTAATTTTATTATGGGCTTAATTGACAAAAGGTCAAATTCTTGAATTTAATTTGGGTTCAATTCAGAAGATTGGAATTTTTGGAGACCCAATTGAATTTTTCCAAGTTAATTGTGCAAAATTAGGGGCCAAATTGAAAACAATTGAGAATTTAATGCTCAATTGAGGGTCAAATTGCACAAAACAAAACGCAGGGACTAGAATAAAAAGACACGGAAATTAAAGGACCAAATCATATTTTTACCTATAATAATTCAACACCCCATTAGTCAAAAGCAAGCACTATCAAATATTTTATGTTATGGTGGCCACAGTGTTTGAAACACTGTGGCATTGCTATAAATAGCCGTGCAGCTGCCAGCTCCTAAAGGGGGGAGGGACCCGAAATAAAAAAAAGAAAAACAGAGGGGACCAACATTGACCCGAAATCAAGAAAAAAAGAAGAAAAAAAGCCTTAAGGGGCTGCAGCTGCCAGGCACGCCTGGGCGCTGCAGCCCCCCCTCCCCGTCTTCTCCTCCCTCGCCGTTTCCTCTCCTTCTCCTGCGAGACTCCTCTCAGCCCCACGGCTTGACCCACGCAACCTCCGGCCAGCCTCTTCTCTACCATGACAACACCCCACTCTCTTCTCCGTTCAGGCCTTCCCTCTCCGACCACTCTCTTCTTCTCTCTCTCCAGCTCACTCCTTTTTCCCTCTCCTCTTCGACAGTCCCTTTCACGATAGCCAAGCATCTTTCATGGCAGCAACCAACATCAACATCAGCCCTCACCCTGGGCAAAGCAGCCCACCTGCTATTCGAGGTCGAGAGAAGACAAATCAAGAGAACAGATCGCCGAGAAAGAGCCAAGTTTTGAAGGGCAGATTTTCCTTGTTTGTGCTTTTTTTTTTGTGTTGATTGCAGGTCATCGAAACACACCTCAATCGGCCACCATCACAGCATCGTCACCCCCCTACCGTGGACAGTGTCGTCTTCGTTCGAAGAAGAAGAAACCAAGGAGAACAAACCTGAGATTTGACAGACCCAAAAAAAATTGATTTTGGGCCTCTAGTGTTTGTGTGTTGCTGTGTGTGCAGGTCATGATGAAATGCCCTTGCCGACAAAGAAGAAGAAGAATCTGAAGAAGGAAGAAAACAGATCGGAGAACAGATCTCTGATCTGGAGGAGAACAACCCAGTTGGCCTTGATTGTGTTTGCTTATGTGTTTCTGTGTTTTGCAGGTCACCGTGGAAACCATCGCCGGCGAGAGAAAGATGGGAGGAAGCTGATCTGCCCCGTTTCACTGTTCACCGACGGCGGAGCGTGGAACCACGCGCCGCCAGTGACGGGGGCGCGTGGGTAGACGCGCCACCACTACCTCCAGACGTGCTGCCACTGTCCAGAATTGTCCCAGAGTTGTTTTTTTTCTTCTGTAATCTTCCTTTTATGTTTATGTTTTATTGGAATTTATGGTATTTTTAATTGTTATTTAAAAATGTAATAAAAAATACAATGTGTGTGTTAGTTTATTTTATTTGTAAGAATATAATGAAAAAGAAAAAGAGAATGCGGGCGTGTGGTGTTGGGTGTGTGTTCATTCAATTTTATGTTTGTTTTGATAAAAAATAAAAAATGTGTTTTCTTTGCATATGCCCAATGTTTCAAAACTACAAAAAATCTTTTTTTGGAATTTATTATTATCGTCAGTATTCGGATAAATAAATCTTAATGATTAAAAAAAATCCAAAATATTCGGGGAACAATAAATATTATTAACTGTTCGGTGTTTGGATAAACAAATCGGTATCCAAAATATTCGACGGAATAATATACTATTACTCACTTTTGGATAAATAAAATCTAAGGGATTAGTATCCAAAATCGGCGAATAATAATCAATAAAATTCATAGGATTTTTCTAAGCAGTGATCGATTTTTTATCGTAATATTTTTGTGAATAAATATGACATATTTGAAATTTTTTAAATATACAATGCAGCTTACCTCAGGTAAGGCGTAGAAGGGGTGCTAATATCTTCCCTTTGCGCAACCAGTCCCTTACCCTCGAATCTCTGAGTAGACCAGTACAAATTGGGTATTCCTAGCGGCTTTCAACAGCAAGGTGACGACTCCTCAAATCCACTACGAGAGCCAGGATCCCTCCCGGGATGCCACGCGGCGACGTGCGACATAGGACATAAAGGTTAATCATATGAGACGACAAAAGAACATATTTGATGACGGAGGACACCACACGCGCCACCCGAAAGGCGTGTGCGTGCCGAACACCGCAGATGTGTCCGGACGACTCGACCTGTAGTGTTCAGAAACAATTTGGTCAATTGCCCATACACCCCTAGACCCATTGGTATTTACGAAAATACTGGGGGTGAATGTACTGCACTACCCCCGAATCCAGGTGGCGTGTTTTGTTGGGGGGGGGGGTAGAGGAGTCATCTCACTGTGCAACAAATCTAGAAATTCCATCCGAGTCTCGTGGATAATCCAAAAATACCCTCGGTCCTGGAGGCTAAAATGTTTTGGTCCTGGGGGCAAAATAGTCATTTCACTATAGCAATGAATAGTGAACTGAGTCCGGGTGAACAATGGAATTTTGCACAGTGAATGGCCTATGTGTGTATATATATATATATAGAAAATAATATAACTATATTAAAAATATTTGTTTTTGTTTTTATTTAAAAATATCGCAACAAAAGAGTAAAAAAAATATATACAAAATTAATAATTATATTGTTGGAGAATTTTTTAAAAGCAATTATTTAATTATATAACCTATTCCTATTAGTTGTAAAATTAAACTACATACAAATAATTACACTATATTTAAAATAATATAAAAATAGCTTTTACTATTGGAGCATATATAAAAAAAACTATATATACACTATTGGAAAATTCATTTTAAAGATTGAGCTCTCCAAATTGACTCTTACATTTGGACAACATGATAAAATGATTCCCAATCCTGATTAAAGCCTTGGACTAAATTAATTTTTAAGTCACATTAATCTTCAACTCCGGACATCCCCGTAGAAGACAACGCTTCTTTAATTAGTGAAAGCAAAGAAAACTCTTCTTCATTTTTATGAAAAATCAACATTGTGAGTTCCGACATGCTCATTGCAGTGTCTAAACCATTGTTGTTAAAATTTCGACTTCACTTATAAAATCATACGATTTTGCAAGTCAACTCATCAAACCTTGTTAACTTGGATAAAAATCAATTTTGGTTAAACTTGGTCAAAAAATAATAAAATCATACGGAATCGTAAAATTGGACCAGATCGGCTTGATTTTACAATCCCAAGCTATTACACATTTTCACGCCATCTGATTCTCTCTCTCTCTCTCATTGCCATGTGGCTATAGGCCATTCCCCATGCCCTATCCAGCCAACTGGCTCTCTCTCTCTTGCCACGCGGCCCCATGCTCATGCCCTCACACTCTCCCACCATCCCCCCCTCTCTCCTGATTTAAAATTAAAAAAAATAGTATTTTTTAAATTCCCTTGGTTTAAGAATAAAAAATCATTATGTATTAAATGTTCTTATATTATTCTTGTATATTTACATAATTATTTTGTAATATATTTTTAAATTATTTTAAATCATATATGAACTTTAAATAATAAAGTTTTATGACTATAATTATGTTGTATTATATTCAAAAATATTTTACTTATGATTTTATGATTTTTCTACCTCCACGATTTAATTGTGATTTTATGATTTTTGTACGGAAAAATTCAAGTACAATTTTACGATTTGATTTTATGATCCGAGTTTCAAAAATCTTTTCCGTGTCGTGTCAAAATCACGATTTTAACGACCTTGATCTAAACTATATAACCTAGATGTGTTTTCATATGTACATATATAAATATTATATAAAGGTGTCAATTATTTTCTATTTTTATACCATTTTAATAAATAAACAAACAAATTTCATCTAGTTTAGAATGTGGTATCATTCTATATTTCTCCCTCAAGTTCTAGCTAAAATGTTTGGAGTTTATTTTGTTTTGGGATGCTAATGACAATCACAATTCACAACAACATTTATTCATCATTTTTCCTCTTCTTCCACCATCACTTTCTATATGGTTTTGTTTTTGTTATTGAAAGAAGTTTCTAGAGTATTTGTGTTGATCAATGATTTTATTGTGGGGGTACTAGCAAATTGCTAATGATATATTCACACTTTTGTGATTTATTGGAGTGATTTTTAGGAATCGGGTCCTTATCAAGTTTGTATTTAACCATCTAGTAGATAGTCCAGTGGTACGAACTTGAAACTAAGAGGTTTGCTACTCTTATGGTCTAAAGTTCGGGTTCTATGATTGATAATATAATAACCACTAAAGGTTACATAGTTGTTCATTTCAAGACCTGTGGAATTAGTCAAGACACACACAAATTAGTTTATACACCCATGTTAATCAAAAGTTTTCATTTTATGAGTGATGTTGGTTCATCTCGGATTTCAATTTTTGCCATTGGTTTATTTTGTTTGGCGTTTATTGGAGAAGAAACACATATTTTCAAGGATGTCAGAGAGTGTGATACCTATAATAGATGCAAATCAAAATACAATGAATGTTAGTGTTTTATCAATGACACATGTTTTTATCAATTTAATCAATTAAAACCCTATTACCAAAAACCAAAGCAAGCCCCCACCCCTATCTCATGACAAGAAACCGAAACAAGCCAACCCATCGAAATCCGACAATCAAAAGCCGAGCCACCGCAATGAAGCCGGAGACGCCATAATAAAAACCCTAATGATGTGCACCCAAAGCCCAAATCAAGCCAGCCAAGGAACATCTCTCACGAGGAGCGAACAAACCCTACGGCTGCAACAACCGAGTGAAGCTGGAGACACATGCCTGTGTCGAGAAGCCAGAACGTTCGAGGGACCATGGCGACGTAATTGAAAATGAGAAAAACATTGATAATTAAACTCGGCAAGCCATGGCAATATTGATAAGACAGGAAGAAAGTCTATGGTGGCGGCTTTCGTAGTCTTCTCTTGACGGGGCAATGACAATGTCGCCTACCTGTTTCAAACATTATTTCTTAAAATCATCGTTGGATGGTTTGGGAGGATTAACTTATTTTTTGTAGCAAAGAGATCTCCAATAAATCTGCATGGTCTACCCGTTACGTAATGATTTTTCTCCCAAGAACAATGTGCAATGAATTCAATTATTGGGGCGAAGATTAAAGAATTGCTCCTACCAATATTAGAAAATAAATAAATAGCTTCTCTTTTACTATTCGCAAGTTGATCGTTGAATCTCATGTATCTGCTGTGTCTACACACACACACACGGATATTGAATTGCAGCACATGAGTTTACAACGCATTATTAAACGATTTTTCTTTTTTAAATAAAACAAAATAATTCACACACACACACATATATATATAATGACAACTTGATCGAGGGGCTTATGAAACCTAATAGGACATTTATTTTTATGGGAACACCAGCTTGTCCTTGAAATATTTGTTAACTTGTCATTCCACCTAATCTGCAATTCTAAAAATGTTTTGAAAATTTATTTTTAATATGAAACATAAATTTAGAATCACATTTCCCAATTGGATTTTTTTTTGTATGTGAAGAAACTTTACCCTTCATATAACAAACATATTTTGTTGGTCGTATAAATAAATGAATAAAACTTTGTTTGTTTTAAAATTTTATAAAAAATACATACCCTAATTTCACTCATAATTTATTATATAAATTATAAAAAAATTATCATCGCAGCATGTTCAAAAGAACACAGAAACCTTCCTCTCCGTTGACAATCAAGTTACGAAAACTGAGCCACCCGATTCGACTGCTAAGGAACGAGAAGAGAAGAAGAGCTGACAAATTGTTGGTCCTCCGATGAGAGAAACGACTAGTAGGTGAATATGATTATTTTTATTTTTAATTTTTTATATAGAGAGAAACCAAATCTAATTAAATATGCAATATTTTAATTGATATATAAAAACACATAGAATGTAATGTAATGGCCTTTACAGTTCATGCCTTGAAAAAGCAAGCCTGAAGCATTAGGCTGGCCACAGCAAGAAAACACAAAGGGCTCCATCGGTGATCTTACAGATGAATGGTAGCTGTGGACTCATGCCGGCTACCTAAGAAAAAAAAACTTTTATTATATAACTTAGTTCTTGGATCATTGAATAAAAAAGACCTAAGAAAAGTGGGCTAATTCAATATGAATTAGCATGAAAAAATATAAACTCAATGTTCAAATATAAATTAACTCAAGTTGTCTCGTAAAACTTAAAAAAATTGGGCTAATTCAATATGAGTTAACATGAAAAAAATGTAAACTGTTCAAATATAAATTAACTCAAGTTGTCTTATAAGACCTAAGAAAATTGGGATAATTCAATATGAGTTAGCATGAAAAAAAATGTAAACTCAATGTTCAAATATAAGTTAACTTAAGTTGTCTTGTAAGATCTAAGATCCGTGTCATGAGATTTAAAAAATAAAAATAAAAATATTTTAATATATTTCTGAATAAAAAACAACTTCAATCAATCTACAGAATAAATAGCTTTTAAAAAGAGTGAATGATAAAAAAATTAAAATCCCCTGGAGGATATTTCTAAATGTTTGCATGACTATCATGATAGGGGGCATCCCTAGTGACAAACTAATGTCACTAACAACATGTGCCTCCCTAGAAAAAGAGAAGAAATAATGAAGCTTCTAATGACATGTCAGAGAAAGGATTTTGGTTGGAGAAATACAATTCACGTGTTATTTGTGTTATTTATCTATCTATATTTTGAAATATCAAATCGTCCATTTGCTAATCTAGTTATAACAAAAAAAATATTGTGAAAATACGAAAAAATACTTTTGAGATTTTTTTTTGCTTCTAATGATATTTTTGATTGTTTTTAAAAAGACTTATTTGTACACCATTAATTTGATGATAATTAACAAGTCTTGTAAAAATACCTTATTGCTCTAATATTTTTTTTAATTTTTTTGGTAGAAAAAATAAAAGCATAAAAAATAGGTAGAAAAAATAAAAGCATAAAAAATAATAAATAATATTTTCACTCATAGTATAGTGAAAAATTGTCATGTTAATATTTTTTAAAAAACAGTGCTTTTAAAAATATATTAAAAAAATATTTTTTTAATGTTAATACCAACATGAAAAAAATACTAAGAAATCACTTTTAAAACCAAAAAAAAAAAAAAGCAGCCGCCTCCCAGCTACCAAACCACCCAAAAAGAGTAAAAAAGAAGAAAGAAATTGAGATGTCAAACAGTCAAAGTTCTTATGATGTAAGTATGTAACTGTGGTTTCTGACGGGCGATACTTTAAAGCAAAATTTCCCGCGATCCCAGTTCATTCACAGTCTCTCTCTCTCTCTCTCTCTCTCTCTCTGTGACGGTGGTGTCTCCCTTCCTTAATCGTCTCATCTGGCACAAGCATATATCCACACTATCAAGCTTAGCTAGGGCTGTTTCGTGAGTGTTCTAACAGCAGATTCTGCTTCCTAAACATATTACTAGTAGTTCATAAGAAACTAGCAGAGCAGCTCCTACGATTCCAAGTTGTCTTCTTTTATCTTCAACTTTCCTCTTATCTTAAACCAAAACTCACTTGTTAATTGTCTAGTCTTTTTCCGAAACCCTCCTTCAGTCCATTCGTTTTCTGATTTCTGGTGGGGATTTGACGGAAAATTTACAGCTTTCCCGGGGATTTTTTTTTCTCCAGTTTCCTCAGGGGAGTGGAAATAAACAGTCTTTCCTCGTGATCAAATTCATGTCAGAAGAAATCAGGGTTTGATCAGGGAGATAGAGAGACAGAGTAAATGGAAGCTGGAAAAGGAGTGGTAGACAGGAAAGGAACAAATGACGTGTTGATTCACATTTCATCCACGAATCAAGATGCTGCTAGTGAGGCTTACTCCTTTCCGAAGAATTCCCAGCTGGGTTCTTCTCCAAAAGACTCGTCACTAAATCTTGAGCTAACAGAGTTCGAGAATCTGACAGTGAGAGTTCAAACATCTCCTTCTTCAGAGATACCCCCAGCCCCGAGTCCAGCACCACACAAGCCTCCAAAAATCCCAACAACGGACTCCATAAAAAGAAGAAAATCACTTGCAAGGTCTGACTTCTCGAAGCCAAAATCAAGACTGGTTGAGCCATCCTATCCATGTAATGCAATCTTAAAGGAAGAAATGAAGACCGGCCAGCCGGGGAATTCAAGCTCACCGCTAAATGTTGCTTCACCAAATCACACACGTGGTGTTACTACACCAAGGGATAACTTGAGGTCAGCTCCAATCACCCCAAAAACACCCTTGATTGGAACGCCACGACCGGACGAAGAAGACGACGACGAGGTCTATACGACGGCAATTCGTAATTTGGGCAAAGTGATGGATAAGAAATGGAAAGTGTTACCCTTGATTGAGTTAGTTGCATTTGTGTGCATTACGGGACTGTTAATTGCAAGCTTGACTGTTGAAAGATTGCTGAATTCAAAGATTTGGAGCTTGGAAATATGGAAATGGTGTGTGCTCGTGTTGGTTATTTTCAGTGGTAGATTGTTTACCGAGTGGTTTATGAATGTCTTGGTTTTCTTGATTGAAAGGAACTTCTTGCTTAAGAAGAAGGTGCTTTATTTTGTATATGGGTTGAAAAGGAGTGTTCAGGCTTTTATTTGGTTAGGTTTGGTGCTGCTAGCTTGGGGTTTGTTGTTTGATAGTGGAGTGAGTCGATCCAGGCGAACCACCAGGATTCTGAATAAAATTACAAGAGCCCTTGTCGGCTGTCTCATCGGGGCTGCTATATGGCTGGCTAAAACCTTTTCACTTAAGTTACTAGCTTCTTCTTTTCATGTCACCAGATTCTTTGATAGAATTCAGGAATCAATATTTCATCAGTATATTCTTATAACTCTTTCCGGCCCTCCCGTGATGGAGATGGCTGAAAGCATTGCGAGCTCTAAGACAACGCCGGGCCAGTTGAGTTTTAAGAATACTAACAAACACAATGAAGAGAAAAAAGAAGGGGTGATTGATGTCGATAAGCTTAAGAAAATGAAACATGGGAAAGTCTCTGCTTGGACCATGAAGGGGTTGATCAATGTGATCAGTGGTTCTGGCCTATCCACTCTCTCCAACAACCTTGACCAGAGTGATGAGGAGAATTGTGAGAAGAAGGATGAGGAGATTACTAGTGAGTGGGAAGCACGGGCTGCGGCTTATAAGATTTTCAGGAATGTGGCAAAGCCTCATTGCAAGTGAGGATGTCTGCCTTTTAAAATCCCTGCAATTTATTCGTTAAAATGAAATTGATGATAGTTTAGTGTACAATGATCTCACGTTCTTCCTGTTTAATGTGCTAGGTACATTGATGAAGATGACCTCTTGCGGTTCATGAAAAGGGAAGAGGTGGACAGCATGATTCCACTATTTGAAGGAGCAGCAGAAACTCGAAAGATCAAGAGATCAGCTTTAAAAAATTGGCTGGTTAGATCTTTGTCAAATTTGTTATTACAAATGTTAAATGGGAAACCAAGCTCTGTTTTCTTGCCTGCCTTGTCTACATCTTTTCAAGACTACAGATAATGCCAGTGCACTTGTCCTCAGCTACTTGTTTTGTCTTCGCATGCACTTAGGTTTGCTGTTAGTAAGAACTTTAACTAAATCTTATTCGTAATAGACTAAACTGCCATGAGCCTGTGCATGGAGATGCTTGATTTTTAAAGAAATTTGGCGTGAGTTTGCCTACCAAATCATCATAGTTTTATGTCATGTTGAAGTGATCTTTCTGAATATATGCTCATGTAACGCAGTTCCTGTTTGCAGGTGAATGTTTATAATGAGCGCAAATCACTGGCGCACTCCTTGAATGACACCAAAACAGCCATTGAAGAGCTGAACAAACTGGTTTCTGCTGTTGTGTCTGTTGGAATCGTTGTTGTGTGGCTGCTTGTGATGGGATATTTAACAACCCAAGTGCTTGTCTTGATTTCATCTCAATTATTACTGGTGGTTTTCATGTTTGGTAACTCTGCCAAGAACGTGTTCGAAGCTATCATATTTGTGTTTGTGATGCATCCATTTGATGTCGGTGATCGTTGTGTCGTTGATGGAGTGCAGGTATATGCGTCCCTGCTCCTTCCTCCATTAAAATGTGAAGTTCGACTCTGTACACTGACACTCTGGCTGATTCATTGCAGATGGTTGTCGAAGAGATGAACATTTTGACTACTGTCTTCTTAAGATATGACAACGAGAAAATATATTATCCGAATACAGTTCTTGCCACCAAACCTATCAGCAACTTTTACAGGAGCCCGGAAATGAGTGATTCTGTGGAATTCGCAGTTGATATGTCCACTTCAATTGAGACTATTGGAGCTCTGAAAGCCAGGATAAAAACGTACGTTATGTCTTTTATTGAGCACTTTTCAGGTGAATAAACCAGTAGTGATTTTGAGGCATAGGCATACTTTATTGTGATAATTTGCATCAGGAAGCGGTTTAATCAGCTGGCAAGGAACAAGATAACTTGTTGTGAATTCATATACAAATGATTGATTGAGACAGAGATTCTATATGAATCATACAAGTCGAGGGGGGCTGGTGAAGATCGGCAGAGGGGAGATGGGCACGGGATTAGCCTCCTGATTGCCTGAAAATATTTTGCCCATTTCTGCTTCACAACATTTTTTTTTACACTATTTTGATTTCATACAACCATGTATTCTCTGAACTTTTTGCTTCCTGACAATTCTCATTCATTGGCTTTGTTATGGTATCTCAGGTACTTGGAGAGCAAGCCACAGCACTGGCGGCCTGGTCACAGTGTTCAAGTTAAAGAGATTGAGGATGTGAATAAGATGAGAATGGGCCTCTATGTTAATCACACTATAAACTTCCAGAACAGTGGAGATAGGGGGAACAGAAGATCTGATCTGGTGTTAGAGATGAAGAAGATTTTTGAAGATCTGGGTATTAAGTTCCATCTTCTGCCTCAGCAGGTTCATCTCAGCTATGTCCAGACAACAGCTTCAGTAGTTCCAACTCTTGCAACATGATGGTCCCTCTCCTCTGTCCCAAATCTCTTCACCGTATTTTCTTTCTCTGCTTCACTTTCTCGCACCTGAAATCTGGGTTTCAGCTGACCTGGTGGTGGCTGGTGTCAATAGCAGAATGCTGGGATTTTCTTTGCCATATTTAGGGGTTGAAAAAATAATAGCATTTGCCATGTGTTTTCTAGTTGTGGAGACTCGGAGAGGAGTGTGATTCTTGTACTTCTTTTCTTCTATTTGTCCAATCGATGCTGTGCATTTTAATGCTCTCTATCATTTTTTTCCTCTCCATTTCAGCATCTTTTTTCCCATCTTTCAGATTTTTTTTTGTGTAGTTTGATTTGTTCTTGGTTCCGAGGCAATTTGCTTTAAATTAATTTTGTTTAGTATTTTTAATTAATTTTAATGTATTGATATCAATAATAAATTTTAATATATATATATATATATATACACTTTTCAAGTCTTGTTTCCTCTTTTAGCATACCTTTATTATCTGTACAAATCTTGCATATTAATTGTACATTTATTTGGCAAACATTATTGCCAAGAATAGACGCTGCTTATGTATATATATAGCTCATCCTTTATCAATAAAGATGATCTTTTTCATTGAAATTCTGTAAACAAATCTCTTATATGGTATCAGAGCAACCTATCTCTCACGAGTAAAAAGATCCCCTTCCCTAAAAACACATGTCTTCTCATACAGAACAAATTACAGAACATGTATCTGCATTAATCCCAATTTCCCAACCCACCCAACCCACATCTTCCCCTGACATTACTCTTATCGCACTGAACATAACTACACATATCAATGAAAAACTAAAATCATTAACATTTCCCTAGTGGAGAGCACAATTTGAGGCACTCCTCATCGGCTACAACTTCCTTGACTATGTTCAAGGTGTGTCACAGTGTCCCTCTCCAGTGGGCACTTCCAGTTTTGAACTTAACAAAACCTATTGGGTTCGCCAAGACAAACTTATCCTAAGTGCCATCTTGGCCTTAACATCCACCACCATCACACCTCTAATCTCCTATGCCAAGACTTCCCATGAAGCTTGGGAGAAATTGCATCATATATATGCCAGTAAATCACGCACCGGAGTTATGCAATTGAAGGAGAAACTTACCTTAATTCAACCCAAAAATCGCTCTGTCCCTGATTACCTGCACGCCTTGAAGGCCCTTGCAGGTGAAATTGCTTTAATCGATCATCCTATCTTCGATGATGATCTCACTCTTTATATACTAAATGGTTTGGGTTCTGATTTCAGGGACATCGCCACCACCATACGAGCACGACCAACATCTTTGGCTTTTGAGGAGTTGCATGACCTCCTTGTTGGGCATGACAACTACTTGCGCCGTCTGGATTCATCCACCCAGCAGCTCCTTGCAATGACAAACTATAGCCATCATAATCGGCCACCCACATACAATTCAAGTTGGTCTGCCTGGCATCATATGTATAGGCCAAATGGGCCAACGCATAAAACAGGCCCCTTGACCGAACAAGCCTATACTGTCAACCGACCCACTAGCCCATTTAAAACCCACAGACAGTATCCTCAGCCCACTTAGAGACGTTTGAATCTAAAATGTCAATTTTGTGAGGACACACTGCTAAGACCTGCTCACAACTCCGTCAAAATTCAATAACGACAAATTGTGCTAATACAAACACTGCACAAGATCAAAAATGGCTACTTGACTCTGTTGCCTCGCACAATATCACTGGTGACTTGACAAATTTATCAATTCATTCTCAGTATGATGTCACCGACAAAATTGTCATAGGTGATGGGACAGGTTTGACCGTCTCACATGTTGGATCTTTGACCTTAGAATCACCATTACAAACTTTCATTCTTAATGACACTCTTTGTGTCCCTAATATTTCTAAAAATTTAAATTTTGTTCATCATTTTACATCTCAAAATAATGTATTTATTGAACTTCACCCATCTTATTTTCTTGTGAAGGACCAAACTTCGAGGACGACTGTGCTAAGAGGTGCATGTGAGGATGGTGTATATCAGTTCTCGAATTCACTAGTGGGCACAACTTCAAAATTTACTGCAAATGTGCATGAACAAATCTCACTTGACGACTGGCACAAGCGTCTTGGACATCCAACCTCTAAAATAGTTCGTAGCCTTATCAATTCTTTTTCATTACCCATTCAAAAACAAGAAAAAAAATTTAATTCTCTTTGTTCTTCTTGCTCCATTAATAAAGCCCATCAACTTCCATTTCAGCCCATAAGTGTCCAAAGTCATGCACCACTTGATGTTATTTATACTGATGTATGTGTCCAGCTCATTGCTTTGGTTTAGATGGTTCTAAGTATTGTCATAACCCAATTTTGGGTCATGTCCCAAAACTATCAGAAAATAACAAAAAAATTAAATAAAAGGGGCTGGTGTTGGTAAAGAAAATCAAGGTGAAATTTTGGATGTTTTTGAAAGCTCGATCGTACCTCTTTTGTGCCCAAAAATGAAGGAAAACACAGATTAAGGGTCAAAGTAATTTATTATTAGATAAACCTGCGTAAAAACTAAGTCGTAAAATATACATATAAATTTTTTGGCCAATTTGATTTAGTCGATGGTTAATTTAAGTGTAATTATGATTGAGAATTAATTTATGGTCCGATTGAAGGATTTAATTAAGCGCGATCACTCCAAATTGATCAAATTAATTTTATTAAGGGTTTAGACAATGAGAAATCGAGTCTTTGACTTTAATTCAAGTTCAATTGATGAGATTGAAATTTTCGGAGATCGATTTGAATTTTTCCAAGCCAATTATGCAAAATCGGAGACCCAATTAAATAAATTGAGAGTTTAATGGACGATTGAGGGTTAAACCGCGTAAATTAGAAATCGAGGACCAAAGTAAAAAGGCGCATAAGGTCAAGGTTAATATTTGAAATTTTGATGGGGGTATAATTGCACAAAATCATAATTTTAAATCCAATTAGGGGTGTAATTAGGACAATTACAAATTGAGGGACTAAATTGCAATTACACCTTCCAAAGCATGTAGTGCATGCCTACAATGTCGCCGACTAGCCCCTTGCAAGCCATCGGCAAGCCTGTCACCACAGAAAAAAAGAGAAAAAGAGAATCACACCGTTGCTTGCAACGGTAACTTCTACCATGCCTATAAAATGGCGAGTTCAAAGAAGAAAACAGGGGGGAAATGAGAGAATTGAAGAGAGAGAAAACACGAAAATACAGACAATGAGAAAACGAAAAAAAAAACAGAGCAAAAGAAGCAGAGAGAATACAGTTGAATTTTACGCAAAAAAACTTGAATCTTCATCTCTCTCTCTCGTTTCTTGTTCCTCTTTATATCCCTCTATTGTGTTTTTTTTCTATTGGTTGTTCCTCTCTCTCTCGTTTTGCAGGTCTCTTTCCCTCTCTAGAACCAGGCATACTGGCGCCTCATTCTCTCCTCCAACAACCACCATTCGACCACCCATATCCACCTCATCACCAGGAAGCACCCCCCTCAACTCCGGCATTTCAGTCATCCTCCAGGCGACGGTGACAGAAGCTATAGTAGGGGTTGCAACGTAGCACCGACAAGCTTTTGACGCCTACTCTGGCCACCACAGGCCACCATTTCCGACGAAACAACAACCAGAAGAATCATTTCGATATCCTCTACACAACAGTATTAACAGGTACGCCTTTCATCACCCTCGAAAATTCACACTATTCACCATCTTCCTCAGCCCGCTGCATGCAGGAGACGTAATTTCTGTCCCACTGTGCATGCGAGCTGGGTTTGAGTGAAGAAGGTCGGGCTTTGGGCCTGGCCCAAGCATCCCTAGAGTAGGCAGGCTTTCGGCCCGTCTAGCTGGAAGCCTAGTCCAACATGTAAGTGGGCCGAAGGTCCAATAGAAGATTGGTGGGCCGAGATCCAGCCTAGCATGGTGTGGGCTAATAGCCCAGCCACCGATTGGGCCGGCAGCCCAACACCAGTAAAAGGATGAAAACCCATTGAGTGGGCTGGCAGCCTGGCCCACCAGGGCGGGGCTGACTGCCCACCCCAGAAAATAAAAAAAATATATATAAAATAAAAAATAAAAGTACAAAAATACAAAATTTGCAAAAAGATATTCTTATTTACAAAAAACAAAATGTGTTGTTTTTCCGCATACGGCCAATACACTATCATATTTTAAAAATTCTTTTTCTTTCAAAAAAATATATATTATCTTGGAGTTTGAAGAGAAAATGTGTTTTAACATGGATTTCACAAAGAAAAATCATTTCTTGCATCTTAAGATTTTACAACATGTTTGTAAAATTCAAAGGGTATTGGCCAATATTCTAAAAATTATAAAAACTTTTTTTGGTGATTCATATTATTCACTGTTTGTATGTGGATAAATAAATCCTAAAAGGGTTAATATCCAAAATATTCGATGGGGATAATATGCTATTATTCACCGTCGGTGTTTGGATAAATAAATCCTAAGGGGTTAATATCCAAAATATTTGGCGGAGATTATATGGTATTATTCATTGTCGGTGTTTGGATAAATAAATCCTACGGGTTAATATCCAAAATATTCAGCGGAGATAATATATCATCATATTTTTTGAAAAAATCAATATCATAGCAATTATAAGACAAACAAAAACACTAAGCAGCTTACCTTAGGTAGGGCGTATTAGGGGTGCTAAAACCTCCCTTTACGCAACCAGTCCCTTACCCTAGAATCTCTGAAAGACCAGTTTAGATTTTCTAGTAACCATAATACTAGGTGGCGACTCCCTTTTTCCAAAAATGAAGATAAGACCCTAACATTTTAATTTCCCTGCTCACGGGGAGGGTCGCCGCGACGCCGCGCTCTCGCTATGGGGTTCTAAGTATTATCTAATATTTGTAGATCACTACACCAAAAACATATGGTTTTATCCCATACCAGTAAAATCTTTTTGTCAAAATAATTTTTCCTCAGTTTAAAACACTAGTTGAAAAACGATTCTAAACAAGCATCAAAAGCCTTCACTCTGACAATGGTGGAAAATTTATCAGTCTCAAATCTTTCTTTTCAACTCATGGGATCAATCATTATACTACTACTCCCCATACACCTCAACAAAATGGTGTCTTTGAACGCCGTCATCGCCACTTAGTTGAAACAGGACCCACCTTAATTACAGATGCCAAATTACCATTATCATACTGATCTCATGCCTTTCATACCGCCATCTATCTTATAAATCGTCAACCAACTCCACTCATTCAAAACAAATCACCATATGAAGCTCTTTTTGGACAAAAGCCCAACTATTTAAAATTTTAAAAAATTGGGTGCATTTGCTACCGCTTCATTCGGCCCTACACAACCTATAAATTAGAACCAAAATCCATTCCATGTATTTTTGTTGGGTATTCCCTAACCCAAAATGCATACAAGTGTCTAGAGCCCGAAACCCAAAGAATTTCTATCCAGTCACCTCCTTCATCGCCAGACCCGTCGCCTCTACACGAAGCCCAAATCAACTCCGTTCCACTGCCTCCGTCAGCTCCACCAGTCATTTCAATGTCTGCTAATGTCGTTCCTCCATCTCCTCCAGGTAACTACTACACTCATTCTCTTTCAATTTCTTCAAACTCACAACATTTATCTTAGTCATTACATTCAAATCCATGCTCATCTGTAAAAAATCATGCATTGAGTCATCAATCTCATCCTCACTCACAGCCACATCACGTAGCCACAGTATCATCTCCCTTAACTCAGCACACTTCTTCCCCTTCATCATTACCCATTCACTCATCATCCACCCTCAGGACACATCCCATGATCACTAGATCCATGAATAACATACATAAACCGAAACAAATGCATTCTATAACTAAGCACCCACTTCCTCATGGCCTCGAGCCAACATGTGTCAGTCAAGCCCTAACCCTGCCGCAATGGCGTACAACCATATCCAATAAGCTTACTGCTCTTATGAAACATGTAACCAGAAAATTAATTCCCCACCTGTTAATTGCAATCCCATGAGCTGCAAATGGGTCTTTTGTGTTAAGCGAAAGGCCAATGGCTCAATTGATCGTTTCAAAGCTAGATTAGTTGTCCGAGGTTTTCTTCAAAGACCTAGTGTTGATTACACTGAGACCTTCAGCCCTGCGGTCAAACCAGCAACTATTCGAGTCATACTTACAATAACTGTCATTCAAGGCTGGTCCTTAAGGCAAATGGATGTACAAAATGCATTCTTGCATGGGCAACTTGAGGAGGATGTCTACATGACCCAGTCCCCGGGATTCAAAGATCCCTTTAAACCAAACCATGTTTGTAGGCTGCGAAAAGCCATTTATGGACTTAAATAGGCCCCTAGGGCATGGTATTCCACTCTCAAGAGTGCCCTGCTCACTATCGGGTTTCTCATTTCCCAAGCAGATTCATCCTTGTTTATTTATCATAATGGTTATACTATCTGCTATTTACTTGTTTATGTGGATGACCTTGTGATTACTGGGAATGATTCAACATTTGTATGTTCTATTGTTCAGCAACTAAGTTCTAGATTTTTTTTGAAAGACTTGGGTTCACTTCATTATTTTCTGGGAGTGGAAGTTCTCCCCACTTCGACATGTTTATTTCTGCCTCAACATCAATATATTCACAATCTGTTATTTAAAACAAGCATGGCTGGTGCTAAGGATGTTTCCACACCTCTAAGCACTAGCTCATCTCTAAAAACTGGTTGATGGCACTGTTGTCTTTGACAACACTGAGTTTCGTTGGGTAATTGAGAGTCTTCAATATCTTTCTCTTACTCACCCTGATATTTTATTTGTTGTTAACAAATCATCTCAATTTATGCATAAGCCTACATATTCGCACTTTACAGTTGTCAAGCGATTGCTCAGGTATCTAAAGCAAACAATATTCCACGGTATTCACATCAAGAAGACCACCTCCTGGCATCTCACAACATATTCAGATGTGGACTGAGCTGGAAATGTCAATGATCGCACCTCTACTTCAGCCTACTTCAGCTTTCTTGGCCAAAATCCTATTTCCTGGAGCTCCAAAAAACAAAGAGTCGTTGCACGATCATCCACCGAAGCTAAATACTGATCACTCGCCAACGCTGCCTCGGAAACACTATGGCTGCTGAATCTTCTTATAGAACCCGGGTTCCCTCTTCAGGCTCGTCCTTCCTTGCTATGTGACAATATTGGTGCCACTCGCCTCAGCTATAATCCGGTTGATCACTCTCGCATGAAGCACATCCAAATTGATCTCCATTTTGTCCGCGATTTAGTTCAAAAAGGCACTCTTTAGGTTCAGCATGTCCACACTATGAATCAACTTGTGGATGTCTTGACGAAACCTCTATCTCAGCAACATACAGAAACCTTGCGATTCAAGATTGGCCTTACCGACGGAAGCCCTATCTTGAGGGGGCGTATTGAGTAAATCAACACAAAATCAGCTTAAGATTCACTAAGCAAATCTTCATCAACAATCAACAACATTACTCAAGTCTTGTTTCCTTTTTTAGCATTTCTAGTCGTTACAAATACCTTTATTATTTGTACAAATCTTGCATATTACTCTGCTTATGTATATATATAGCTCATCCTTTATCAATAAAGATGATGGTCTTTTTCATTGAAAATTTGTAAAAAACAAATCTCTCATAAGCACTTAGTATACCTCAAACCCGATAGAAAAGAAATTTCAACTACAATAATCAGAGGTTTTAATTAATATTTTAATGCACCAAATTATTTAGAGCACACACACACACAGAGGCCAAGTGCCCCCTAGCATTGTCGTGTGCATTCTTGTGTATATAATTTAATATAATTAAATTCACAATGATAAATTTCTATGATATAACTAAATAAAAGTTAAAGATTATAAGATAAAATGTATAAAATTTTAAGTAGAGTTTGTTACGCAAGCATAGATCACATCTTTTAGGTTGTAGGTATTGTGTCATAAAAAAAAACAAAAGAGCGCGAACTAACATTAAAAAAAGGGCAAAATATTTTTAAAAGAAAAAAAATCACTAAAATCATTATTGTGCATATAGTAAAATCATAAAAATCATTTCATACAAGGAGAAAATAAAAATAAAAAAGTAAAGCGAAAAGGAAGCAATATTAATTTAAAATATTATAACAATATTAATATCGGAGTCTTAACATCTAAAATTATTATTGTCGTTAGTATCAAAACAATAAAAATTATCAAATTCTACCGAGGGATAAAGATAGAAAACATGAACAAAATAGCAAGCAAGAAAACAATTAAAATATTATAATTGTTGTTGTTGTTGTTATCATGAAAGAATAAATGAATGAATGAAAGATTAAAAAAAATGTAAATACTACACAAAAATACAATAAAAACTAAAAATTATCATTGTTATCACTGTCAACACAATAAAACATATCAAATTGTTCTGAGGGAAAAGACCATTTAAAAACATTAACAAAAGAATAAGCAAGAAAAACAATAGAATCATCATCATCATCATCATCATTATCATGAAACAATAAATGAATGAATGAAAGATTAAAAAAATTGTAAGATCAAACAAAAAAATACAATAAAAACTAAAAATTATCATTGTTATCACTGTGAACATAATAACAAATATCAAATTATTCTGAGGAAAAAAACCATTCAAAAACATTAACAAAATAGTAAGAAAAAAAAACAATTAAATTATTATTATTATTAGTAGTAGTAGTATCATTTATTATTTTATTTTTGTCTTAATAATGAAAGGGAAAAAAATAGAAGAAGAAGAAAAATACTAAAAACTTCAACAAAAGATTAAACAAAAGAATAAAACAAAATCAAAAACTATCGTTTCTATCACTGCCAAAACAATAAAAATTATCAAATTATCCCGAGGAAAAAAACCCTTCAAAATCATTAACAAAAGAGTACGCAAGAAAAATAATTAAATTATTATTATTATTATGAAAGAATGAATGAAAGATTAAAAAAATGTAAAAACTACAAAAAAAGATAAAAAATTATCATTGTTATCGTTGTCAACACAATAAAAAATATCAAATTATTCTGAGGCAAAAAACCATTCAAAAACATTAACAAAAGAGTAAGCAAGAAAAACAATTAAATTATTATTATTATTATTATTGATTTTATTTTATTTTTGTGTTAATAATGAAAGTAAAAAATGGAAGAAAAATAAATACTAAAAACTTCAATAAAAGATTAAACAAAAGAATAAAACAAAAACAAAAACTATCATTGCTATCACTACCAAAACAATAAAAAAAATTCAAATTATCCCGAGGAAAACAAAAACCCTAAAAAATATTAACAAAAGAGTAAGAAAGAAAAACAATTAAATTATTATTATGACTATTTTCATTATTATTATTATTACTATTACTATTTTCATTTATTTATTTTATTTTTGTGTTAATAATGAAAGGGAAAAAATGGAAGGGAAAAAACCCTAAAAACTTCAACATAAGATCAAACAAAAGAATAAAACAAAAACAAAAACTATCGTTTCTATCACCAAAATAATAAAAATTATCAAATTATATCGAGGGAAAAAAAAAAAAGCGTGAACAAAATACCAAGCAAGAGAAATAATTAAAATATTATTATTGTTGTTGTTATTGTTGTTGTTATTATCATTATTATCATGAAATAATAAATAAATTAATGAAAGATTAAAAATATTTGTTAAAATTACAAAAAAAAGATAAAAAAAATACACAATAAAAACTAAAAATTATCATTTTTATCACTATCAACAAAATAAAAACTATCAAATTGTTCTGAGGTAAAAAAACCCTAAAAAACATTAACGAAAGAGTAAGTAAGAAAAATAATTATATTATTATTATTATTATTATTATTATTATTATTATTATTATTATTATTATTATTATTATTAGTTTGTTAATAATGAAAAAAATAAAATAAATAAAAGACTAAGAAAACCATCTACACTTTGATGTGCAGGAGAGAGAGAAACGGTTGCAGCGACTTTAACTGGCCACTGCCGCGTCCACGGATATCGGAGGCCCAAACGTGCTACCCCGGGAGGAAGACTAGGCGGAGGCGCATCGACTGAGACGTCATTAGCTCATCTCCAGCGAATCCATCACCACGCACGCGCCACCCAAAGAGGACGTGAGGCGGAATATTGTCGGCCGCGTGTGACACACGCGCCGACAGTAAAAAGAAAAAAAAAAGAATGGACAATTAACAGTGTAGCCCTGTGCCTAAGTCAGCTATTTGATCGTATTAGGGGCCAAACTGGTAATTAGCCATTTCCAGTTAAATATAAAATAATGGAAAGGACTGGTCCGATCCGAATTTGTGCAATTACCACAGAGTCCCTCCACCTATAACTGTTTTTTTTTGTTTTTTTCGAGGGCTAAAAGCGTTATGTCACTGTGCAAAAAATTATAAAAAAATAGAAAATCGGCAAACCAACCGAATCGAGAACCAACCTGACCCAAAAATATACTATTACAATCCACAATACACACGCTCACATGTTACAGTGAATGCATCTACAATGAAATTGACCTAATTCATTTAAAACAACCTGGGCTGGCCTTAAGAGGCTTTAAACCTAAACTCTGGGTTTTGCGTTCCACTGGACACGCTGTAGAAACTAACCTGAGCCCATTGGAAGGGATATCCATAAAGCACATCCAAATATGCAGTGCTAGGGTTGCCAGCCACGAGAAGTATCTTCCAAATTTCAAACTTGATGGTGATTGGTCCGATGCGATAACCTTATCCACCAATGGCTAAAGGAGAGTCTGCCACGTAGGACAGAGATCAAGAGATGACAAGTCTACCTGATATCTCAAATTTCCACCTCTCATTACCCCTCCCCTTCCTCCACCTTGGAAGACAACCATTACAATAACATCTTCACCAATTATATTGGTAATTTCACCGAGGAAAGCTTCGTGTTGAGAAGAGAGAGCAGAAGCAAAGACCAGAGAAACAAATGGCTTCAACTTCAGCTGTTTCAATGGCCTTGCCATTAACTTCCGCAGGCCAAAAGAGGGTTCCAACCTCTGAGGCTTTCTTCAGGCCACTCCCAGCGAGGCCATCTAAGGCGATGTCAGCATCAAAATCCAATGGAAGGTTTCAAGTCAAGGCTTCGTTGAAGGAGAAGGTAGTCACTGGATTGACAGCAGGTGCACTTACAGCTTCCATGGTGATTCCAGATGTAGCTGAAGCAGCTGGGGCCGGGGTTTCTCCTTCTCTCAAGAACTTCTTGCTCAGCATTGCGGCTGGTGGAGTTGTGCTTGTTGCCATTATTGGGGCAGTGGTCGGAGTTTCCAATTTCGACCCTGTCAGGCGGAGTTAAGCGATGTGCGATTCTGAGAATGTTTGGAGTTCTTTTCCAACTTTGTATCATGTATCTTGTTTGATGTTTTCAATGATGATCTACGTCCTCTGTGTGTTCTTTGCGACTCTTCTTTAATCTTTAGATGTAACGTGGCCCAAAACTTGTGAAATCGAAAAATTACTTTTCCTCTCTGGATGCAACACGACATAGGAACACAGCCTTTACCACAGCATCAATAAGCACTGAACAAATTTAACCATGGCAGACGTTTAAAATCTCATCACATGTTTCAAAAGGGCTGGAATCATATCAAACAATGCCCACCAGGTGCACAATACTGAGAGTTTGCTGGTAAAACTCAATTTGAAGTATGTTGCATACACAGGGTACACGCCTTAATCTGAAAGGTGCATAGAAACATATACTGGCTTGACACTCATCGCCATACATTTCCTCTTTGATCTTAATCCTGAAAAGATATCGGTAAAAGAGCAGGCTCCTGCTCATGTCCGCAAATCTGGTATCATCATATGCATTTTCCATACTTCATGTATAATTTCTTTGCTGGGTAACCCAGTGTCTCCTCCCCGGACTCCTGGAATGCTGTTACCCAAGTCAATCTTGTGTAGTCCTGAATCTGAACTTGAAGAAGAGACCTATAATCACACTTGTCAAATTCTTGATTGCTTCTATTCCGTTGCCATCTTGAGTTTCCAGATCATGCCACTTTCATCAAAGGGCGAGCTTTGTAACAAAAGGAATCTGTTTTGATAAAACTTTTACTTGCCTTCACAGTGGCTAAATCTGGCTTTTATCTGATATTCCAATACCTTCATGCTTGATCTGAGACACCATTTTGTTAATCTAACCTGATGGGCATTGTTTGATATGATTCCAGACCTTTTGAAAATGAGATTTTAAACGACTTCAAGGCACTAAGCAATATCCCGCTCCCCATGATCAAACCAGTCTTTCACAGCATGCGCCTCAGGAATATCTGGATTTATAAAGAGCTGAGTATAAGATTGTTCCCAAGGATTTCCCATTGAAGTCACTAACCTTCCCAGCTTTGACATCTAAAACAGGGAAAAACCCAGAATCAACCATCTCTTTCAATTTTTGACCTTTCCTTGTTGCAAAAATATCCCCAAATTGGTAGTCAACTGTCCTGCCAGAACCGTCTTTCAGATTCAGAGTTCTTTCTTGAGTTTCCATACCATTCTTTCTCAATATAGCGATTGAAGGGTTCACAAATACCACAACACGAAAAACATCTAATATGGAATTGTTTTAAGAAATGAAAGAAATACTAGAGGATGAACAAGGAGAAAATTGCACAGAACTAAGTTGTTTTGCCCAATATTTTGTTTCTGTATTTCTTAGTTGTAAAACAAATTGATCGCAGACCTATTTATACATCTCAGGTCTGCTTTACATGTACTGGATTTACATAAGGAAGGCATGTTGCTCTGCCAACATTATATCAGCCGTATAGCAGCCAAAAACAGAAAAGATGAAAATAACAAAAAGTGAAAAAGAAGGACAATGTTATATTACAGTTGGAGAATTATCAAAAACAGAATTGTCCTTTCCAAGTGAATCTTCATCAGCATTCATCAATGGTCCTTCGTCATCATCAGCATTCATCAGTGAACCTTCATCAGCATCAGCATGCTCATTCTTCAATACACCCCCACAAGATGGAACATAGTAATTTACAATGCCCATCTTGGATAAGTGAGAAGACAACACAGATGAGGGGAGAGCCTTTGTGAAAACATCTGCCAACTGGAGCTTGGTGGAAACATGGGCAGTCTGCAAAACTCCTTGGATTTTGTCTCGTATAAGGTGACAATCTAACTCAATGTGTTTGTTTTTTCATGAAAAACTGGATTTGAAGCAATGTGGAAAGCAGCTTGATTATCACAATACAGAGTAGCAGCGTGGGATTGAGGAACTTGAAGGTCTGTAAGCAGAAAACGCAGCCAAGTGATTTCTGAACTAGTTGTGGCCATGACGCGATATTCAGCCTCAGCTGAGGATCGAGACACAACATACTGTTTCTTTGATTTCCAGGAAACCAAGGATGAACCAAGGAATATGCAAAAACCAGAAACTGATCTTCTGGAGTCAGGGCAGGATGCCCAATCTGAATCAAAATATGCAATTAGATCCATAGAGTAATTAGAAGGGAAGAAAATACCCTGTCCTGGAGTTCCTTTGAGATACTTTAAAACTTTGTGAGTTGCTGCCAAGTGAAGAGTTGTGGGACAATCCATGAATTGACTCAAAATCTGCACACTACAGGATATATTTGGCCTGGTGATTGTTAAATACAGAAGTTGTCCAACCAATTTTCTGTAATATATAGGATTAGACAGTGCATCACCCTGCTCTTTGCTTAATTTTAGATTCTGATCCATGAGAAGCTTAGTGGGTCGAGATCCCAAAATGCCTGAACTGGCCAAAATATCTAGAGCATATTTCCTCTGACATAATTGTATTCCTTGCATTGTTCTAGCTATTTCAATACCAAGAAAATATCGCAATTTTCCCAAGTCCTTAATTTTGAACTTGTTGTCAAGAAATACCTTAATTATCTCGACCATAGCTAGGCAATCACTTGCCACTATGATGTCGTCCACATATACTAACAGGGCTGTAAAAGAGTGAGCTTCGTGTTTGGTGAACAAACTATAATCACATTTAGATTGCTTAAAACCAAAATCAAGAAGAGCTGTTGAGAATTTTGAGTACCACTATCGTGACGCCTGTTTTAAGCCATAGAGACTCTTAAGCAACCTGCAGACTTGATTTGGAGAACCTTGACTGTATCCAGGAGGGCGTTTCATGTATATTTCTTCCTGTAAGTCTCCATGAATGAACACATTATTAACATCAAATTGAAACAGACCCCATCCCTTGACAGCAGCAATAGCAAGAAGGCAACGCACTGTAACCAATTTGGCAACAGGAGAGAAAGTCTCATGGTAGTCAATGCCCTCTTGTTGTGTGTAGCCCTTAGCAACTAATCTTGCCTTAAATCTTTCAATGCTGCCATTGGAGTTGTATTTAATCTTGTAAACATACTTGCAATCAATGGCTCTTTTTCCAGATGGCAGATCAGTCACAATCCATGTTTTGTTGGTCTCCAAAGCTGTCAACTCATTCTGCATAGCTGCACACCAATGAGGGTCTAGGACAGCTTGTGGATAAGTTTGTGGCTCATTATGGGAAGATATGGCAGCAGAAAAAACTTGAAATGGGAAAGAAAATTTAGTGTATGAAAGAAAATTACTTAGAGGAAAATATTTACCTAGAAGGACCTCTGTTGACGTGGCTTGGACTGGATTGGTGAAATTGGAAGAAACCAGCTGGTAGTGAAAGTCTTGCAAATATTTGGGAGCTTGTTTTACTCTAGTTGATTTTTGAACAGGAGTGTGAGGAGGTGAAGATGATGTAGGGATGACAGACTGGGAATGATCTGGGGATAGGTTAGCAGCTCTGGTGATATCAGCAGGGGTATCATTTGTACATGAGGCGTGAAAATGGGAAGCAGATGTGGTCCGAGTAGTGTTTGGAGGGTTTATGGTGGTATTTGTTTGTTGTTGAATCTCGGGATAGATGGTCTCAGAAGAAGAAACCGTGACAATATTGAAGGGAAAACAATGCTCATGAAAAATTACATTTCTGGATAAGAAAACATTATTGGTCTCCAAGTCCATCAATTTATAGCCCTTTACCCCAAATGGATAACCAAGGAAAATACATCTTCTTGTTCTAGAATCAAATTTTGTTCTCCCCTAATTCAAGGTTGTTGCAAAACAAAGGCACCCAAAAACTCTAAGATGATTATAGGTGGGACTGCGATTAAAGATAGATTCATATGGGGTTTTATTTTTCAGCAGAGGAGGGGGAATGTGATTTATGATGTAAGTGGCAGTGAGCACACAATCATTCCAGTACTCAAGAGGTAAATTAGCTTGGAATCGTAGGGCTCTAGCAACATTTAAAATATGCTGGTGTTTCCTCTCAACTACCCCATTTTGCTGTGGGATTTCCACATAAGTCTTTTGGTGAATGATACCATTCTTGTGGTCGAAATCTGTCATGTGAAACTCGGTTCCATTATTACTTCTCAGATATTTGATTTTGGTTCCAAATTGGGTATTAACAAGGTTATAAAAGGATTATATAGACCTTTGTGTGTCCGACTTGTTTTTGAGCAAGTAAACCCAAGTACTACGAGATTTATCATCAACAATCGTCAAAAAATATCTACTCCCATCATAAGCATTCACAGAACATGGCCCCCATAAATCACAATGCACGAGTTCAAAATTACTAAAGGATTTGTGTAAACTTTGATTAAAAGGTAGTTTGTGTTGTTTTGCCATAGGGCAAACAAAACAGGGGGTATCACTAGAACAAGGATTTTTTTATTACAATAGGATCTTTAATTAATTGTAATCTAGACTTGGAAATGTGGCCTAAACGATAATGCCACAAATCAAAAACATGACTAGTGCTTGTGACACAAGCAAAAGGTTTACGATTATCAAAATATTTTAAAAGTTCACACATCAAGGCAGTAGGGGATACTTGAATGTGCTGGAATTGGTATAGGCCATTCTTCATTTCACCATATCCAATCGTCGTCCACGATATGAGGTCTTGCAAGAAACATATATTTGACAGAAAAATGAAACAACAGGATATGCTTTTAGTTAGTGTTGGTGCAGAGAGCAAATTGAAAGTAAAAGAAGGAACACACAAAACATTCTCAAATATGATTGAATCTGAGAGCCTAACAGTGCCTATGTGAGTAACTGGAGTTTCTTGACAATTTGGGAGCTTGATATTGTAAGATACCATAACTATGATTTGTGTAAAAAACACAGTGTTACAGACCATATGGTTAGTAGCTCACGTGTCTATAATCCAAGGGACATTAGGGATATCAAAAACAGTGTGTGTAGGTGGAAAAACAAGTTTTGATACCAGACATGGAGGAAAGACTTGTGGAATTTGCCATGGGAATGGTTGAGCTTGGATTCATGGAGAAATGAGAGTCTGCTGGATTTTGTTTCTCATGCAGCAATTTCAAGATTTTCTGGTATTGGTTCGAAATTAAGTCCATCTTATCAGCCTGCTCTTTTGGGAAGTCCTCTGTCATGACCACATTTCCTTGTCTGGTGTACATACTTGGTTTCTTCCCTCGGTTGTACAACTTGTGTCCAGGAGGATATCCCACCAGGTTGTAATATTTTTCAGCCAAGTGACCACTCATATTGCATTGGCTGCAAATCGGTGGTTTTGCATTCCCCACCTTGAAGCAATCTTCCAAGGAGTGTCCCTGTATTTTGCAATGGGAGCAATAGGGTCTGCTGAAGGATTTGAAACCCATAGTTGTATTTCTGGTAAGAAGGGCCATTGAATCAGGTGTAGATGACCCAAGCAACATCTAGTGTTGCTTTTTTTGTTGCTGCACAAGAGAAAACACCTTGCTCACTGTTGGGATTGGATCCATCAACATGATTTGATCCCGCACATTGGAGTATCGTTTAGCCCCATAAGAAACTGTATCACACAGTCCTGTTGATAGCGATCTGTCAAAATCTTCATTTGCCCATAAGAACACTCTGGCATGGGGCAATGCAATGCTAACTCATCCAAAATGGATTTTAATTTTCCATAATAGATATTTACCAGATCATTTCCCTGTTTCAAGTTTGCTAGAGTTCCTTTTAATTGAAAAATACGTGGCCCATTTTGTTGGGTAAGTCTCTCACGAAGTTCATTCCAGATTTCACAAGCATTATCTACAAGTATGAAAGAAGACTTCACAGTAGGACTTACTGAGTTGTGAATCCAGGAGACTATCATATCATTGCATCTTTCCCAGGCTTCAAAGAGAGGATCGTTCGGGTCTGAGGGTTTTGTGATGCTTCCATCCACGAAACCCAGCTTGTTCTTGGCTCTAAGAACCCTTCTCATGGCTCTTGCCCATGTCACATAATTTTCTGTGGTCAGGAGATCAGTATTTCTTAGTTGTAAAACAAATTGATCGCAGACCTATTTATACATCTCAGGTCTGCTTTACATGTACTGGATTTACATAAGGAAGGCATGTTGCTCTGCCAACATTATATCAGCCGTATAGCAGCCAAAAACAGAAAAGATGAAAATAACAAAAAGTGAAAAAGAAGGACAATGTTATATTACAGCTGGAGAATTATCAAAAACAAAATTGTCTTTTCCAAGTGAATCTTCATCAGCATTCATCAATGGTCCTTCATCATCATCAGCATTCCTCAATGAACCTTCATCAGCATCAGCATGCTCATTCTTCAATAAGAAATCTCAATTTCACTAATGGGTTTGAATTGTTGTTGTGGTATGGAACTATCTTCTTCAGGGAAAAGATCCAAAGTTGAAGTTGCCTAAAAAATATCTCCCATTCATTCTTCAAATGTTTGAAATTATTCTGAGCAGGTTTTAAGCTACCTTTTTAAATTAGATAACCAACTTCAATGACGTCATAGAAGCAGTCAACAACAGCATTGAAGCAAGCCACTCGTATTTGGCCTCCTTCAAAATCAAGAAGGCCAAAGTAAAAGACCTTCCCATCACCCTGAGCATTATTATAGCACCAAAGATCCCCTTTAGCAGTTATTGTGCCTTTGATAGCCCAACATTCCTGATATAGATTCAAAGCATTGATAGGAATGATCCGTGATGGTGCCTGTTCTTCATATCTGCACAATGATTTTTGTAACTTGGAGTGGGTAGAATAGTCGGTTAGAAACTCTGCACATCCTTCTAAATTTCCACCATGATTTTGAGACTCAGAGCAGGCCAGGTGCATTGGATTTATTTGCATGACTTCGAGAAGTTGGATTTGTGAGCAGTACCATTAGGAGACATTTTCAGATCCTTCATATTACAAAACATAGAGCTGAAAAATGGTTAGTAATAATTTCGAAGAGATGAGATTTAATTTGGAAAACAACAATTAAGTGACTGACTGGCGCTTTTGAAATTGGCTGAAATGTAATCGATCAATTGAATGACAGATCCTTTCCTGAAAATGCCAGGCTAGACTCGGTAATTGAGCCAAGTACCAGGTATGGCGTGCTGAGTCAACACGGAATCAGAGACGAGGAGCCTGAACCTCTCTCGTGCGCTTCCCATCTGCTTTATATCAAAAGCCTGAACCAATGGCTTCAAGCTCTCATCGCCACCGTTGATATCGTGACAGTTGCAGTGGTCGTCAGATTAACAGGGATCGTTTTAGATGGATTTAAATGAGAAATCGAGTTTGAGTGCAGCAGAAAGAAGCCCAAGAAATACGATTATGCACCCGTTTGGCATTGAGTTTTCAACCTTGGTTTGGCAAAAGTGGTCTCAAAAAAAGTGGAAATGTGTTTGGTAAGTGATAATAAACTGGTTTGAAACATGAGGACCTCGCCCCAAACCTTGGTTTCAAGAAAAGCAACTATTAGGTGCTTTTCTTGCAACCAAGGTTTTCATTTCAACCCTGGTTTGAAACTTGTGATTTTTTTTTATTCAGTTAATGATTTTTTTAAAAATATTGACAAATAATTAAAAAGAATATCATTTTACATGTAACATGCATCTCTCTCTCTCTCTCTCCGCTCAAAACAGACATGGTGGCCGGAGCTTCCAACGCTGACTCCGGCCACCATTTACGATGAAACAACCACAAGAAAAACCACCTCGGCCTCCTCTACCCGTAGATATCCTCCGTTGAAGCTCTCGTCATGGTCGGTGAACAGTACCACCACCTTACAACGTTGCCTCCGGCCACCATTTCAGACGCCACCACCACAGAAAGAACCACCTTGGACTCCTCTTCCTGTAGGTATCCTCTGTTAAAGCTCTCGTTGTGGCCGATTGGAAGGCACTATTCACGTGAATTATGTGTGTTGCACTGTCGTGAAGAAGACGCACAGTGCAGCGCACCGTTTAAATTTTTTTCGAGAGAGAAGCAGCTGGACCTGGGCTGGGCTGCACTCTGCCCAACCCAGGTGCAGCAAAGTTGGGCTTACGCCCAATTTGGATGGGTTGTCCTCGACCCAGCAAATGTTTTTAAATATATATATTTTTTAAAAAATATGTAGATACAGATCAGTCCTAATGGAAGGAAAATATTTGTTCGTGATGAAATTGCAAGTAGTTTGATGGGAGAATAAAAAATAATATTTATTTTTTCATGAATTATTAATTACATAATATTATTATCATTATTAAATTTACAATATTTAAAAAATTATATATATATATATACACCCTTTAAAGTATTTTCACAAGTTAAAAGCAATATGAAAAGTTTGGTAACCAAACACCCAAAATTGCTTTTTTTTCAACCTCCAACTCAACCACAGTTTTAACCAAACACTTAACTGTTTATTTTGAACCACAGTAAAAAGCGCTTTTTTTGAAACTTTTTTTTTTCAACTTCAACCACAACAACAACCACGATATGGAGGGTGGCAATGGCATTGCATTGCAAGGCAGGAAACACCAGACTTCGTTTCTGGTTTTGAAAGAAAGTGATCAAAACATGCTTTGATAGCGAGCACCCGCCGAATTACATTTCTATCAATGGGGTAACGGTGGGAAAAAATATTAATTATCAGAGTTTTTTATTATAATATAAAAAAATTAAAAAAAATTCTATTAACGGGAAAAAAATATAAAAAATATTAATTATGTGAGTTTTTTTATTACAAATTTAGACTAAATAATAAATTTGTATAAAAATTTTAATAAGTACAAGTTTTATATAAAATATATAAATTTTAAATGGATATATATATTTATTTATAGATTTCAATGTAATAATCGATATAAAATTATTATTATTATCATTAAGCAAGAAGTTTTGGATATCAGAATGATTGAATTCACTATATTAAGATTAGTTCATTTTATAATTTAATTTGAATTAAATATAATAAATAAAATATAAATTATAAAAATATTTTCAATAATCAAATAAAAAAATAGATAAGTTTTTATCTCTAAAAAAGAAAACATAAGCATCGTAAATGTAATAGGGGTTAGTTTTTGATAAAAAGGAAAAATGACTACGGTTAGGTGAAGAGAAACACATAGTGCTTGCTTTGAGAATATTCGGGTTAGTGTTATTTCCAAATCTAAAATGAATAATCAATTTAGAAGCATTCTCAACTTTTGTTGAGTACACAAAAAATACTTTGATTGTAGTTGTTTTTAAATAAAATAATATTTTTTTATTTTTTTAAAATATTTTTGACATTAGCAAATTAAAATAATCTAAAAATACTTTTTTTTAATTTAAAATAAAAAAATAAAATATATTTTTTTAACTTTTTTTCAAAAACGTTTTTCAAATGCATTCTCAGCTAGACAACCCCTTAATCAGGCACAAAGAAACTAAAACGCCAATCTTTAAGAATTTCTAATGGTTTAGTCATAAAGCATTAGAGATAGTAACAAAAAAAATGGAAAGCAAAGTTGCAAATCATACTTTAGGAAAGGCAAATAGAAATCCTCATGGATGAGAGCCACAAATTGTGTAATGTATGGTAAAAGATAATGGGTATTCTCTGTGCTATTCAAAAAACACTCTACTTTAGAGGGACTAGAAAACATAAAAAAATGAATTGAAGTTCTTTATTTTTTGGATTTAGCACCGGGTATCCGGGCCGAAACCCAACTAATCCCGGGAGTGCACAGATCCTCTGCAAGAAGTTTCCCGCAAGTACACCACGGTTAATTCATAGGTTTCATCCAAGTCCGATAGTTCCATGAAATTGTTTGCACCAGGCAAGACTCGAACATGAGATCATAGACAGGAGCAAACTGTCAAGTCCCAACTCTTATCCGCTAGTCCATGCTAAGCAAGAAAGAAAAAGATTTGAGAAACCTAGTTACCGATGAAAAATGCCCAAGATAGAGAAACCTATCATTAGTAATTGTGTTAGTAACTCTTGGATCCGAAGTTAGACTTTACATGATGTATTACACTACATGGTTAAATGATTTAATTAGGTATAACCTGATTAAAATATATTTTAAAAATTAAGGACTAAAATATAATTAATGTAAGGATTATATTTATAAACCTAAGAAACCAAGGACTTCATTGAGTTAATTTCTAAAACTATCTTGAATTAATATATGGATATTATTCAAGAGTCAAATTGATAATTTGCCAATATATAGATTTTTTTTTAGGATTTTCCTACAAATAGGAAGTTATGCCTCTTATTTTATGAATGATTAGGGTTGTTTGTTAGGTAAAAAAAATTATGATTAGTCACAGAACAGAGACCTAATATTCTAGGCAGAGCAATCCATCTCTTTTAAATAGAGGTTTAGGAGATTTATCATCGATTATTCGTGTAAAATTATCATTGGAGGAGGCATAACAGGTGAAAGACTCGTGATTTGTAATAAATCATACTTTAAAGAATCATTCAAACTTAAAGGAGATTAAATTTTTAGATAATAAATTCTTAAACAAGTTTAGATTTATCTAATGATATCCTAGAAACTCTTAAATTATTTTTTTTTGTGCATGTATTATATTCAAGAAACCCAACAATAATATAGTAGAAAACATGAAGCTGCTCTCCCCTCCTTAGCATGAAGAACCTCCGGCCACGAGAGAAGAAAATGGGTGTTTATATAACTATTTTTTATTATTTGCATATTTACACCTTATTATTCCATATTTTCATTTTTGCCCCCCTAGTTTTTCCTTCATACATACCTTATATCATGATACGTGTTTTTATTCAATCTTACCCCTCCCATGTTAACTATTTTCTTAAAGGAATCTAACCCATATATATATATATATATATATATATATATATATAACTCTCTCATAGCCACTCGAGTTAGGTTTTTATCCGGGTTTTATATGCATAACACCCACTTGCCTAAATGATTAGGTGAAGACATGGAGTTGATCTTTTATCTTTTTCATTGGCAAGTATTATTATTTTATTTTATTTTATTTTATTTTGTTCAAACTGTAATCTGGGATTATAGTGGCCAAACACAAAACTGCTTTAACATCTCGATTTTTTCTCTAGAAAATCTTGAATGACATCCGAGCACTTCATTGGCATACTCTTTCAGAGGTTTGTCAAAAGTGTGTTTTTATCGTTTGGATCATTGCAATTAGGTCATGAATGGTCATTTCAAGGCACAGTGGGCGTGTGTTATTACAATGGGATTAGTACTGTGATTGAGTCCAATCAAATGATGCAGATACAATTTTATATATGTTTAAACAAACATACAAACATATTTGTTTGTTTAAACATATATAAAATTGCAATTTCGATATGCCTGTATCTGTTCTGGTTTGAGTCCAATCAAATGATGCAGTAACATTGCAATTTCCATCGTTATTCTGGTTTTTTATTGAACAAAATAGTAATTTAACAAAATTATTCTGGTTTTTGTATTATTCATATATAATTAATTATATATATAAAAATAAAATATTAATTTAACAAGCATAATTGAAATTTGAATTCTTTTTAATTTAAAATATTTTGGTGTTTTTAAATTATTTTGATGTATAGATATCAAAAATAATTTTTAAAAATAAAAAAATAGATTTTAAACCCGGAATGACACGCCTAGAACGGAACCGAGATATTCTGGCCGAAATTTAGTCTGGATTTTCAGAATTTAACAGAATTAAAACCGGGAAAAAAAAATTATTTTATATTATTTTTATAAACGGAACAAAATATTCAAAAAGTAACGGAACAGGATTTTACAGCACATCAAACAAGAGCTAGGCAAGGAAAAGTAGATTCCCACTAAACATGTGATGTAATAGCATGCTTAGGTTGTCTTGGCTTGGCTTTGGGAGGGACCCACTAACTTGATCTTCGTGTCATTGATGATTATCTTCATAACAAGAACAATGTAAAAATTATAAATAATCTCGCATGATACGGTAGCTACTGTTCCGCGCAGAAGAGTTCATCCGTGCTTTCATCGGCTGCCAAGTTCTGGATCTTGTTAGTCTCACAGACCTTCTTAATCACCTGTTAACTCATATTTGACGTATCATTTGGTCCCATTTCCCAGGAATTTTCGTTAGAAAGTGACAATTCTGGATATTTTGTTGAGTCATTGTTATTGGCATCATGATCATAACAGTTATTATTTACTGTTCATTTGACACCTCTAGTTTGAAAAAAAAAGCCAATTTGATTAAATAAAAAGTTAAAAAAAAGCTGTGTAAGTCTCACGGTAAGGAGTTATGAACCCGGGTTCGTGAAAAGCAGAGAAGCAATGTTTTTCTCTGGTTTTCACGCGTGCGTGATAAAAGAAAAACAACTTTTAACAGTCATCTCTTCTCAGCTCCTCTGCTTTTCTCTGCTTTTCATTTTTCTGATTATATAACCGTTAGCATTAATTTTTCAAACCCTATTACACAACGCCTCCCTCATTCTCCCTCACCTTCACATCGCCACAACACCTCCCTCACCTTCATCCTCTGCAACACGAACCCATCTGCTCTCCCCATCTCTCGTCCTTACCATCGAGGCAACAGATCCCCACACTAAGTTCTTGTTTCTGTCAACTGTAAGTTTTACCTCTCATGTGATGATTTGTTTTTTATTTTTTCTCTTGGATCTGTTTTGTGTACTCTGTGATGGTATGAATTTTGAAGTTTTTAATGTTATTAGTATGCTAGATTTCAGTTGCAAGCATTCATCACTACAAGCTCACAGACCGACCCAAGATTAATTTCAGTTGCAAATCTGCAGTTTCTATTTCGTCTGGTCCCAGGTGAGTAAACTTCTCCAGACCTGTCTCTTGTGTTTAATTATTCTAGTGTGGTTCATGCTTAGTAATTTGCATTCATAAACAAGGACTGCTATCTTTGCGTGTTTGTCAGCTGGCTGTAACTAAAACATTTGTCTAATAAAATATTTGTTGTTTAGAGGCAGCATTTTGGCTTTCTTGCTCTTTTCTTTCTTCTACTCTTCACACCAGCTTGGGGGATAGTCTTTTTGCCATCATGTCCCCGTGTTCTGAAGATTTTCTGCAGTGTCTATGCTTGATTTTCTATTTTCCATCCATCATTTAATCTTGTTATGTTATGGTGGAACAAGCCCTCATTTACAATCATTAAAGGTGACAATTCATGCTGTTATGATGAAATGAAGCAGATAAATGATTCAGAATTTCGAAATCAATAAACATTATGTCTGCATGCGAGGGATCCAACTGTTAATGTTGTAGTCTTGTATAAAAACTTTACTGATAACCTTGTAAACTATACCCTTTTGGATTCAGGGAGAGAAGAAAAGGCCAGAAATCATCATACATAATAGAAGGAGACAAAACATATACTCAGATTTTTTGTTAGTTCCTATGACGCAGGATAACTTAGGTGCTGTCTGGGGACTGGTTTGGGAGGCTGTGAACACTAACGTAAATAGGGGTTTGGGTTGATCTTTTGATGGCTAAAGGTTATGGGATTAATCTGGTATGAAAATGTCAATGTATAGGAGTTAAATGGAGGTTGAAGTGTTGTTTGCTGGAAACTAAGATTTCTAGGATTACACGTAAAAGGATAAAAAAAACTTCACCCCCATGGTTCTTCTTAGGAGTAACATCTAGGAGTGTATTACTCATTCACAAAGCACAATTGCTGGAATGTTATTCATAAACTCTGATTCTTTATTGAACAATTTTTCATACATTTATATAGATTTCTGAATACTCGTAGTCAACAAGACTTAGCTTCCTATGCAAGAAAATACTGACAGTCCTATTTAAGATAGGAGAAACTTAATAAATCCTATTCCTTTAGAATTAATACATTTCTAATTTGAAAATATAACCTAGATCTAGATAATTTCAAGCAAAGATTAAAATCACATATACCCTTCTTGTTGCAGCTGCTGTTTTTTTTTTATTGTTCCTCTTGTTTCCTAAACTTCAAGGTGTTTTAGGTCGTTTGAATAAGAGGGTCATACATATTTTTTATTGTGGATGAAGAAAGGTTTAAAACGGGCTCTATATGGATTATTTTGTTCATGTACATGTTAATTATATTCATTTGTTTATCCTAGAATGAAATATATACATTTATTTTACTCGTATATGGTATTGTCTCTTTATATTAGACATGGACTTGGTGTTGGTTATTATCTAACTAATATATCCCCATTTCAGAATTCAAATCCAGCATAATGCTTCTAAAGTTTGTTCCTTCATAGAATTTAGTATTTAGTGTTTGTTTTAATGTTAATTTGTTTTTGTTTTCAAAGTTTTACGAGATATCATGGACGATCATGAATCTATGGATAAAGCTAATTGGAATACAGAAATGTTGCATACATTTTGTGATATATGCATCCAGCAATTGACATGGGAATGAGACCAAGTACTTATTTTGATCGATGCGGATGGAAATATATTATAACATCATTTCAAGAAAAAACGGGTATGCATTCAGGCAATTGACATTGGAATGGGACGAAGTACTTATTTTGATCGATGCGGATGGAAATATATTATAACATTATTTCAAGAAAAAACGGGTCATGCATTCACCAAAGTACAACTGAAAAACAAATGGGATGCATGTAAAAAAGATTGGAGGTTGTGGATGAAATTGCTAGCTGAAACTGGTGTGGGTTGGAGTTATGAATTAGGGACAATTGCGGCTAGCGATGAGTGGTGGAAATCAAAAATTCAGGTGAATTTTGTCACAAATACTGATTTTTGTGTAATTTCTTGTTCATTCCAGGTGGATCTCATGCTTCTAAATACATGTCCAAAAACCCTAATTTACAATCTACAATTAATGTAATATTTGTTGTTATAATAAGAAATTAAGAGTATACAATTAATGTAATATTGGCGGTTACGATTTACTTTGCATGTTTGTGATTGTTGTGATATTTTTCCATGTATTGACATTCCTCCTCAAATTGATGATGGTCGATCAAGAAACATCAATTTGTCAATCATCAGTTGGTGTCGTGGCTACGGTAAAGCCTTCATAAAGACATCAACAGTCTGATATTCGGTGGAAATATGGGGTAGCGTAAGAACATTATGATCAAGAGCCTCAAGAATATAGTGACAATCAACTTCAAAATGTTAGGTGCGTTCATGAAACACAGGATTAGAAGCAATCTGAATAACACTTGTGTTATCGGCATGAAGCGGTGTAGGATGGTGCTGAGTAAAACAAAGTTCGTGTAACAAACCTCGGAGCTATACAATTTCAGAACATGTGATTGATAGCACGATACTTGATTCTGTAGAAGATTTTGAAATATGATCTTGCTTTTCCATGAAATTAAAGCATTTTCAAGAAACATACACCATCCCATAACAGATCGACGGGTATTTATACATCCTGCCTGATCTGCATCGCTATAACCAATTAATTGTAATGAGATGTCAACAGGAAAAAATATCACTCTCCTAGATGTAACCTTAAGATAATGAATAATTCTTTTGACATCAGCTAGATGAGGTTGCCGAGGAGTCTGTAAAAATTGACTAACTTGTTGTACTGTAAAAGAAATGTTCGATCGATTAATAGTTAAATAATTTAAACTGCCCACCAATTGCTTATATATGGAAGGATTAGGCAATAAATCTCCATCATTCTGACGGTTTTAAACTAATCTCAAGAGGTGTTTCCTGATTCCAGACCGGCTAAAAGTAGTATTTCTTGGGTATATTTGTGCTGATGCAAAAATATTCCGTTAGACATAGAGTGCACTTGTAGACCAAGAAAATAATAAAGTTCTTGAAGATCCTTCATATGGAATGTAGTGTTAAAAGAATGTTGTAAATTCTCAATGAGTGGAATATTAGATCCTATAATAATAATATCACACATATACCAGTAGAGCAACAATATCATTAGCAGTTCGCTAGAGAAATAGAGAAGAATCATATTGACTCTAAATAAATTTAAGATCCAACAGTAGTGCGAAACTTTTCAAACCATGCACGGGGTGCCTCTTTTAGACCATACAGGGAACGTTTCAACCAACAAATTTTATCGGATGGTTGAGTGAACATACCAGAGAGAGGTACAATATAGATCTCTTCTTTTAGATCATCATGTAAAAATGTATTTTTTACATCCATTTGACGAATTGACCATCTTTTGGAAGCAACAATTGCCAAAGTAGTGTGTATGGTGATCATTTTAGCTACAAGTGCAAATGTCTCATAATTAATACCATATGCTTGACAATTTCCAAGAGCAACTAAACATGTTTTATACCATTCCACAGACCCATCAAGCTTTAATTTGACATTGTATATCCATTTGCATCTAATAGGTTTGGTTCCACGAGGACAAGAGACAATGAATGTGTGATTATCTTGAAGAGCCTGAAGTTCTTCTTTCATGGCTTGTGCCCAACAGTCTTGGGTTGAAGCCTGCACATAAATCTTGGGTACAACAATACTATCAATAGTAGTAGCTAAGTATCCATACCTGTCTGGGGCTCGTGAAATCCGAGATGATTGTCTTGGTTGATGATGAAGATCAGATGTCATTTCTATGTTCGGAAGGGGCAAAGTGGAACGTCTGTGATATACAATTCCTGACTTAAAACGTTCAAAGTGAGAAGATGGACAATCATCATCAAATGTGGGAAGTTGGATAGAGTTGGATTGTGTAGATGAACAAGAAAGGAAAAAAATTTTATTCTCAAAGAAAATTACATTTAGAGATATACGAATTCTATGAGCATTTTCTTCATAACACACAAACCATTTATGAGAATTAATGTATCCTAGAAAAGCACAACTAGCAGTTTGGGCTGTAAGTTTATTACGTTCAGTAAATGGTAAGTGAACAAAACAAACACACCCAAAGACATAAAGATTCAAATTTTAGAACTTGGGAAGGCAAACGATTAATTAGATGAACAACTATTGACAATGTTTCTACCCAAAAACAAGTAGGTATTGAAGAATCAATTAATAAGGTACGAATAATATCTAAAAGATGATTCTTACACTCGGCAACTCCATTTTGTTAAGGAGTGTAAGGACAAGATCTTTGAGAAAGAATTCCTTTGTTTTTGAGAAACTTCTGAAATTCTTTAGACATATATTCCCCCTAGAGTCAAAACACAGAATTTTATTATAAGTAGAAAATTGATTTTCAATAAACATAACTAAAGCCTGAAATGTTGAGAACACCTCAGATTTAGATTGGAGAAAATATATCCAAGTGAAACGACTAAAATCATCAATGAGTGTGACAAAATACTTATACTAGGCATGAGAGAGAACGGGACTTACTCCCCATACATCAATATGAATAATATTAAAGCATTTAGAAGTTCGGTTGTCATGTGAAGGGAATGATAGTGATTTAGTTTTTTCCAATTTGCATGAACTACAATTCAAAAATTTCGTTGAACAAGAATTTTTATTCCCCAAATATCCATGTCTCATAAGATGAGTCAATACAATAAAATTGGGATGCCCCAATTTCTTTTGACAAAATTGATGATTATTAATGAAAGTAGAATAAGCACAGGAATTGATACTAGAAAATTGTATTGGAAATAAACGTCCCATTTTAGGCCCCTTCTCGATCACCTTCCCTGACACTTGATCCTGCACACAACAACCATTATGATTAAATCGAATTTCACAATTATTTTCTACCATTTGCCCAACAAAGAGTAAATTTATAGATAATTTTGGTGACATAAAAATATCTTTAAAATTCAAACCCAAATCACCAATTGACGAAATCGGCAAATTATCACCATTTGCTACCTGTATATGTTGATTACCCATATACTTTTGCACATTACACAAATTATTTTCACTATTTGTCATATGATTTGATGCTGCCGAATCCATTAGCCATGTTTTATCATTTTCCGAAACCACATCTGACTTAAATTCATATTGATTTCCTTTAAACCCATCTGCCAATTCCGATTGCTTTCCTTTAAACCCATTTGCCAAATCAAGATTTTTAATATTTGTCGAAACCCTAGACTTAAATTCAATCTTCATACCTTGGAATCCAAATGTCGAGAGAGCAGAGACGATCATCTGCTGCATCTGTTCCACCATATCCGGCGTGAGGGTTATCGATGAAGAGCTCATCGTTGACGATGGTTCTGGTGTCGATGATGAGACAACTGCGGCAGCCATGGAAGTAGTGGTCATTGGCATCCCTACCCCTTGTCGATGTTGTGGTCGCACACGACAGTCCTTGATAACATGGTCCTCTTTCTTGCAATAATTGTAGAACTTCTTGCTGTAATTTTGGGCAATATGCCCATTTTTTATAATTAAAACACTGTAAACTCACTCCTCTCAGTCATCCCTTTCCCTGAGCCATGTATGCCATGTTCACCATTTTTGTAGCAGTCGGCTGAATCAACTCGTGCTGAGTGGTGAGTCGTTGTTCTTCCTATAGTATCCCTCCCAAACAATCATCCAATGAAGATACTAGGGTTCAATTAATTAAGCTAGCTCTCACAGCCTCAAATTCTTCCTAGAGCTTCATCAAGAATTGGTCTCTCTAGCTATCAGCATGAACAATGTGCAGTACCTCTAAGCTTTCCTTTGGTACTTTAGAATAGATTATACCAGTGTATTCACTCCATAAATTCATGAATCTAACATAAAATTGTTCAATTGAGAGATTACGGGTCTGTTTACGAGGGTAGTTGCGGTAACTTTTCATGCCAAAATATATTAAAATGATATTTTTTTATTTTTTAAAAATCATTTTTGACATCAGCACATCAAAATGATCTAAAAACACCAAAACATATTCATTTAAAATAAAAAATAAAAAAAAATCATTTTTTTTCAAAAGTGCTTTTGAAAAGTCTTCCCAAACACCCTTTTATGTTGTTTGTAGTTAGCAATACTCAATTCAAGTTGGAATTTTTTATCCAAATTATTCTAAGAATAAATACGTTGGAGGTAGTCCTAAATCCCCTTGCCTGTGTCAAATGCTATGAGATTGTTAATCATATGGGGTTCAACAGACCCCAGAATCCATGAAACAATTTTGGCATCCTTGGTAGTCCAAGCAGCCAGCTCTTGTGCATAGGTTGGAACCAAATAGTTCCATCAAGATGCCCCCATAATTCTTTGTCTTTTACAAACATCCGAAATTGAAACTCCCAACTGACATATTTTTTTCCATTGAATCGAGTAAGAAAAATCTCTTGAAGCATCTTTAAAATCTCAAGAAAAAATCAAAGAAATGGTTGACAATTTGTTTCAGAATCGAAGCTCTGATACCATGTCACAAATACTGAATTTTGTGTATTTTCTTGTTCATTCAAGGAGGATCTCATGCCTCTAAATACATGTCCAAAAACCCTATTTTACAATCTACAATTAATGTAATATTTGTTGTTACAATAAGAGATTAAGTATACAATTAATGTAATATTTGCAGTTACGATTTACTTTCCATGTTGGTAATTGTTGTGATATCTTTCCATGTATATATTATTGACAATTTTTTGTCAGACTAGCTATTCCATGTGATTAATTATGTTTTGTTAAGATAATTACAATAAAACTATTTGTTTCATACAGGAAAATAGAGGGGTAAAACAATTCAGACAGGTCGGTATCAAGCCATAGTTGAAGTTAAAATTTTATAAAATGTTTTTTGCAGTCATCGCGACCGGACAATATGCATGGGCACCATCTTCAGGCGCAGTTGGTGCCAATGTAGTCAATTTGGGCACAAGCAATTTCGGTCTAGAAGCAGCTGATTTGAAAGAAGGAAACAGGGATTCAGAGGAGAATGTCAATGAGGACCATACTTCTCAAGGTGCTGCGTAGGTGCATATGTCTACTAGTAGCAACACAAAGAGTAGTGGCAAAAGAAAAGAAAGACCGCACCTAGAGCCGAGAGCTAGAAAGAAAAAATCATTTGGATCAATTGGTGCTCAACTAGTATCGATACAATAACAACTTCTCAACTAGTATCTTTCAGCTACCATTTTCATATTGAGTTATATCAATATTCTAAAATATATTGTTTTGTTATAACCTCTTATATTATGATTTAAAGATTTTTATTTATTTTGAATTATTATTCTCATTGTTATTAATGAATGTTTGTTTGTACTAGTGAATAAAAATATTGTTACGAATATTAAAAACATATTGTTTAACCATGCAAGTTGTCTTAAGAACAGAAGAAAAATTAATATTCTTGATTAATTTTCATAAAAAACGAAAAACAGTGGGATCTTAAATAGTTGCTAAAATCAATATTACAAAATTGCTAAAATTTAATACTTATACTTTTTTTTTAAAAATGGTTTCTTGATTAAATGGCATTAAAAATTGAAAATTAAAGGAATTTGACTTGTAATGTTGAATAATTGATAAAAAAAAGATTGGCATGTAGTGTTGAATAATTTGAAGAAAAAAAATTGATAATTGGAATCTTGAATAATTGATAAAACAAAAAAAAATATTTGACATGAAGTTTTATTATATTGATAAAAATAATTTGGTGAGAGAATATAAGAAAATATCCAATTTACTTGAATTATTAATTATATTATTATAATTATTAAATCTACAATATTTAATCTGTGTTTGTGTGTGTTTGTGCGCGCGCGCCTTTTAAAGTAATGTCATAAGTTAAAAGCAAATAAATAATATGAAAAAGGTTGGTAACTAGGCATATGAAACTGATTTTCATTAATCTCAAACTCAAAGCAGTTTTAACCAAACACTTCAAAACTTATTTTGAACCGCAATTAAAGTGTTTTACATGAAACTGCTTTTTTAAAACCTCAACCATAAAAGCAAAAGTTGTGTCAAACACACTCAAAAGCAGTTTTAACCAAACACTTCAAAACTTATTTTGAACCGCAACTAAAGTGTTTTTATAAAATCTCAACTATAAGAGCAAAAGTTGTGTCAAACACATCCAAAAGCAATTTTAACCAAACACTATAAAAACTTATTTTGAACCGCAACTAAAATGTTTTTTATAAAACCTTAACTATAAAAACAAAATTTGAGTCAAAAACATTCAAAATCAATTTTAACCAAATACTTCAAAACTTATTTTGAACCGCAACTAAAGTACTTTTTATAAAACTGATTTTTTAAAACCTCAACCATAAAATCAAAAGTTATGTCAAACACACCCTATAATAAATACATAACAAAAGCAGATTGCCCCCACACCATATGAGAAATACATATCAGTTTAAAATCCTTAATGCAGGTATAGGATGATCTGATCCAAAAACATCAGTTTTTGATAAATAAATTAAAAGAAAAAAAAAGGAATTGTTTAAGGCCCATTTTATCCTCAGGTTCAACCTTGTACTGCTGCTACACCAATGATATTCTCTGTTTCGGGCATTATCTGGTGCCAAGCACTCCACACAGCTCACAAAGCTACAAAAAGAAAAATGTTTCTGCAAGCAGTGGCTTTTATTTTATTACTATTAGCAGTACGTACCTATCCATTTATTTCAAAATGTCCTTCACGCCTCCTCTGACAGCAACACTTCACCAATTCATGCCCACCATAATGACAGGTGAAGATGATATATATAAATCTACAGTGTGACCAGGGAAATCCATTCAAATGGTTTTTAGCTGACATCTTTTCATACAGCCGATGGAATTTTACATGAGCAATTGAGTTTCATAGAAATTATTTTGAATTTTTTTTATGATTTTAGATATTTTAAGGTAAAACTACATATTTTTTAAGGAAAAAAAAAACTCTAACTAGGGAACTCCAGCAATCACTCATGTGGGAATTTCTCAAAAGATCAGAAAAATGAGGATGTCATCTGGCTGGGCCCGCCAACAGAGACACCTTCTCAATCAGAGAGAGAGAGAGAGAAGCAGTCAGGAAGAACATTTATTGCATAAAGAGAATATAAAGAAATTGAGAGAAAAAGAGAAAGAATCCAAGCAGAGGAAAAGAGATAAGCATGGAGGAGAAGTTGAGTTCCAACCCAAAATAAAATAAAACCCTCTGGGGGCCCTTGTCATGTTGTTGGGGGTCACTGTTTATACATACCTGTCTGTATCTTGGAACTGTAGTGCTTTGTTTTAAACTCACCATGGAATAATTTATTTCCCTCACCGGCAGCCTCCAAGATTTTCATTGGTTACAGCAAATAAAATAAAAAATAGTCAAGAGCTCATCATCTCTTATCTTAGATTCTGTTCCTGTGGTGGTGTGTGATTGGGAACCGAAAAGATAAATCTAAAAGCTGCTTTCTCGCTACTGTTTCAAGGCATCTTCACAGAGATGTATGCATGAATTTTTCACTTCTCCACAAGCATCTTAACAGGACAAAAGCAAAAATGAACAGTGATTTCACAGCATGTCGATTTGGCTTCGTGGGAGACAACTCTCGAAACAGTATCTGCGACCTCACCATTTCAGTTCTCAGCTATGGTCCCCAAGAAAATTCTTTGGTTTAATCTTGAGTTGAAAAGGGAAAAGCAGGGAGGAGACTTGAGCATTCATGAAAAAGAGAGACTTGGTAAAGGACTGATAATCCTTTTTGACAGACAGAAAGCTCTTAAATATCTTTTTTTGTGCTGTCCAATACAAATGAACTACTCCATCAAACGCAGAAATGAAGTATTTTCTCCACTGCCAATCACGGGAGCAGATAAGAAAACAGACTCCACAAGCACGATTGATTTCAATTAGATCAACAGTTACAACTGGACACAAATATTGGCCAATTATTACCCCAGGAGAAGCGAAGAAGAGCGAGTGAAGAACTAAAGACATTGATACAAAGCTACATAATCCCTCCTAGCAATCATGTGTCTACTACCGCATGGAAAGAATTAAGAAAAACAAGATGTCTCTATGCAGGTCTATTTCTCTTGAGGCCAGCTTTGCCATCAGATCTCAAAGCACCACTAGAATCCCCCTCAGAAGAAGCGTCCATGGATTTGGTGAAGGAGGTAGAGAGATCAGCATAAAGGTCAACTACCCTCCTGATGTTGTTGTTGAGCTCCCTTATCAGACCCACATTTCTGCTCAGGTTGTCAGGGATCTTGGATTCATGGTTCTGATTTATCTCATTAATGAGAAGCCTGTTCTGATCCAAGATATTTTGGACCTGGGAAAAGTTCTTTTGAAATGCCTGCAAGATCTTGCCATCTATCTGGGTACCATTGCCGAGTCCTGAGAACGTGTCACCCTCCATAGTATCTTTCCCTTTTTCGGAGTCAGAACTCTACCGAATCAAAACCGGCCCTGCATCAACAACAGCAACCAAAAAGAAGGAAGAAAAATGAGAAGGAACAAAAGATGAGACAGTGTTCGTTAAACTCTGTGTTTCTTTTCTTTTTCTTTTTTAATAAAGACCGTGATCATATTCTGTAGATGGATTTATTTATTTATTCAACATAGATAATAGATACACAATCCAAAACACCAGACAAAACATGAGAAACCTTGGAATTGTTTAAGACATTGTTTTTTGGCATATGAGACAATAGTCTGTAGTAGAAATCATGACTTCCATGGGTTCCACTTTTTCACAGAGGGATCTGATAACAAATACTACCCCATTATTTACTGCTGCTGTTATTATTATTATTATTATTTATGATGAGATGTGAAAAAGCAGATCCCATTCCATAAAAGGGAACCTCTTTCTTTTATGTACTGGAAAAATACCCACCCGAAACTCAGTTTCGAAGGAGAATCTCAAAGACAAAAAAAAAAAAAAACAATCAAGATGCAGAGAAGATGAAGTCATCTGCCTGTACTGTACTTACTGTTACCACTGCAGAGACAGCATCATTAACTCTTAAACAGAAAACGAAAAAAAAAATGTTGATAACATGTTCAAGAAATCTTAATGGGGTTTTCACCTTGAGTAAGAATATAAAAATTTAAATTTCTAAAATGGGATTTACTTAAAAATTTAGAAACATGTATCAGATACGCAAGCAAAGAACCAAAACTTGAAACTCAAACGTCCCAAACTTTGCAGCTGCGGAGGCACGAATTCCAAGTAGAAAAAAGTAAAATCCAGCCTCTAAAGAAGGAAAGAAAAAAACCCAACAATATATATATATATATGTATGTATATATGTATATATATCTTATATTGGTTTCAAAGCAATGGGAAATTCGCAAGAGAAAGAGCAGTTCTAGAATGAAAATGAACCCATACACCGAAATCCCACAATTAACTCCAAATAAAAACAACAGTAACACAGGGACTACCTTGATTATTTTATATTTTATCGCAACTCGTCGCTAGAGAGTGCGCGCGCGCGCGTGTACAAAGGGAGGCGTAGTGGTTGTCTACCTTGAAAATCCGGGACATTATATCCAGAGAGAGATCAAGACAGAGATTGAGGACGAGGGATTCCCGAGGAAGAACGAGAAAGGATCGGCGATTGATGGAATAGAGGGTAGGAGGCGGTGCTTCTCATGAATTACGAGAGAGAAAGTGAGTGGAGATTGGAGTTTTAGAGAGAGAAAGGGAGGATTTGACAGTCACGCTTGGACCCCCTCACCTCACCACTATTCGATTCTCCTCCGGACTCCTCCTAAGCAATACTTCCGCCTCTCTGAGTCTGATTTGATTCAGTGGGTACTGCTCCCGTCGCCTGCCCAGATCCAAGACATGATTTCTCGAGCTGTTTAATTATTGGGCACGTGACATGTGCTTCTGGATACGTTGTCCATAAAAGTAGGCCCCACTTTTGGCATGCATCATCATCATCATCCATCCTTGTAGCGACGTCAACTCGATCGGCTTGTTTTGCTTATCTCACACCATGAAACGTAGCATCATAGCACCTTTACGAGATATATTTGCTGGATTATTTTTTCTTATAAAAAAAAAACACATGGATGGATATATTTATTATGGTTTTAAAATGAAATATTTAAAGATTGGTTAACGTGATCATTATTGATAGCTAATTACCCTAAATTTACTATTAAATTATAACACCAGTCATCCATAATGTCAATCAACCACTAAAAAGTAAAAACTAGCATTAACTCATACCTTGAATATTAAACACTAACCAAAAACCCTTGACTGCTCCTAACCTAATCCAAAAATTAAACACTAATCACTAGCCCCGACCCTTTTAAGGCTAACAAAATCAAATCTTTTGCCGATGTGAAGTTATTGATTGTTAACGCCACTCAGATTAGACTTATTTTCTTTTAAAAGTAAACATTAATTAAAAACTATATTTTCTGTAATGTTTCTTTTCTTGTCATTTATGTGGTTTTAAAGCAGCTCGTGATCAAAATATCTTTTGAGTTTATGGTGTATTACATGATAAATATATATTTTTTTTGTTATTGTATTAATCTCTCAACAATCATTTTATAATCAAAATCTCTTTTGAGTTTACAGTAAATTGCGCCATAATTGTAATTGTTTGGTTCGTAACAATTGTTTAATAGTTATTTGGTAAGTTAATTAATGTTTATTTTTCTGGTTCTTGACACATGTAAATGCAAGAGCTCAAGAATATTTAAATTAAAAGAAAACTTAACAAACAATCACGATGTCTTCATCCACGTGGCAACTTGTAAGGTTTTGATTTCAACAACAATTGCTTCAAATATTATTAAAAGAAACTAAACGGTGTTGGGAATTAACTCTAGTTATCCACACACAAATTACTGTGGATTGCTTTCCTTCTTTTTTCTATTACGTTTCATTTTCATTTTTTTTTTCTACTTATATATAATTTTATTTGTTTTTTATAATCGGGGTGTTTGGGCTAACTAAGCATATCAGAAAAAATGATGCCTAAGGTGGCCCATAGAGCATGGTTATATATAGTTTTTTTTTTCGTTTTTTTCATTTTTTCTGATTATATTTTTTCATTTTCTTCCATGAAATATTTTTTTTCTGTTTATACTTTTTTTAATTTTTTTTCTTTTTGCACTTATATATATATAGGTGTGGGTGTGTGTGTGATCGTGGTGTTCGGACTAGCTTAAGTGCACCATAATTAATCCCCGGAATCCAATTTTGTTTTATAACTAGGATATCCAGATTAGCTTATGCGTACCACGACTAATCCTCAGATCCTTTTTTTTTTTTGCTAAAGTGCTTTCCAACTGATATATTTTTTTTCCTTTTTTTCTTATAATTTTGTTTTGTTCACTTATACTTTTTCTTACAACCGGGATCTACGGTCCATCTTAAGTACACCATGACTAATTCCCGGAACGAATTTGTTTTAAAAACAATATGGATTGCTACAGTGCTTTCACACTTATATTTTTTTCTTTAACTAATATATTTTTTTATAACCATGGTCTTTGAGTAAGCTTAAATTTTTTATTTTTTTTATTTTTTACTTATATATTCTTTTTATAACCATGCTCTATGGGCCACCTTAAACGCACCACGACTAATCCCCAGACCAAATTGTTTTTTGATAACCAGGGTGTTCAGGTTAGCTTGACGCATCACGACTAATCCTTGGACCAATTTATTATTTTTTTAATTTTTTTTCCTTATACATTTTTTTTTTGTTCACTTATATATTTTTTCCCTTATGCCCGGACCAAACAAATTTTATAACTTGGGTCTCCGGGTCAATTTAAGCACACCGTAACTAATTCCTGGACCGATTTTAAAAAAAAAACAATATGGATTGTAAATGGTGTGGGGAAAGCACTGTAGTTCCCCACATATAGCATTGTTGATTGCAACAATGCTTTCCTCGCTACAATGTTTTCCCTCTGTATTTTGCTTCTTCTTTTTTTGACTTTTTGTTTTTTTCCTTATTATGTTTTTTTCCCCTAAAACATTTTTTTGCCTGTTATACTTTTTTATATTTTTTTTTCTTTTTCCACTTATATTTATTTATTTTAATTAGGGTGTCCGAGCTAGCTTAAGAGCACCACGATTAATCCCCACATCTAATTTTTTTTTTATAACCACAGTATTCATGCCAACTTATGCGTACCACGACAATCCATGGACCCATCTTTTTTTCTAAAGTGTTTTCTCGCTGGTACATTTTTTCCCTTTTTTTCTTATACTATTGTTTTGTTCACTTATACATTTTTTTTAATAATTGGGGTCTTCTGGTCAGCTTAAGCACACCATGACTAATTCCTGAAGTGAATTTATTTAAAAACAATATGGATTGCTACAATTCTTTCATGTTTATATTTTTTTGTTTTTTTTCACTTATATATTTTTTTTATAACCAAGATCTCCGGGCAAGCTTAAGCGCACCACCACCACTCCCTGGACCAAATTTGTTTTCCAGGCCAGCGTGGACGCACCACGACTAATCCCCGGAACAATTTACTATTTTGTTTCTTTATACTTTTTTATGTTCACTTATTTTTTTTAGTGGGATCTCTGATCTAGTTTAAGAGCACCACGACTAATTCCCGGACTAATTTTTTTTAAAAAAAATATGGATTTCTACAGTGCTTTCATGCTTATACTTTTTTTTCACTTATTTAATTATTTTTATAACCGATGTCTCTAGGCCAACTTAAGTTTTTTTTTTGTTTGTTTTTTTTCATTTATATATTTATTTATAATCGGGGTCTCTGGGTGAGTTTAAGCGCACCATGACTAATCCTCTGACTCTTTTTTATAATCGGGGTGTCCGGGTCAGCTGATGTGCACCACGAGTTGTATAAGTATGTATATACTCCCTATAAGATAAAATCCAAGAGTTGGTTATAGGGATGTATTGGTAATTTACCAATTTTAATTATATTTTTTGTCAGGTGTTATGGGCACGATGTCAATTTCAGAGCTCATGCACATTTCGGATGACGAGTGCGACGTCGTAGAACTTTTAAAAATATATATTAGTTTTTTATATATTTATTTTATTATGTAAAATGTGTTTAAAATAATGTCATTGTATCAAAGGTATTTTTATTTATTTTTATTTCTGTGCATGGTACAATAATCATAATACTTTCAAATAAGACAAAAACCATAAATTGTTAGTGGGGTGTCTCGGTAATTTTACTTTTTTAGAAACTAAATAAAAAAATAAAACTCAAATAAAAATTATATGTATTAAAACTAGACAAAAAAAAAAATTAATCCCTGCGGGAGATCGCATCATGGTTCGTAGTGCTCTAACTTATGTATGATAAAACAAATATTTGAATCTCAACTTGACTAACCTGATTTTTTTATATATAATAAAAAATTATAAATATACCAAAACACGCTAAGATTTGCTACTGAGTCGTAATTAAAAGAGCATGCAACACAATATAGAACATTAATTAATAACAGATAAGCAAGTTTATCTATCTATACCTATATTGCCTACTTGGTCGAGTACATCAATTAAACAATTGTCTTCTATTTGAGTAGTTTCGTTCTCAACCACAATATCATCAAACGTTAACATCTCTCCAAAATTTGCAAGTGGGGTGCGACACTAAATAAACCAATGAGACATTAGTACCTTATCTCTCTAATTAATATTATTTTTTTAATCCATATTGTTGTGTTGGGGTGTTCAAGAAGGGGAAATAAAAAAGGATATATGAGAAATGAAGGTAGCTTATGGAAATAAAAATGAGAAATGGTACAAAATTAAAGTTGAAAGAAAAATATGAAATGAAATACAAGTTTGTCATCTATTATGGAAGCTAATGAATGCTAAGCTTATCGTCGTCTTTTACAAAAGCCAATAAATGTAAAAGTCTATCATTTAGGATGAAGACTAATGAGATGTTAAAGTCTACTATTTTGGATGAAAATTAATGAGAAGGATAAAGTTTTTCATTTCATATGGAGACTAATAAGAATAACTGAGTACATCGTTTGGACAGAGACAAATGAAAATGGTAAGGTCCACTTTTAGGTGAAAAGCCAATGGGATGATGAAGTGGTAAGGTCCATAGTTGGAAATCTAAATATAACCAAGACTATATTGTTGATGTTAGTTGATCATATTGATAAAACACACAAGGGATGTTCTTATATTTAATTAATCATGTTGACGGCAACTAAGGATATGTTATTGATATTAGTCGATCGTGTTTATAGAACTCAAGAGATGTGATTATACTTTGTTGATTGTGTCAATGGTAACTAAAACTATGGTTTTTTCTATACTTAACGGGCCATATAAATGGTGACTAAAGTAAAGAATATAGCACTTAGTCATTCGTATTGACAATGACTAAGGAAGCTAATGTGAATTTTAGAGTAGTTATACTGGATATGATCTAACTGATTAAGTGTGGACAAATAAATATGTGATGTTTTAGTGAAAAGATATATGAATTATTACTAATATTGAGTTGATTAATGATATTAAAAGTATATTGGCATGGTTATTGAGTCCTTACTAGTTCATGAAATGTATAAATGGAGTATTTTAGTGTAAAATAATGTTTTTAAATACTATAATCTTTGCAAGGTCATCTCGTTCAGCAGAATCGAGTTGACCGAATTCACTAGATAATGTTCAGTTAGATATATGGCCTGTATAATTAATTAGTTGTGTTTTTCTGATAATTTTGTTTTTGAATTCGTTTAATTATGAAACTTTATATTTTATAAATTAAAATGTTTTTGTGTTACATCCATCCATGCATCCATTATGTTGAATATATAATAAACTAATGATAAGAAAATTAGAGTTAATATAATTGCTTGTGAAGAAATTGTAGAAAAAACTAATGGGCTGGTAAATGATCCCATGATATTATTCATTCAAACCTAAAAATAAAAATAAAAATAAAAAAAGCATAAAACATGAAGAAAAAAAAACCAACAGCAACCTAAATGAAGACATATGTATATAGACACACAAGGGTAGAGAAGAACAATTCGTACAGATACGTATGATTTATGTTCATTCGATTGCCGTATGTGGATGTGTCTTTTGATCGTAGGGCTTTAGTTTGCAGATTTAATCATAGAAGCCACGTCAACCACTTGATTCTCTTGGCCCAGCCCATAGAAGAATAGATTGAAGCTAGCTATCATGTATTATCATCGTCATACAGAATCAAGCAACAGAGGATAGTATGAGACCCATTGAACTTGTTTCAGCCTATCATGGGCCAAGGCGTAGAGACCATTTCAGTATTTCACGGCCTGCAGTCTCCTGTGAACTCCACTTTATCGAGCGAACTTGCGCTTAAGCCGAGTGCTAGAAGCGACATCGTGGTAAATTCTAGTGTGCCTGCTAACGCCCCCACGTGAAACTCGAATCTACTTCCTAGTGGTACTAGTAGTTGAGATTTTAAAAAAATAATTTTAAAAATATATTTTTAGTTATAGTTTATAATTGAAATTGAATTATTTAGTTAAAATTATGATTGAGTTTGAGGTTAATCAAAAATAATTTCATGTGTTTGGTTACCAAGCTTTTTATATTATTGTAAACATGTGAAATTACTTTAAAGTATATATATATATATTTATATATATATATATATATATATATATATATATATATAAAATATTATAGATTTAATAATCATAATAATAACATTTTTTTATTCTCCTTTTAAACTACTTGTAATTTCATCACGAACTAAATTTATGTGTGAAGGCCTCTACAATCCCTTATTATTTGATTAAGGAGCAACATCTGGTAAATATCATCTGAAACAAAATTAGGATTGTGAGACAAAAATTATATTATGATATCTTTTAACATATTTATTTATATTTTAATTAAATTTTAGATTATTTTAATATTAAAAATATATTATGATATCTTTTAACATATTTATTTATATTTTAATTAAAATTTTAGATTATTTTAATATTAAATATATTTTTTATAAACTAGAGTGTGATTTGGAATTAAATTCCAATGACAATTTCTATGGTAACAATAGATTTATTGTGAATGAAAAGCAATCATGAACCAGCGGTGTGAGAGGTTTTAGTGGTGGGTCTCGTACAAATGTGTTGATACTTTTATAGATAATCAAGCAGCAATTCAGTAGTTTTTTTCCAAATGTGGTTCAAACTACAATACCAAACAACCACTAAGCTGGGAGCTTTATTCCATACACCGGTTGTACCTCAAAAACAAAAACCCCCGAACTCGAGGGAAAGAAGCAGATGATAATGGACAACATGGACTGGTTTTATCGGCTGCATGTCTTCTTGATTAGCTTATACAAGCCAGCAAGAAGCATCCTGACCTTGCACTCCAGTCTTCCTACGGAAAGTTCTTGGATTTGGAGCTTATTTTCTTTTTAATCACGAGGGTATTCTTAGAGCTAAAACTTGATCCTCAAGCTAAACCATGGACATGTTTTTCTTTTTAAAGATTTGCACATGCTGATAAAAGTTGTGATTATTCTCTCCAAGGTGCTGGCAAGTGAAGAGGCTGAGGGGTTAGGAGAACCAATCCTGCTTTCCACCTAGAAAAACTGAAGGCTTGTTTTTCCACTGTATTTTATTCCCAGCACCTTGAACTTGACTAATCTTATATGCTTCATTACTAACATAACTGACTGCAGAGCACGAATTCATCCCATCATTGCGAGCGCACTGAATTATTTTTGGAAATTTCTCTTAAAGAGGATGATACCGGGCATCCTCGATCAGTTGTAGCTAGATGATTGAGCAATGGAAGAAGATGATATATCATCAAGAAAGCTGTGAAGTGGATGTTTGGCCTGAACTTCAAAAAGTCACTATGGATATCATTTCAAGGGCCGCATTTGGAAGCAACTATGAAGAAGGGAAGAGGTTATTTGAGCTTCAAAAAGAACTCTCTTTTTTTTGGTTTTGGAAGCTATGCAGACCTTGTACATTCCCGGTTTCAGGGTGCCAATGACAACCCTTCGTATTGATAAGAGGTTTGCATTTATCTGCAACATTTCTTTCTAATTCATTGTCTACTTAAGATTTGCTCCGGCAAAAACAATCGAAGGAGAAGGAAATTAACAAAGATATCACATCAATGATTAGAGATTTGATTCAACGGAAAGAGTACGGGATGAGAACTGGACAATCCGATGATGATGACTTGCTAGGCATGCTAACAATTTTTCCCAGAAAAAGAAGGGGAAAAGATTAATGCATCAGAGAGATTCCCCGTTGAGGAATCATGTAAAGAAACTGCATCTCTAGCATCATCAATCTACAAACATGATTCCATGCATTGTCAACCAACAGTAAGCATACATAATGTGAATTTTAAAATGCATGTGTTAAGAAAACCAAGTAGAAGAAATGCTTCATGGTCAAAGTGGCTTATAAGTTTCCAACAAGGCAGTTAGACTCGACCTTACATGAGAAAAGGTACAATTTCACTTGGCGTTTTGCATTGGAAATTTATGTTCTAAATCCAAAATTCCTCGACAAACAAAATACAAGAATCACAATCAAAACCAGTTAACTACCTCATTCACTTCGTCATTTAACTCTCTCTTAAACGAATAATCCATACAGCAACTTATTATCTTTATTCATTTGATAGTTTCTCATGAAGGAATGTTAAATGAAAGCTTCTTTGGGGCAGGAAAAATAAATAAATTGCAGTTTCATCTTATATAGGATAAGCCAAAAATACTATCACATTTCAGCGACTCTACTTATAATGGCATCCACATCAGGGATTAGGGTAGCGCGCTTCTCAATCTCCGCTACCACACAACAAGTTTTCTCTCCTCTATTAATAGCTACAACATCTTGAGCAAATACAGAATTCATACCTGGGGAGACCTGCATCAAATTCATCAATTAGATCACTTATTTAAATGCAAAATGTGTATCAGATGCTGATTTTATCTGCAGTAACTCAGATACCACAAAAATTTGAAACTTCATCATAATATAGTAATAAAAAAAAAGTTCTCATGCAATTTGGGTAGATTTTGTCCAACAAAGGTTTCTAATGGTTTGAGTTTTAGCTGCAGGTAGTTCTTGCTCCAAAAAGAGAGAAATTTCTTAATGTAACTTCTAAGTTATTAGCATGTCCACATCAGTAAGACAATAAACTTTTTTCCAAACCCAAAATGATTCCATTCATTGGTTTCATTGAAATCTTCATTTTTATTTCTTTTTTAAGTGGGCTAAACATTATAAATGACTCACATCATAAAGGATATCCCCAAGCTTCAGCTTAACAGCACCGCTCCTGTACACTAGCACTTTACCCATGTAGCCTGCTGGTAACTCATCTAATCTGCAAGTCTTCTCGATTGTACGTCCAGCTCCTGACGGCCTAGAGGTTTCCTTAACCTCAGGGCCATCTGCCGTTGCTGATCGCTTTATCATGGGAAGAGTTGGTGGTAACTGAACAAAGAGCATACTTGCTTCAACATTTTCCTCCTGCAAACCAAACTCAGAAAGTGTAAGGAAATAAAGCAGCAGTACTATGGAATCTTTAATAATCAATTTACAAACCATCAAACCAAGCTCCACTGCAGAGTTTGTCAAGTTTTCATCATATGCTGCAGCTTCAGACGCCTCCCCGAATTCCTCATCATCAAGAATTGCTGTAGGATATATGAGTTAGCAGTATTTTACAGAACAAAGTGCAAACCACCACAAAGGGAGCCCGGCTCACAGCAGAAATATAGAAATGACTGAAGATAACCCAAACCAGTAACCAGTAAGTTTTGAACCAATTAGGTGATTAGGCAATGCCTTGATCATTGCAAAATGTAAACAACCATTCAAAGTGCTATATCACAGTTATCCCACGTTCTTGGGCTATGCATTTCTTTTCTTTTTAAAAATGCACCACAAAATTACCTGAATTTCCTGAATATGGCCTCCTCATAGGAAGACTCACGGGATAATTACTGTAATAATCCTGTAGTGCATAAACAAACAGATAACATAACTTAGTAGACAGTTGCACACAAACAGACTTGGTGTGAGAGGGGGAGGGAGGAGGAAAAGTTGGAAAAAGCTTAGAACAGGAAAAAAGAATCTACAGAATGTAACGAAGCTTGCAAGCCTGAGTCATGGTTAGCCTACCCAGGGTTCAATGTATTCTTTATCTCTCAATCCTGGAGCATTGGCATTACCTGCAAAAAAAAGGCAGCTGTAAAGCACTTGAACGCGTCATTAGTAGCAAATAAGAAAATAGTGAATCCAAAGATAGCATACCATTGGAAGATGAACCCCGACCTCCGTTAACTGTACTCCAGCTTGTAAAGGGCTTGTGTGCAGCAGCTCCAGGACCAAACGCAATATCAGGTTTCTGCACTGCATTTAAAGTCACATGTCAAGGAATTAATTTTCATATTTTCAGAGCTAAGAAACCACAGTTTATTTCAGGAACACAGTTTGTTATTTCTCTCTCTAGTAAGGTTCTTGATACAGAACAAGTTATCGCCCCTGCCAACCATTTTGGCATAGTTTCCTTGATTGTCCTTTGGCCTAACATTATCATGTTTAAAATGAGTGGGGACTAGGTGAATAATTCATAAACAAGAAACAAATTATAATGCAGCTAGGGCTAGTCAATCCATTGGCTAGTTTAAAGTGGATTAATAGCAAAGACTGAGATACAAACACTAGAAGATGGGGTACGTATGCATTTGACAGATCAAGAGGCACAAACTTGATTGCAGAATACACAGTACGAGAAATATAGCTGGATTTCTTTCATAAACAACTCGAGAAATTGCGATGCTAACCGAATCCCAAAACAGAAAGTGAGATGACAAATAATTAAATAATGATGCCAATCCACGAGTACACAAGCCACTATATTAAGAAAAGGACTTACCTTTCTTTTCGTTTGTAATCTTTTGCTTCAGGGACCTTTCCTAATGAAGATGCAGAGAAGTCACAAAAAAAAACCGAAAAAGAAGAAAATTGAATCAAGTGAATCACTGGTTTCATAATAGAAGGAAATAACAAAATTGAGGAAAACATACCTGGAATTGTTTCATCAAATTGATGGCCTGTAGAGTATCCACATTCTCCACCTTTTCACTGCAAACGACGAACATATTCGAAAATATGACACAACTGAAAAAGAAAAGATCAACCAAGCAATCACATTGCTAATGGGAAACAACCAAAATGACATATTACGTTTTAACTTCCGGCTTTGGAACTCGGCGTGGAGGAGCTTTAGGCATAAACCTATACTGCAACATGATCAGAATAAACAAACAATCAGCAAAAGAATACTTAGGGAGTTAAAAAGAAAGTAAAATTAAAATGGTAGTGGGGCAAACCTTCCTCTGGGCATCTTGCGGAGGTTTCGACTCCATATATTTAAGAATCCAACCGACAAAACTTATAGCTATCAAAAAAGCGATGAGAGTTTAAGCAGTCAGTAACTAAAATCAAAAGGTGATAAGAGAAGAAAACAGATGATAGATTCATATTCATATATATATATATATATATATGAGAGTTAAGGAAGAAGAAGAGGATGAGAGAGGCGGTTAAAGCTAACAAGTTTGCAAGTATAAGTGAAGAGGGTATGGTTAGCCAATGACCTGAAAGCGGCCAACACGAAACTTCGAGTCTAGCGAGTCTAAGGTCACTCTCAAAAACATAAACAAAATCATAAAAACCTAGTCTTTTTATACCAACCTCAAGCGCGCCTCCGCGATTATGTTCCTATTCCGTTTTTCACGTGCGTTCTCGCTTGGGAAAAACTAGAAGATTTTTTATAATTTGATGGAATAATTTGTCGTATTTTAGTAGTTAGCTTTTTATTTATTTTACAATTATAGAAAAAAAATTATAGGTGAAGATATTTTTATATTTGTTGTGATCATGAGTTCATCTTTATATATATATATATATATATATACTAGACAATGCCCCCGCGCTTCGCCGCGGGCGGCACAATTTTTTTTCAATGTAAAAAATATTAATTGTGTGTATTTTTATTATAATATAAATTTAGCTAAAATAATAAATTTGTGCAGAATTCATGTCAAGCGCAAGTTTTTTATAAAAATATATGAATTTAAAATCGATATAAATTTATCTGTTTAGTAGCTTCAAACGAAACATAAATTTATCATCATCATTAAAAAAACAAGAAAACTCGGATATCTAAATTATTAAGTTCACTGTATTAAGATTAGTTCATTTTATAATCCAATTTAAATTAAACAAAAATAAAATATAAATTGTGAAAATACATACAATAATCAAATAAAAAAAATAAGTTGTTATTTTTTTATTAACAAAAAGACAAAAACATAGATTGAAAATTCATCCTGACGTTATTGTCATTATCATTGCTATTAAAGCTAAAATTATTACTAACATTACTACCAAAACAATTAAAATAATTAAATTTCCACTAAAATAAAAACAAAAAAACAAAAGATTTTTATAAAAAGACAATAAAAAATAACTAAAATTATCATTATTATTGCATAAATAATAAAATCATAAAAATCATATAATCTAAAGAATAAATAAAGAAACAGAAAACAAAAAAGCGAATAAAGGGAAAAATAGAGTAATATTACTTTTAAAATGTTCACCGATATAAATTAAAATTTCAGCAAAATCTTTTAAAAAATAAAAGATTTTTATAAAAAAATCACTAAAATTATCATTATTATTGGTTCGGAGATTAGTGAACAAAAAACATATAAGAAAAAAAATAATAAAATAATAATAAAGTGGTTCAGAGATTAGTCATGGTGTGTCCACGCTGGCCTGAACACCCCGATTATCAAAAAACAGATTTGGTATGAGGAGTAATGGTGGTGCACTTGAGCTGACCCGAGATCGTGGTTATTAAAAAATATAAGTGAAAAAAAGAGCTTAAGCTGGCTGAGAGACCATGTCTACAAAAAAATATATAAGCGAAAGAAAGTAAAAAAAAGTATAAGCGTGAAAGCACTGTAACAATCCATATTGTTTTTAAAACAATTCGACCCAAGAATTAGTCGTGGTGTGCTTAAGCTGGTCGAAGATCCTGGTTATAAAAAAAAAGTACAAGTGAATAAAAAATAAAAAAAAGAACAAAAATATACTAGCAGGAAAGCATTTTAGAAAAAAAAAATGTGGGTCCGCGGATTGTCGTGGTATGCATAAGTTGCCCTGGACACCCTGGTTATCAAAAAAATTTGGATATAGAGATTAATCGTGGTGCATTTAAGCGAGCTCGGACACCTTGATTATTAAAAAACAAAAAACCAAAAAAATATATAAGAAGAAAAAATGTAATAAGAAAAATGAAAAAAATAAGTAAAAATACAAAAAAAGCAAAAAAGAAGAAGGAAAAAGAATAATTAGGAAAAGAAGAAACAAAAAAAAGTAGAAAACAGAGAAAACAAACGTAAGTAGAAAAAAAGGAAAAAAAATTACTATTGCAATCCACGATGTATCTGTGTTTGTGTGCATAGTGCACTCGGTGCATAGTAAAATACCTACTGAGTTTTATATATATAGTAATATTTCTTCAAAATAAATCCAACATATCACTGATTATTTTTTAAACGTCATAATTTCTATTATAATTGATCAACGTCATGACACGAATACACACAAAAAAATAGAGTGGAAAGAAAAATGGCCAGCATTGACCATTACCAATGTATTTACTTGTAGAAAAATTAAATCAAAATTACGATGACTACTTAATTTTGAAATCTCTAGTCTTGAATCATTGCTTAATGTGAATTTTAAAATATAGTTTAATTTAAAAAAATAAGATAATATTTTTTCAATAACAAAACAAAAATATATTAGATTATTTCAGGTCAAACTGTCAAACTCAGCGATGAAGTCTTAGATCCAAACGAGCCATATGCCTGCACGTTGCGCAGGGTTTTTGTCAATGTATAAAATTAATTATGTTTTTTGATATGTTTAATTTTAATATTTAATTATGATGGAAAGTGGTTTGTATATTGTATAATCGTGTTATTGTTTTAATTGATTGATATAAATATATATTACTCTTTAATTTCCAAACAATCAACTTTTATTTAACTGTAATGTTATTCTGCTAAGATTATGTTTATTGTTTTGTTGTTTTTGTTGTATTAATTGTTTTATTGTTTTAATGCCATCGGGAGTTTTAGATTTGAATTATTTCGTTTTTCTTATCGTTATATTGTTGCAGGAACATTGTGTTAATTGTTTAGTTGTTGCCGCATAAAACAAAATGATAATTGTATATATACATGAGCTTTGAAATTTCCGAAATTTGTTATTTTATTTTAATGTTATATTATTTTAGCAAGATTCCCTTAATTGTTTTATGATTGTCGATGCTCTGATTGTTTTATTGTAGTTGTTGCTCTTGCGAGTTTTGAGAATTTGATTTATATATATATATATATATATATATTGCGTTTTAAATTGTAAATATTGTCATTTTGTTTTGTGACGGTGTTGTTCTTATCAACGACATTGTTAATGAAATTATGGCCAAGCATATTGAGCCATGGAAGGCAAAAAACTCTGAAAACTGGACATGCAACAATAAATGAAAAACCAAAGAACTTACTGTCAATTGATTAACCGAAGGCCAAAGACTGACGAAAGATGATCTAGGCACACAGAGAAAGCAAGAAATAAGTAAAGAAATGTGAAAAAGAAAGAGTTCTGCAAAAAAGAAATAAGACGATCTAGGCACGCAGGCGTTGATTTTAGAAAGAGTTCTATAAAAGGTGGCATAAAAATGTATGAGGTGGCTTCAAGTGGCAGTTGTGAAGGATTTAAGGCGGCGTCGACAAAAGATATTTATTATTTTCAGGATGAGCTGTTTTTTTTTTATCGAATCCACAATCAATAATGAGATGAATTTAATATCACTGTGGCAGAGTTAATGTGTGTTTGAAATTTGTAATGTTCGTACACTTTGCAATTAAATTAAAGAAACCGTGCACGTCGCCGCGTGTGTGCAAACTGAAAAGAGATATCGTAGCTGCACAATTAAAGAAACAACATTGTGCTTCAAATGTGGAAATATAAAATCACGCAGTGCATGGGCTGAATTTGTATACCACGCAGCTCTTTTGTTCTCTGCTTTTGACAGTGGAAATCACGCAACACTCATATTTTTTGTGAGGTGTTTAATGTGCACATGTGGCTCACTTTCTTTCATTCAACACAGACAATGAAATCAGAAGTGCAGCTCCCTAGTTGCAAAAACATCACAGCATATCTGCGTGAAAGTAGAAATTTGAAAAGGCATTGCATGGGTCTGTTTTCTTTCATTTTTACATTGCATGAGCATAAATCTTCAATTTTCAAAGCATTGCACTGTCGACGTTAACCAACCAAGTTGTCTAACATTGCTAGGAACAATTTGCAGCGATGAATTTTTTTTTTATTTCTATTGTGCAGGTTATGGAAAGAATTCTTGCAATATTTTCTAATGGAACTGTGGTCACGCATGTTGAGGTATGTCTTTATCAGTTCTTTATGTTGGATTAGTAGTGTTGCTCTGCCCTTGTTATTGTCGATTTTTAATTTGTTGATTATGACAGTGCAATCCACGCAACCAGCAGTGTAGCAGTGTAATATAAAAAAATGTATAAATAGAAAAAACAAATAGGAAAAAATGAAAAGAAAAAATATATTAGGGAAGAAAAAATCGATGTCCTCATAAGATGATCAGGACATCCCGGTCATTGGAAGAAAAACCCGGAAACAAAAAAGGGAAAAAATGGATTTGAATATTAGTTATAATATTTTTATTATTATTAGTTATCTAACAGAGTTGAAAAAAACTAATAATAATAAAAAATAATAATTAAAAAAAGAAAATTTATTTTTCCATGGAGTCATTTTCAAATTTAGGATTAAATAAGAAAAAAATTAAAACACGACAGTAAAAAAAATGGATTTGAAAAGTAGTCATAGTACGCGTAAATTGTCATGGATACCCTAGTTTATAGAATTAATAAGAATAAAAATTAAAAATATAAAAAAGAGAAAACAAATTTTCCATACAGTGTAATATAAGAAAATAATAAGAATAATAAGGAAAAAACCGAAAGTTAAAGGAAAGCAACTCAAAGAAGAAAACAGTTAAAGAAAACATTATAATAATAAAAAAAGCAATCTTAAACAAAAAAATGACAGTTAAAAAAAAATCAAAAAAAGGAAAAAAAAGCAACTGTTGGAGGCAGTTGCTTCTAAAATGAAATTTTTGGCCGACAGATTCGAACCCCCTGCGCGCTGCATTTTCCAGCGCGTAGCGAACCTCTCGGCCACACCCACTCACATGTTTATCTCCACCATACAAAATAGAAAAATAGGTCTTTTATATATATAAAAAAAGAGCACAAACTCGTGCGAAGTAAGGGGACAAATATCCAATGAACAGTGTTTTTAGTTTGCGTGAACAATGTAATTCTGAGCTGTTTTAGCTCTTTAGGTAATAATATTACATTCAAATTTTGACAAAAAAATAATTAAAATATCCCTAAAAAAATATACACTTTTGTTTTCTTCTTCTCATTTCCCCCGCCCTAGTCACCCTCTCTTTTAATCACTACTCTCTTCCTAAACATCTCATTTTTCTCTCTTTTTATAACAATTATCCATTCTATCTCTTTATATTTTGTCTATCTTCAAAACAAGACATGTACAATAGAAACAAAACAAAACAAAAAAACTCTTTCATCTATTTGCAATATAAATCCCATATTGACATTTAAAACTAAGATATTGTTATTTTAATTCATAATGAAAATGGTTTCTTTTTTTTTAAAAAAAAAAAAAAACAGCAATCATGTATGGTTATGGGTATGGTTGAAGGTGGTTTGAATTAATGGCATGATGGTGTGTTTGTTTCGAGTGACTTCAATGGTGGCGAGCATATTAAAAGGAAGTTAGAATTGAAAATAGAAGCTAGTAGGCTAGGTCTTATGTTAATTTGATTTGAGAGGGAAGGGTAGCAAATCTGGTGTGTGGTGGTTGAAAATGGGTGATCTTGTGACTATGATTGGTTTCGTGATGGTTTAATGAATTATGTTGATTTTAATTAAATAAAAATCAAATTGTATTTTAGAGATTGCAGTTCCTGGACTTTTACTTGAATAAACAATGGTAATAGGAAGAAAAGGGTACATAAAAATCAATTATAATAACATTTTTATAATACTTTAAAACATAGTTCTCCACTATCATTAACAATATAAATATTAGGATGAAAAGTAAAAAGACAGCAACAAAAGGCTGGGAGGACAGTTGCTATTTTTTAAAAAATGTTTTTTATTTAGAAATATATCAAAATAAAATTTGTTTTTTTATAAAAATTATTTTTAATATCAGCACATCAAAATGATTTTAAAATACCAAAAAAATCATTTGAAATAAAAAAATTGAGAAAACAGCGGTACAACCGTCCTTCCAAACAACCTTCAAAGTGTTGCAATGCTCCAGTAAGGTTCATCAAAAAATTTCCTTTCTTTTATCGTATGAATTCACCCACATAAAGATATATAAAGATCAAAATTCTACTATTAATTAGAATAATAAATTTCAAGAGTTAATTTGATGGTTAAAAACATTTTACTTTTTTTGTTTCCAATATAAAAAATTGCCTTGCGATCTTTCAAGAGAAAATTTAGCAGGGATATAGTTTCCATTGCAAAATGATCCAGGAATTCTTTTTTCATTGAATAAGAGAAGAATAAAAAATTACGGGTTGCTCTCATACCAATTCTGTCATCAACTCAATTCAATTTATATATTTATTATTATATATAATGAACAAATTCTTAAGTCGACCTCCTTTCGTTCAAGAACATAATATTCAACGTTAAGTTTTTGGATAATGATTTTAATGAATGGATGCGGCAACTGTGTCTGTGTTCTTGATGAGAAATTAAATGAAAATAAAATGAACGAGCACGTTCAGTTGGATAAATAACTAAAAAGGAAACAACAGGATTTGTGCGAATTTGGACCAACTTTTTTCAGAGCACAGCAATCTAAGGGCTTACTTTGCCTGAAACCAACCATGTTCTAGTTAAAGCCTCTCACCAGCCATCAAAACCATCAGAAGCCATGGCAATTGGATCTAGCAGCACATGATTGAACCCTGGATGAAGGACGCTGCGATGTTTTAATGTTCCCTAGTTTCTCGCGGCTTGCACTGACTGGGTCGCAATTAGCTGAGCCATAACAGTAGCATACTGCACAGCTGTGTGTTGCGAGCTATAGTGATCCGAGAGACCATACTCCCCGAAGCTCGGTTCGATATGCATGAAATGGCCTGGTAATGATCTTTTTGAGATGGCTTCTTGCCAGATATCAACAAACTCTTCCATGACTTGCCTGGATTTCTCCAATGATGACAAAGGAAGATACTCCACCTTCAACAAAACAAGCAAGTTTCCTTACAGTGGATCATGTTTCGCCAGCTTAAAAGGTTCACTTTTAATTTTAGAAATAGACTTCAACCAAGTAATATACCAGGACACCAAAACAGTTGTTACATTCATATGAGACAGATTCGAACGCTTTCAGAAGAGCATAGCATAACCAATCCCAGGAAATATTATATGATTCTAAAATTTTACTAGTAAACTGTTATACTCAATCCTCAAATAATAGAAGTGCCCTAGAAAATCCTTCTCTCCAAACATGGAATTGACATCCTCTGGCAAAAACTCAACTTCAGCTAGCATTTCATCGTCTACAGCATATTCTAACAGAGGTTAACTAGAAAAACTTGGCCACAAATTGGTTTCTAATATGCATTAAGAAGCTAGCTCCATATAATGGTGACAGCAGTGGATACAAGTGCACCAATCCTACCACTTTAACATGCAGGTCCAGCGGTATGCAAGAAGGCATGCTAGCTCAAGTCACATAGTTCAATATACTAAGTTACTAACATATCAAAAGCAAAAAAGGCAAGAGAATTAGGATGAAATTGAGATCCTTATTACCTCCATAATAATTCCTCTCAAGTTGTCGGAATGAGTTGGGGTAACTTTCCCAACTCGCAACTGAAAGTCCCCCAGTTGATACTGAAAACCCTGCATAATAATAATAATAATTCGATAAAACCATACATCAAAATTAGAAGAGGAGAGCAACGTTTCTTACAACAAAAAGAGGGGGGATCGAAAAACCTCAAAGTAAAGAGCAACCCTCGACTTGTAAGACTGAAGTTTCTCCATTATTGTTTGGATGGAGGAATCTGCCTCGAGAACAATCCTCTGACCTCGGATTATGAAGTAATACTTATTTGGCTGCTCTGGCAGAGAAATACCCAAGAAGTCTCGCGGCAATTCAGGAGCTTGCAATTGGTCTGGGTTTTCCAATTGAAATTGAAAAATCCAACTTATATGTATTAAGAAGAAGAGAAAAGGAAGAGAAAAGAAAAGAAAAGCACCTCGTAGCATGGGTTTATAGTAGGTGAGAGTAGCTTTCCATCGGCCTTCTTTAACGCCGTTAATGCTCTCCACGCACTGAGATACTTCATTGAGGATTTGGGTGTTCACGGTTGTTCCTGCGTTGGGTTGCCAATGCAGAACCCTGAAGAGAGACAGCACATCTTTATTATCCAATTTCAAAAGTAAGAAGAAAACTGTGATTAGGGTTTTGGTCAGCTTTACCATTTGAGTGGCATTGTTCTGGAAAGTGACGATGCTGAGATATTCTCCCTTATCTTCTCTAATCGGTCAAATCTGAACTGCCGCGTCTCCGATGATTTTAGGACTAATTTGATTGCATCGACCCCATTCCCACTTTGGGTCTAAGAGAAGACGACCTCATTCAGCAGCAGCTACTGTTTTTTTTTTCTGGGAAACAAATTCCTAGGAAGGCAATTATCTCTCTTTCAAAATATCTACACAATGTTAGCATATCATTAAAATCACCTCATGAAAAAAAATCACAATAATCAAGAATTAATAATCTAAAATCTAATAATAAAATTAATTTTAGAGAAAAAAAATACATTAACCCAGTTAACTTGAATAAACTATCATGCATAATATAATATTGGGATAAGAAAATCAAAATTAAATCAATAAAAAAACTTGAGTCAATTAACATCCCACATGATTAAAAAAAACAAAAAAAAACACAAAGAATAAAATCTAATAATTAATATTAAAAAAAAGAAAGGATGGAGAGAGAGAAAAACAATTTCAAATTTTTTATTATAATAGTGAAAGAAAATTAAATTGTTTAGTAATGAAAAACTAAAACTAAGCCTGTTTAATTTTATTCCCCTAGAGTTTATATCAAAACATACCATTTAATTATTAAATAAATTAAATAAATATCATGTTTATATTTAATTTCTTGAAAAATAAATATCATTCCTATTTAGATAATACGAGCTATATGCCCGCGCGTTGCGCAGGGTTGTTGTCAATGTATAAAGTTAATTATGTTTTTTGATATGTTTAATTTTGCCACTGTACAATATAATGATTATTTTGCTGTCAAAATGGTACATGTATGCAGAAAAAACCAAATAATTTTTCGTGAAACCAACAAAATAGCTATAAAATTAAAAATTGAAGCAAAATCAACAATTAAATTGATAATTAAAATTAAAAATTGAAAGCAGCAACATAAAACTGTGAAATAATATTTCAAGAGTTGTAACGATGAAATAATTTGCGTCACAAAAAATAAGGAAACGAATTAAAAGGCATCAATAGAACAATAACATTTGCAATAGGATGACCAACCAGAACATAAATGGAAGGAAATATGGAGGTAAGGTTTTCCCAAGGAGGTCTTAATTCTTATTAATTTTATTAGTTGGCATCCAGAAATTAATTAGTGACACTATTCTTTGACCTAGTAATTGTAAGGATCTTCACATGAAACCTAGGTGAGTGCCCTTAGCAAGCGCAAATCATGAGTAATTAGTGAAAGGCTGCAATGAAATAGGTTTGAATCAAGATTCTTAACAACATTAACACTGAAGTTTAGGACTTCTTTAGTTAATTTAAAACGTTAATAAACATATGATTATCCTCCAACGATGTGGTAACTATAAAAACAAAATTAACTATATATATATATATATATATATATATATAAATTAATTCGATGAGCTGATGTGTAAAAGATCCATGCTAGATAAAGACAAAACTTATATCGGAGTAGCAAAACTTGTATATCCCATTACACAACAATGCAACGTTAATATGGACAGCGATACTGTCAATGAAATGATGGCCAAGCATATTAAGTCATGCAAGGCAAACAAACCATGTAAGATAAACATGAAGCAATAGAAGGCAAAGAAAGTACTGGCCGTCAATAGAGGAATCAAACGCTAAGGAATTTATCCCATCACACGTCAATGCAAGCTGAACATGGACAATGACATTGTTAACGAAATATGGCCAAGCATATTGAGTGATGGAAGCTATAAAATTATGCAAGTTGAACATGCAAGAACATAGGAAAAAACTAACTTACCGTAGATTGATTAATGGAAGCCCGAGGACTGTGACGGAAGACGTTCCAGTGGCAGAGAAATTAACAAATAACGAAACAAATGTGAAAAAGAAAATGGGACGAAGGAAAAGGAGAAATGCGATGAACGGGAATTCAAACAAAAAACAGAAGAATTAACAGTGTCATGAACAGGAATTTAGAAGTTGCCGTTGAATTTAGAAAGAGTTCTGCAAAAGGTGGCATGAAAATATATGAGGTGGCGTGAAGCGCAACTTATGAAGGATTTTAGGCTCAGTTAGCGACAAAATATATTAATTAGTTTGAGGGTGAGTTGTTCCTTTTTTTGCTCGACTGCATAATTAATAATAAGATGCATTAAATGCTTCTGTGGCAAAGTTTATGCCCATTTGAAATTTGTAACGGGTAAACTTTGCAATTAAATTGAAGAAGCCACGCATGTGCTAGCGTGTGTGCAAACTGAGAAGAGTTTAATTCTGGCTCAATGAACACAACTCGCAAATTGTGTGAAGTCCCGGAGTAAGCGTGTGCAACCGAGAAGAGTTTAATTCGGCTCAATGAACACAACTCCTCTGTCAAATTTGGTGAAGTCCGCGAGTAAGTCGTGTGCAACCGAGAAGAGTTTAATTTAGCTCAATGAACGAACTTCGCAAATTGGGTGAAGTCCGCATGAAGTAGCGCGATGCGTATGCAAACTGAGAAGAGTTTAATTCTGGCTCAATGAACACTACTCCTTTGTCAAATTTGGGTGTGAAGTCCCGCGTGAAGTGTCGCGTTTAGTTGCTCAATTGCAGAAACAATATTGTATATGTCCTTCAAATGTGCAAATCTAAAAACGCACTGCATGGGCCGAAATTGTGTATGATGCAACTTTTCTCTCTCTCATTTACAATGAACACAACTCTCGCAATTTGGTGAAGTCTCGTGGAGTGCGTGTGTGCATGATTTTTTTCTTCTCTCTGAGGTATTTAATGTGCAAAAACAGTGTGGCTCACCTTGTTTCAATCAACACCGCCTATATGAAATATGAAGTATAGCTCCTCGATTGCACAACATCACAACATATCTACGTCAAAGTAGAAATTGTAAAACGTGTGGCATGCGATAAAATTATAAAAAAATGTATTTGAATGGAGCATTAAATCAATCAACTTTTATATCTATAAAGACAAATAATACAATATTTAGGAGTATAATAAATTATAAAAAATCATGAAGTTGCATTAAACTTGGATACTTGTTAACAAATGTAGAAACTTTTGTGCACATAATATATGTGTTATTGTTGGTTAGATTAAGTGATCTTGTTATTAGTGAGTTTTAAACTATACAGATTCATATTAACCTTCAATTCATTGATTGGTTTGAACTTTACATGCCAAAAGATTTTTCTTCAATTTTTTTTGTAACTAATATAGAAAAGGCTAAATCCTAAATCTAAATGTTAACAACAACATCAAATGTTTAATGTTGAACATTGTATGAATTTTTTTTTTAAAATATTCATGTGTGTGTGTGACCGCATCGGTAATTCTTATCATTAAATGCAATTTATAATTGATCTCAAACCTTAAAAACAATCTAATATAGAGAGTTTGAGTTTTTTAGCTTTCAAACCTATAATACAACTTAAATAGTTCACGAGCATCTCTTGATGACTATCTATATTTTGGATTATCCATTAGTTTAATTATGGCATCATATGTAGCTTTATTTTTTGCATCACAATCTTCATCCACATGTACATCATTTATATTTGTGAACATGGAGTTAACTATGAATTCTAAAATGGAATTAATAATGTTAACTTAAGACAATATTATGGTTATACATAAATTAGTATATTGAAAATTAAAAAAAAATGTAATTTATGCTTATAAGTGTCATAACCCATTTCTAGGTTATTCTCTACAAATAAAAAAAAATAGGCAACCAATGTAGCGTTCTATGCTCTAATATGTAACAATGCACACCATCATCTTCTTCATTACAAAAGTGGAAGAGGCAACTTATATCTGAATACAACGAGCAGTTGAAGAACCGTCTTCTTTACATAAATACACGGGATGAAAGGAATAAGAGAGGACAAACATAGAAAAAAAACAGGGTAAGGAAAGAACAACAAAAAGATAGAAGAAGGAAAGGATATCGAAAATAAAAAAACAGAAAAAATACAAATAATGGAACAAGGAAACTATGAGCAATAGACTGCAAACCACCCACATCCACAGTCAAGCCTTCTTCTTCACAGCGTCGGCATCTTCAACAACTTTTTTTTCATAGCACCAATAACTTCAATAATGTCTTTTTCCCCATCATCAATGACAGTCCTAGTCTTATTCTTCCCTGACTAGTAGCTTCAACAACTTCTTTTCCACCTAACAACCGACCAACAACAACTCCTTCTGTTCCTCCTGCCATTAGCAACAACTTGCAGCTCCCCATAGATGACCAACTGCAAGCCATCCTCACCATCGTCAACTGCACCATTCTCTCTACATAGTGGCAGCCTCCAACAGTAGTTGTTCCTTCTTCTTCCAACTAGTACCAGCCTCCACCGCCTCCAACTCTTAGCTAGACACCAATTGAACCTCCTCCATCACCTGCAACCTCGACCATGTAGCTTCCCTCCCCTGTCTCTTCCACAGTGGGCATCCATTGTTCATGCAATGCGTGAACAATACACAATCAAATTAATTCACTTTGCACTTTTCAAGTTTTATTTTCGGGTAAGACCTGCTTTTCAACCCCGACCAAACCCAGTAGAGTTGAGCCATTTTGGCCTACCATAGCTGCGCCGACTCATTTAGTTGGGTTAACCCTAGTTTGAATATATTTCAAAAAATAAATAAAAATCCACAATCCAAAAAAATATTTTGTTTTCATGCATACGGCCGAATCCTAACTACTTTTGAGCATATTTTTCATGAAAAAACAACAAAAACTTGCATCTTTTCCATGTTTTAAAATGAAAATAGGATATCATAACTAGTTGTGATTATCCGTTAGAGTTCAGTCAAAACATCAAAAATCTTTCAACAATCATTTTGTTCATTTTTTAGTTGTAAACTTTAATTATTGGGATGTAAAATTACATTGAAAAATACACTTATAGATATTAAAAAGATAATAAATGCAATGCTAAAATTTGAGCATTTAGAACGGTTAGGTTTTCCACCGTTTGAGGTAGATATTTTGAGAGGCCTACTTTGAAACTTAGAAGACCAACAAATAAAAATTTGACATGGAAAAACAATCAAACAACAATGCAATTTGCCTTAGATAGGGTGTATTTAGGTGATGTGTCTTCCCCTTGCACAACAAATCTCCTCACTAAAACTCTCAACTCCTCACTAGGTGGCAACTCTTAAAAATATAATCATAATTTTATAGTTATAAAAAACTATTTTCCCGTGCACCTCCCCTCGTCTCCATGGATGGCCACGTGTTCAGCGGGAAAAGAAACATCATCACGACAATAGGCATAAACTTTTACGTATCAATTTTCCAATTATTTGCAATATTTTATGATATGTGTACTTTTAATGTTAAAAGTGACATAGGAATGAATGCATATGTATTCCATATTTTAAATGTTTAAACATTCTTTCATTGAAGTTTCCTAACTATATTGTAAAAGTTATTCTTCTAATCTAAAGGTGTCATCCAATTTTCCTTGTTTGAATCAGTTTTCATAAAGTTGGGCAGAGACTGTTAGTTGTTAAGCTAAATTATTTTTATAGCTAAGTTAAAAAAATAAAAAAATAGGGTAATTATCACATGTTACACTTTAAATAACATAGAAAAGTTGTAGTACAAGTATAGAAAGCTTTTATACAAACACAATAAGAGTAAAAGTTAGATGTCTTTAGAAATAACATTAGCAAGGAAATGCTAAGTATAATGCACAAAATGAAAGATAAACATACCTAAAAGAAATAAAAAATGATTAGGAAGGCCTATAGTAATAAGATTAATATTTAGTATAATACACTTGGATCACTATAATTCACCCCAACCATAACTCTCTAATCAAATGCATTTATCTAAAAGACAATAACACCAAATACCAACCAAACTATATGACATCAAAATAAAAATAATTAACATCCATATACAATAAAAAAAACTGTTAATAATCAATTATAAACAATTTACTTTATTTGGAAGATATAAACTAACACATTGAATCCAACTATCATATTTCTCACGTCATTTATAAAACTAGGAATGACATCCTCTTCTAAATCCTTGTTTTCCTTTCAAATTAACATCATCGTCATTATTAGCATTTCTCATGCCATATTTACCATATGACACATATCTCATACCATATTTAACATTTCAAATGAGGTACATAAGCATATTGTCTAGCCGCCTTGATATTTTTGAACATCATATCATATTTACCATACAATATGGCTTATTAACAAAGTGCCTAAACTTTTTTGCTTTCCGATTTCATACATGAAAGAAATTCAATATAATAAATGAAACTAAATAATTTATTAAATATAAATATATGACAAATAAAAATGAAAAGATAAAGTTCATTACTTACCTGAGTTTTTGTTTTCTACCATTCATCACTTATAGAAATAGTTCTTAATTCACTATTCCAACCAACACCCATTTCAATAACCAATTTTTTCAATACCCTCAAATCTTCTTTTATCATCATATTTGTTTTTAAATTGTGCATTGGTGAAAGCATTTTCTTCGCAGGTGGTCATCGTGATTTTTTAACCAACTTTATCAAAATAAGTATTCGGTCTTATTCCCATCTCAATAGTTTAAAATGTTATCAAAATATATGCAATATTCTTTTAGTATAAAAAGCTTTATTCTAACCTCAATCCAAACCCTCAATTGTATGTTTTATAACCCTCAATTCTATCCCTTATTAATTCTTTTATAAATTCAAATTTCAAATTCAAATCATTACAAACTAGATGGTAAATATATTTCCAAGATGAGAGAAGGAGATTAGATATTTGATATTGGTGTAAATATACATAAAAAATTATGTTGTCTTTTAGGTCTTACATTGATGACTCCTATATATGTAGTGTAAGTTGATTATATTAAGGGCAATTTGGATGTTTGTGATTCATATTAATATTTCTATTATTTACAACATGGTCCACTATATATGGATATGCTTGGATACATCATGGTTTACACCATATTTATACAAAAAAAAGGATAAATGTGATTGTGTGAATGACTTCATATTTGACCTACTAGAAATTGAAGAAACTACTACCATATGTTATATGTTATTCCAACACAGTGAGCACCAACAACTCAAACCTAGAATTTTACATATGATGAACCTTAATACTGGGTAAAGTCATTAAAAAAAGGTGTGATAAAATATGTATCACACATGCATTAAGTAAAAGGATACACATGCAGATGGTAGAAGACTAGCCAATGAATATATTCATCCAATTACAACCATACAAATCACTATATTCATAACATCCCCACGTCCTAACAAAAAAAGTAAAATCAAAATCAAAGTCTAAAAAAATATCAGAAATGGTAGCAAACATATGGTTGGTTATTCAATAACATAAGATAACTCTATGTTTACAAAGAGAAAACAAATTAAACAGGAGAAAAGAGAAGTAGTCATTCAAAATATTATTCAATGTTAAATCAAATAACAGGAATCTTAAACAATAATTATTTGTAATCCCAGGCAGCCAATTTCTTTTCCTAAGGTAATGAATACTTAACATACGACCGGTGAATTTGGCCTGTTTGGGAGGACGATTGTGGTTGTTTTTTAAAGTACTTTTAGAAATACATCAAAATGATTTTTTTTTATTTTTTAAAAATCATTTTTAACATCAATACATTAAAATAATCTGAAAACACTAAAAAAATTTCATTTAAAATAATTTTTTTTTAGCCAAACATCGGTTTTGCTGGGGTTGAAAATAAAATAAAGGAAAGAAACGAAAGAAATAGCAGCCAATGGCCAAAAGCGGAATACCACAAAATATAGATGCGTTTTCACAAATACTGAAAGAAGCTTGAAAGGATTCGATGCTATGAGTATGATCTGAGAGCTAACCTAAAATAATCAGTAACCATTTTTTTTTTAATTTTTATAATTTTGTCGCCCAACCGCTTCTCCTCTCCCCTACCTTAAAACCCCAGCGAATTCGCACACAGCCAGAGAGCGAGAAAGAGAGAAATAATTACTCTTCTTCTCTTGTTAAATTTAATCCATCGAGACAATAAATGGCGTATGTGTACATTCCGGTACAGAACTCAGAGGAAGAAGTTAGGGTAGCTCTAGATCAGCTTCCTCGGGACGCCTCCGATATTCTTGATATCCTCAAAGCCGAGCAAGCTCCTCTCGATCTCTGGCTCATTATCGCCGTTCGTCTCTCTCTGATTTCTCCTATTCTATTCCTTTTCAGAATCTATCCCATAATAATTACTGTATTTTTGGTTAAATTGATGATTTGATGCAGAGAGAGTATTTCAAGCAGGGGAAACTCCATCAGTTTCGGCAGATATTAGAAGAAGGATCTAGTCATGGTAGTTACTGTTGCTCTGAAATTTTATTTTATTTATTTATTTTTGTTCTTCGAATAGTAAAAAGAATAAGAAAGATACGGAGACGAGGAACTCACTGAAATATTCCTGTGATTGATGATGGTGTGGGTGTGCAGAAATTGATGAATACTATGCGGATGTTAGATACGAGAGGATTGCTATCCTCAATGCTCTGGGGGCTTATTATAGCTATCTTGGAAAAGTCGAGACAAAACAAAGAGAGAAAGAGGAGTATTTTATACAGGCTACCAAACATTACAATAAAGCTTCCAGGATTGACATGCACGAGCCTTCTACTTGGGTTGGCAAAGGCCAGCTTTTACTGGCTAAGGGTGAAGTAGAGCAAGCATCTGCTGCGTTTAGGATCGTACTGGAAGGAGACCGTGATAATGTATCTGCTCTTCTCGGTCAGGTGCAACTCATTGCTTGTAGTGGTTCACATTCTATATTATTGATTCTCTGGCAAGCTTGTGCTTTCCCTTTTGAAAAGCAAGAACACACTCACATTTTGAATAAAAATGAAATTGAATAAAGATACAAGAGTATTTTGGATATTATGCCATCTTCTAATTAAGAAAACAAGCTGAACAAATATCAAAATATTCAAGCTTATTTTTGACACAAATTTGCAATGCAGTTTCGCATAAAAGGCTCTCTGTTGCATCTTGCATGTTGAATTATTTCTGAACATGGATGGCGGGAACACTGGTGGTAGATAGCAGTTATGGGAATAAATTAAGAATGGGATGAAACCCTTAAAATTTCCCCAGTGAGCGACTGTCATGGGAGGCTTAGATTGAGCTTACTTTCATGTGGTAGGGTACAAATGCTGGTGTATTTATATATAACTTTCCCTGTATTCTTGCAGGCATGTGTTGAGTACAATCGTGGACATTATGGTGAATCGTTGACCTTGTATAAGGTTTGTTACTTTATCTTAAATATATTCTATAAAGAAGCACTACTACTTTTGCATTTTTTTTTGTTTTTATTCAAGTTATCAGCTTGTAAGAGTCATTAAAAATCCTCCATTGATTTCTTTAATCAAGGTTAACATTTTAGTTTTGGTCTTTGGTCAGCGGGCCTTGCAAGTTTATCCTGACTGTCCTGGAGCTGTAAGACTTGGCATAGCACACTGCCACTATAAGCTGGGCCACTTTGGAAAAGCTTGCCTGGCTTTTCAGAGGGTTTTGCAGGTAAGTGATATGAATATTTGTACATGTATTTGATTTATACGCTGCAAGTTCCATGCTGATTCTGGATCTATATTTTGTGATCCGTACAGTTGGATCCAGAAAATGTCGAGGCTCTTGTTTCACTAGCAATTTTGGATTTGCAAACAAATGAAGGTGGGCTGGTAATTTTTTCTTATATCCGTTTGTCCAGATAAGTTTCTCATTTTGAGCAGTCCTACTCTGTTGCTCTATTCTGTCTGCACAGCTGCTGCAATACGGAAAGGAATGAAAAAAATGCAGAGAGCTTTTGAGATATACCCTTATTGTGCAACGGCTCTGAATTATCTAGCAAATCACTTTTTCTTCACCGGTCAACATTTTTTAGTTGAGCAACTGACTGAAACTGCACTTGCTGTCACAAATCATGGACCAACAAAGTCACATTCTTATTACAATTTAGCTCGCTCTTACCATAGCAAGGTTTGATTTGCCATCTTTATATATACAATTGCCGTAAATGTCATGTTTTTACTGCGATTGAAATTTGTTAAAAGTGGAGGACATTGTTTCCTATTGAGAGATTTATCTTGCTGTTTGTATTTGTTTGCAAGACCACAGATGAGTTAATTTGATTTTGCTTCTACAAACTGTATGCAAATGGGGTCTCAAAATAAAGCATGGTGTTCAAATTGTCTTTTCATTGGCCCACTTTCCTGTTGACTTGCCTTCACTATCCTTTTCTTGTTGCCTTGAGATACTTTCCACATGCCACTCTATCCTTCCTGCGTTGACTGTCTGGTTATTTTAATTTGTTCTCATAGCCCAAATATGAGAAAGCCCTTGCTGTTGGCCCTTTTTTCAACAATAATATTCTTAATGTCCTCAAACAAAAGGCTGTACACGGTGATATCTGGCAAAAACATTAATCTGGTTTGAGTGTTTGATTAACAAGTTTTGAACTTCACCTTTTTTGCACCTAAATGCTATGTGCATGATGCTATGAGAAGCAGCTGTTTTGGCTTTAATATGTTCCTGTATTCATTGTATTTCTTTCTCTCAGGATTTTATTTTAGCAAGTTTTATCTTCCATGCTAGGGGGTGTATGGTTCGGTGTTTCAGAAGCGCTTTTGAAAAAAATTGAAAATTTTTTATTTTTATTTTTTACTTTAAATTAATTTTTTTGGTGTTTTTAGATCATTTTCATGTGCTGATGTAAAAAATAATTATTAAAAAATCATTTTGATGCATTTCTGAATGAAAAACACTTTCAAAAACAATCTCAACCAGACTCCCAAATAGACATTAATCTGTCAATTTTGTTTGCCACTTTCAACTAAGCAATGGTGCCATTTCTCTTGACTGTAGGGTGATTATGAAACAGCTTCAAGATACTACTGGGCATCAGTAAAGGAAATTAATAAGCCCAGTGAATTTGTGTTTCCTTATTATGGTTGGTAAACAACAGCCCTTGCTCTTCTTTTGGTTTATAGTTATGATAACTTTTTTTCCTGCTCAATATAAACATTGTATCAAATGTTGTGCAATAGATCCCTTATTGCTGTATTTTAATGCATAATGCTTGCTAGTGCTATTCGTCTCTTAATTCAACACTTCTCTGCTTAATATGTTTCTACAGGTTTGGGGCAAGTACAATTGAAACTGGGAGAGATTAAAAATGCTTTGTCAAATTTTGAAAAAGTTTTGGAGGTTTACCCCGATAATTGTGAGACATTAAAGGTGAGTGGGTTAATGGTGTTTTTTTTTTCCTTTTTCTAATTCACTTTCTTTCTTCCAATTTCTTTTGGAACTTTATTGTTCTAATTATTATTTTAGCTTAATTTGGCCTTTTCAAATTTATAGGTCCTTTCAATTTTATTGGAACTTCATGCTGTCAGTTATATCTTGACTGGATTTTTTCCCCTATAGGTTCTTGGGCACATACATGTTCAGCTTGGGCAAACTGAAAAGGCTCAGGAATTTTTGAGAAAGGCTGCAAAAATTGATCCACGTGATGCCCAGGTAACGGACACTATTGCTTGTTCTTTCAGAGGGTTGCAAGTTGTAACTTTGAGGTTATATGATTTTTGGATCGACAAGTATTCTTTACTAGGGCATTGAAAAGTTGATATATATATATTCTGGACAAGTACTGACCTGTATGGTGCACAGATCATGAGAAATGATATCCAGTATAATCTTTGATCATGTTTTTTACGTTGAGATGGTTTTTGGAAGAGTAGGACTGTAGGAGAGCTGATTTTTGGGATGCCATTTGTTGATGGTTCCGCATCAAGAAAGTGCTGCATCATTATGCTTCTATAAATGAGTTTTATTGCTTTTTCTTGCCATGAGCACTAATATGACAAGGCACTTTACCATTTTAAATCTTAGAAGATCCTGGACCTCAATGTCCTGTGCTTGAAATGGTGGATTCATAGGGCCTTTAGCCACTATATCCCTTCTTTATAAATATTGTCAATATTCAAGCAGTGAACTTTTCAAATGCTTAAATTACAAGATCCCTTAAGTTGCTATTAACTAATCAGGCATCATGCAATGAGTTACATTCTATTTCACTTTGACAGCTTGAAAAAACTCTCAATCATTATGCAGGCGTTTCTTGATCTGGGAGAATTGTTGATTTCAACAGACACTGGAGCTGCTCTTGACGCCTTCAAAACTGTAAGGGCTGTCTATTTGTTATGTCTTTTTATCATGAATTTATCTGTTATTGTTAATCAAAGCTCCATTTTTGCACATGAATTTGTTCTAGAATAATTCAGGTTTAAAATATTGCTACAGGCACGCAGTCTTCTGAAAAAGGGAGGTGAAGAAGTGCCAATAGAAGTGCTTAACAATATTGCAGTCATTCATTTTGAAAGAGAAGAACTTGAGGTTTATATAGTTCTCTTTTAATTTCATCAATGCTAGCACAATTTTAGTATGATTTTTTTGTTGTTCTTATTTAAATTCTTACATTTTCAATTCACTCTGATTTTGAACCTCCTTTTCTGCTTTTAGTTTCCTGCTATTAAAATCTTAATTAAAAATCTCAAAAATACAGCTTGCTTTACAAAATTTCAAGGAGGCTCTAGGTGATGGCATTTGGCTCACTTTTCTTGAAGGCAAAGCAAATACATATGAAGTTGATGCAACTTCATCTCTTCTTCAATACAAGGACATGCAGATATTTCATAGATTGGAGGAGGAAGGTCTTCCTGTGGAACTGTCTCGGAATAAAGTCACAACATTATTTAACTTGGCCAGATTACTTGAGCAGTTGCATAACACAGAAACTGCAAGCACATTATACCGTCTCATCTTGTTTAAGGTAATTGTTTGTGTGTGTATGTGTGAGTAGGCATTAATTCTCTTATGTATTTTGTTTTATTGATTAATGCCACCATCAATTGAGATAAGGAAACTTTTGTGGATGAGTCAGAATTGAGAACACCTTATTGACAAAAAAGAAATCAGTGGAGCTGTTGCTTTGACTTTGAACTTCAGAAAATGATTAGCTTAGGAAAGTCCAGAAATAACAGCAGAGTTTTTTGTGCAATAGTTGAACTCAATTTTCTTCTAGTTGATTCTGTATTAGATGATGCTAATTAGTGATAAAACACACACACACACATATTGGTTTTAAGTATTGATTCTAATGTATATTTACACCTTTTGCTGCAGTTCAAGCTTTCAAATTCTTAGATTTGACATCAATAGTTCTGTATTTAGTCATGTGATGTTTCAGATTTGTCTTAATGTTTTTGTCTCTTTGTACAGTATCCAGACTATGTGGATGCTTATCTGAGGCTTGCTGCCATTGCCAAAGCTCGAAACAATCTTCCATTAAGCATCGAACTGGTTATTATCATTATTATAAATTTACATAGATGTACTTAATTCAGTAAAGCTTTTGTGATGAACACAAACCTTTTCTTTGAAAGGTAAATGAGGCTCTGACAGTGAATGACAAGTGTCCAAATGCATTATCAATGCTTGGTGACCTGGAGCTTAAAAATGATGACTGGGTAAAGGCTAAAGAAACATTCCGTGCTGCTAGTGAGGCAACTGATGGGAAGGATTCTTATGCAACTCTCTCTTTGGTGTGTATCTTGTTTTTTGAGCATGCCGCTTTAAATTCTCTTTAGTTATTTGGTATTCTCCCTGTACTCACCTTTTTGGCGATGACATTGTGGCAATATGTCCATAGATGTTTCATCATTATTTTTAAACATTACGTGCATCTCACATACTTATTTGTCGTTGTTAAGGGGAACTGGAACTACTTCGCTGCAATACGTAATGAGAAAAGAAATCCCAAGTTGGAAGCTACCCATTTGGAAAAGGCCAAGGAACTGTACACCAGAGTATGGATGCCTTCCTCTTCTGAGCTTCCCTTCTCTTTATGGGATTTTCTCCACCCCAAAACAGTCATCTTTTTAGTGTATCTTATAGTCGTCTCTTTTATTTCACTTGATTTGCAATATGGCTGTTGCCATTGGCTTGCATCCCTGTAACATTCCACTGAGTGTTTTCTTAATAAGTTATTGAGGATTATGATGAGAAACAGGACTTTGCATACATGTACAACACATAATAAACAGAAATCAGAAGGGAACCAGAATTTATGACTCCAATTTCATGAAGGTCTCTATAAAGCAACTTTCTAAACAAGACTTTTATGTTTTATGTATTTTTTGGCTTGCATCTTGCATAAAGAAGAATGCTATATGACTGAAAGAAAGAATAGGAAAGAAAAACATTGATAAGGAATGAAAGCTATATGCAAGAAGGCTGATTTTGAACTTTGATCTTCTATTTGAACAGCTAATAATTTTCATGGACTTTGCACATATTTCTTCAATTTGGTGTTAATTGACAACCTCTCATCTCACTTTAACACCACTTAGAATGTGACTATAAATCTTAATGGCCCTGGAAATAAAAAAACTTGATAAGTGACTAGATGAAAATAGATCATCTTCATCGGCTTACCCTCACAGGGCCCTCAATATGGATTTAACTAACAATTTCAAATTTCCTGAGTTCAGGACCTTATTATGAGGCCATTCCTTCCATTTATGTAGGCTCTTTAGGTTTAGCCTTTGGCCTGCTGCTTTTATGCTATGTATTTCTTGTCAATACAATAAAGTTCTCATAATAATCTTTGATGTTTTAGGTTCTAGTTCAGCATACAGCTAATCTATATGCTGCCAATGGTGCTGGAGTAGTCTTGGCAGAAAAAGGACACTTCGATGTATCAAAAGATCTTTTTACCCAGGTAGGAAGAATAATTATTCATTTTTTGTATAGGATTACAAACTTGTCCTGTCTCTTTTCCTTTGAGTGAATTCTTTGTTTGTTTTGTGATGATATAGGTCCAAGAAGCTGCAAGTGGAAGCATTTTTGTCCAGATGCCAGATGTCTGGATAAATTTGGCACATGTATATTTTGCTCAAGGAAATTTTGCATTAGCTGTGAAGATGGTGAGTTCATCTCATTTTATTCATATGTATGCCTGCTCCTGCATGTCTGCAGTGTTATTATAAATATTCTTTTGAAGTTCCCTTGTATAGAATCTTTTGCTGATGACTCTCTGTTTGTTGCAGTACCAGAATTGTTTGCAGAAATTCTTTTATAATACAGATTCTCAGATTCTTCTTTATTTGGCACGCACTCATTATGAAGCTGAACAGTGGCAGGACTGCAAGAGAACTTTATTGAGAGCCATCCATTTGGCACCTTCTAATTACACACTGAGGTTTGATGCAGGAGTTGCAATGCAAAAATTCTCAGCATCTACTCTACAAAAGACAAAGAGGACAGTAGAGGAGGTTAATTATTGCTCTTTCTTTTTCTTTGTGTGATGGAACATAATCTGTCATTGGGTGGGTAAATGCCCTCAGACCATGTTTTTAAACTCTTTGGATCACAAAAGATGAAATCTGACATGACTCCAAATCAGGCTGGGAATCAGATTTTTATATGCTTTGTTTGCCTCCATCACAAAGCTATCTAGTTACCGTAGTTTGGTTTTATAATAACAGGTGCGTTCAACTGTAGATGAGCTGGAAAATGCTGTTCGTTTATTTAGTCTGTTATCTGCCGCTTCCAACCTGCACTTTAATGGGTTTGATGAGAAGAAAATCAACACCCATGTTGAGTATTGCAAACATTTACTAGAGGCTGCTATAGTACATCGTGAAGCAGCCGAGCGTGAGGAACAGCAAAACCGACAGAGACTAGATCTTGCTCGTCAGATGGCATTGGCAGAGGATGCCCGCCGCAAGGCTGAAGAACAAAGGAAATTTCAGGTTTACTGTCATGCTCTTGCTTCTTGTACTCCTATAACTTTTGAATGAAGGTAAAACCTAATAATATCGGTATTACAGTTAGAGAGGAGAAAACAGGAGGATGAACTAAAACGGGTGCGGCAACAGGAAGAGCATTTTGAGCGTGTGAAGGTAAAAAAAAATGTTCCAGCTGTTTTAGTTTTATAGCAAGCAAACCTTAGAAAATCAAATATTTCCTTAAGAATGCTGGGATTCTGACTTAGCTTCATGTTGGCACTTTCAGGAGCAATGGAAGAGCAGCACATCTGCTTCTAAGCGGAGGGACAGGGCTGATATTGATGATGGGGAGGGTGGGCAAGGTGAGAAAAGGAGGAGAAAGGGTGGAAAGAGGAGAAAGAAGGAGAAGAGCTCAAGGTCACGCTATGAGATGGAAGACCCTGACATGATGGATGATCATGATGAACCAGAAGATGACGATGCCAACATGAATTTTAGGGAGTCTGGATATCAAATGAATGATCAGGAAGACAATGCAGAAGAGAATGCACAGGATGTTCTTGCAGCAGCTGGGCTGGAAGACTCCGATGCAGATGATGATGCAGTAAGAACTTGTTTGCTTTTGTCCTGCTACTCTAATAAAGTAACTGTTTTTTCATGTTGAAACTTAGATACATTACTTGCTATCTTAAACACAGTGATTGTGGAGCGATTCAATATTCTTTGCTGTTAATAAGTGTTTGCTCAAGTTTGAAAATTCTTTATATATGCCTGATAAGTCACTAATTATCATGAAAGGTTTGTTAGTTTGATGGTGCTAAGGTTTGTTCATATTATTGACGTGCTGCTTTGTCTATGAAATCAACAAATTAGAACTAGCAAAACATCAAGAGGCTGCGTGGAAATTGTTAATTAAATTTTGTTTCTCTCTAGCTATTTTAAACGGTCTGTTTTTTTAGCAGCAGTCCATTAAAATGTGAAAATTTCCTTTCTGATGTGTTTTTCCGTGCTGCTCCTTTGGATGAAGGCCGCACCTTCATCAGCAGGCAGGAGGAAGCGGGCATGGTCAGAATCTGATGAGGATGAGATTTCAGAGAGGAAGCAACATCCCAGCCTTTTGAGAGAGAATTCTGCAGATCTGCAGGATAGTGATGGTGACTTCAGAGATGATACTCTCAAGAGGCAGGAGAATGCTGCTGTTGATGACGAGGATTGATATCGAGCATTTTGAACCCTCTCTAAGGAAAGGCGGGGGAGCTAACATGCCAGCATAAGATGAATGGCCTTGCACTCTGGGGAGGTACTCAAATCTCTTCCAGTGTTTTGGACGCCTGAATTACTTCCATAGTTCAATTCTGTATGGTTTACTATTGAAGTATCCTGATGAAAACGCAACTCTTGCATCCCTGTAAATGCACCAGCCATGCTGAACGGCTGCATCCTTGAATTGTTTTAGAATCTTATATATTTTAGGCAGAAGCTGTACAGTTGAGATTGTCTTGACCAATCTCTATTAGGAAATTGTTCCGAACTTACCTCTTGCTCCTCTGGGTTAGTCGCCGAGGTGGGTGAGAAGGGATTGAATTATATAATCTACTTGTTTGGCATGATGGATAGAGACCCGAGGAAAGAAAGGATTCTTCCTTCACTTGTAAGTTACAATCCATCCAATTTGTGCGGGCGGATTAGCTTTCCTTTCTCACAAGTGAGAAAATAAATAGTGTGGAAGGTTAACATCCATCATTTCACTTGACCTTTTTTCAGGTCGGTCCTTGCAGCCTCTTTTTGTGATGAGACCCATTTAGGTGAAGAGATAGAAAGGAAAAAAAAATGCAGATTTAATAGTCAGAGAGAGTGCGCGGGTAGGTGTCCCCCACGACTTGCTAGCAAGTGAAAGGATGCTCAATCATGGATGCTAAATTACATAATTGTCTTTCTGTTGAGTTGATGTGCTTGAAATGTAAGGCCATATTGTCAGGCATGGGACCTTTTCTATTTGGGATGATTACAGAGCCTGATAAGAGGATGAGTAGGAAGCTTGCTGCTTCCATACTGGCTGCTGCAAGATTCAGTGGGAGAAGACTTTGTAAAGCCACCAGACCCCATATGGACATACATCAATCAGAGGGTTCAGGCCTAGACCTTCACCTGCATACACCCCTATGTAGCTGGCTTGGTGGCTTCTTCTTTTTCTTTTCCATGAATAAAATACCCCTCGTCTCATCGCATTGAAAGACCAACAGCAAAAAAAAGAAAAGGAAAAGAAACCTGATTGTTTTTTTTTTTTTGGAAATCTCCCTTTCCATGATTTTGCAAAAACTTGATTTTTCTTAATATTTTTAACAGATACTAGAATTACAATATGCTATCTCAGGCTGTTTCTTAATAAAATTCATTTAGAAAATCCTTGGAAGTTTACTTCCGTCCTTGATGACATCAAAAGCATACACCGGACAGGCATTTCGGTAGCGTAATTATGAAGTACGTGCTGGTAAGATAGAATTAATGTCATGTTTGTTGAGCTATATAGCACAATCAACTGGGTATTCTCGCTTATGTTATTAGTTTTTATTATTATGTTGCGTTTAGATTGATGACTCTACGTAGGGTCTACTTCTAAAAATTTCAGGTGGGTGACTATAGGTAGGGTCTGCTTCTAAAAATTTCAGTTGGGTGAATTGACAAGGGAAAAATAAGCAAAATCCTGGGACCCGGCCAGTTTCTGAAACTGAAAGCAACCATTGATGAAACTAAGGAGGACAGGATACCTTCATATCAAAATACCCTGGCTACCATAAATTAGAGTCCTTCAAATCTACTACTTGTGAATTCTAAAGTGAAGTAGGAAAAGAACAGAACCCACAGAGCAAAAGACATTGCATGCTTTCATTAAACACAACATTTATTCCAATCTCAATCACATTCTGCAGGGAAAAAAAAGAAAGAAAAAGGAGTAAAGGAACTCTCAGGCCTCTTGACGAAAGGCGGTGAACCCCCCCAACTCCCACCAAGTACATCTTGGGCCAGAAACCCACCAAAGTAAACTCAACCATCTGCAAAACAAAATGATATAATCTCATGGACAAGTAATTATCTAGTTCAAAGAGAAAATCTACAAAAATAGATACTAACACCTAGAAATATATATATAAAAAATGGACTGAATTGATTACCATTGCTAGTTCTTGAACTGAAGATTGGAAGAAAGTCATGAGAAGAGGGAATGGACATTGAGAGTCCGGTTGTTGAAACTGTTGCGCTATTTGATGACTTGTCAGCCAAATCAAGCCATGAATCTTTGTTCTCCGGTGGCCATTCATCAAAGAAACGGTGAACAGTCTTTGGGGATTTCTCCTTCTCCATTTCTATAGGTCCTAGACTGCCTAAATTGCTACTTCCCAGAAGATAGCTATGTTGATACTGCTTTTGTTGCTTTGGGGTATCGTGATCGCTCAGGCTTTGAAGCTGCAAGTAAGAATATTCGTTGTGTAAACCAGACAAATTCCTCTGCTTTGAAGAATTGGTATTAGAAAGAGAGGAGTTCATTGTGAGTGGGCTGAGTTGCGAAGCATCATCTAAAGATGAACCGGACAGGCTTCTCATCGAACCTGAAGATTCCGAAAAGAAAGCATGCTCATCAACCTCCTCTTTCAGCCCATAAACATTCCTGTTTCTTCTTCATTTTCAAAAATAAAAAAAAACTATCAAGGAAAGATTTTAATAAACAAACCACAGGAAAGTAGTAAAAATGTCATATTACTTTTGCAAGACAGACCTGTGATCTGTATTGGTCAGAGAGCAACCCCCAGAGTCCAAAAGCAAATGAGTAGAATTTTCATGAGGGGACAGACCAATCCCAAGGGGTCTTGAAGAAGACAAGAATTGGTGATTTGGATAGGCATGGTAGCCTGAAGGAGCAGGATAGTGAAGGTGATTCTGGTGGTGGGTCTCGGGTGACACTAACGAAAGAGAATGGGAGGATGTTGTCAGTAGTGAGTTATTAGAGTGGTTTCTGGTGATTGATGAGACAGTTGGCGCTGTTGTTGATTGTGTTGCCACTTCCACAGGCTTTCTTGAACGGTTCTTCCCTCTATGCATATGTTTCTCACAGTACTTGGAATCTGGGTATGCTTCTTTCGAGCATCTCCATTTCTTTCCATCAGTTCTCCTGCACCTCCCTGGCTCTGGATCTATTTTCCTCCCCAAACCCATCTGAAAACAGCTCCAGGAAACTGCACCCACAAACCACGCCATGTATTAGCTAAAAGAAACACCAAATGAAAGAAAAGAAAGACTTTTCAATAAATTCCTGTGCGTATATAAATATAAAGTGGGTTCACAGTGTGGAGGTTGGCGAGGAAAGAGCTTTGAAGAGAACGAGGAGTCCACGCAGCCACTTCTTTTGATGGTGAAGAGAAGATCGGGAGGGATGGGGATGCCAGAAACCATGTACTTGTAGATTAGGGCTTGATGCTCAAGCTCCTGCCACTGGGATGCAGTAAAGGGAAACCTGTTTCCTCCACTCATTATCATATCACCCTGGAAGAGAAAAGAAGAGAAGGTCTCAAAAAGAGAAGAAAAATAAGGAAAATGGAGAAGAGTGTTGTTTTTAAGCTTCAACGGAAGTGAAAGAGCCAGGACAGTTGCAGAAAGAAAGAAAGAAAAAGGGAAGAAGAAGGTTACGTCTGGTGTGGAAAGTGAATGAGTGTGGTTATGAACACTAAATGGCTTGGAGAGTAGAGTAGGTATATTTATTTCTGGGACCAGTGGCCTGCAGAATCTTCTGTACATGGATAAAACTAATGGTTCTCATCACAGTGCTGCCCTGCCACCTCTCTCTCTCTCTCTCTCTGATTATCTGATGTCTGAACCTCTCTGACGCAGCTGCAGCAAACCTGCCTGGCAGCTCTTGTCTCTGACAAAACTACGGAAACCCATAAACTAAAAGAAGAGAGTGCATTAAAAAAGACTGTAAAAAACAAAAGAGAAAAAAAGTTATTTTTTCTTTACTATCAAGGCCAGAGAGGAGGTGGTGTCTGAACTATGAAGCCAATGCCTGCACTGAGAAGGTTGTACGGTCTGAGCTTTTCCTGCCACCACCTCCTTTACCTTCTCTGTACCTTTGCCTCAAACCCCAACCCATCTGACCTTTTTCCATTTGGGAAATTGAGAGAGGAGAGAGAGAGAGAGAGATGGGTTAGGGCAGGAGGGTGGGCGGGCGGGCGGGCTCTTTGGGGTTCTGATAAAACTGAAATCTTCTCTCTCGGTTTTCTTTTGGCTTTACGAGAAAAGAAAAAAAATGTATATTTTAATCTCATTTGGTTCAAATGGTCATCCCCCATCAAGTTAACACGTTATAGTTTGCTCGTCTTTTTCAAAACAATCCAGTTTCAGTAGCGAAAGACATCTATATGACGTGACTCAGACTCCCCCCACTGGCATTACTTTTATTTCCCTTTTCGGCCAGCGTCCAGTTCATCACTCCTCTGCTTAAACACAGTGAGATTTCACTCGACCTCAGCAACCCATGGATAAAGATTCGTGCTTCGGATTTCACTTGCTGTACAGCTAGTTTCCCAGTAAATAAGACTCCCACCAGCAAAACAACCGCTGCTCCATGGAAGTTAATTGCTGTACTAGGGTTTATGCCTGTCCCTCTTGAGAAGAGAGAAGTGGGTCATCATCTACAGGCAAGCTGCCGGGTGAAAACTCAGGACAGGGACATTGGTTTTGTTGGATTGCATTAAATTCCCTGGAACTATTCTTGCATTGCAAGTTCAGCGCTGGCAGGAAGTAATGGAGGACGCACTGCTCTGACACTGTGTCGTCATTTCCTGACAGACCCTAACACATGCTAAATACCCTTTTGCGGTACAGAAGCCCCACTTGAAACAGAACATCCCCCCAGGTGTATTTCTAGAATAAATTCTCTCACTGAGCATCCACGCTTCACATTATTTCACTGACTGACACACCAGAAACCATTTGAACCCCAAGTCTTTCCTCGTCAATAGCTTAGCTTAGCTTTGGTATGGTTATATTATCTTCTCAGCAATGATATATCTTTTTTTACATTACTGGCTTTGATGAGAAAAAAAATCAATATTAATTATAAGCTAAAATGAAAATAGTTATCACTATTTATTATTCCAACTACAGTAAGTTTGATGGTAATATATATCAAAGGTTAATTTCGTTTATGTAGATAATTTTTTTAATTGGATTGAAAAGTTTTCATTTTATAGTATTTGATGCATTGTTTTGGTGTTGTATTGTTTGTGTATATATATAACTAAATATATTAATTAAAAAAATCAAAAATAAAATAAAATGTTTAGAACTGTTCAATTTAATCTACAAGATGATGATGATAATAATAATAATAATAATAAAATGATTTTTCTGAACAAAATTATGAACATGTATAATATTACGAGAATGTCATCACTAATCTCACAAGTTAATTATATTATCTGATTACTCTGAAATTTTAACATAATATATATATATATACATATCAAAAGACTCATCGTAAAATTCCATCTCAATTTAATGGTTAGATGAAGAGATATTGTAAAACTATTCATTATTTAAAAAAACACTATTTAACCAAAAGAGAATCGGCGGAACAAAACCAGAATGTTCCAACTAAAATTAGGACGGAATTTCAGGAACGGACTGAAATCTTAAACAAGGTAAAAACCGCGTTGTTTATCTTGTTTTTATAACAAGCACAAAACACTTCGGTCGAAACAAAACGAAATCAATAATACTAATATCAAGTGTTAACACTTTCCTTCTTGTCCCTCGTTAACCAAGCAAAACATTTACTATATTTCACATATCATCACTAAGCATAACTCTATTTTCAAATTGTATATATTTCATCTTATCATTTTTATCTCAATTATCATTATCTCTTTTGCAATGAGCTAATAACCCATCACTATCTTCTTGTAAACATGCTCTCTACCATGAAAAAATTGACGACGTGTGCTTAAGTGATATCGAGTAGATGATATACTTTACTTTGAAAATGATTTACTAGCTAGGATACGTCGACTATCTTGTAATAAAACAGGATTGTGAATTATACTAAAGCCAAGAGATAATCATGATCAAACAATAAATAAAGACTGTTTTGTATCAAGCACAATAGGAAGGAATTCTCAATTCTTCAATTTTCAGCTTCTAGCAGCTCAACTCAATTTCAAATGTGAACAACTGAACTTAACCAGCCTAGTGCAAGTAGCTTTCCATTTACACCCTCGTGATCAGAACAACAAAAGTAAAAGAATACCTTCGATAACTTCAAGTGGATTGATTTGTAAATACCGTTAGAAAATACATAACAGCATAAACTTTTAGATGAGATGTTTTTTTGATATAATATTAGAGTTTTGCTGACCCAATAGTCACGGGCTTGAATCTCACCATTCTCAATTTATATGAAGCACATGGTAATGTGAACTTATACAAATTTCAAGTTCAAAAAACCTTTACTTGAGAGGATATATTAGAGAACAATATAAATCATATTATGAAATTTTATCTAAAAACTTAAAATTTTAAATGAGATAATTCCTTAAATTTTAATTGATGATTTCATCTTAATTCAATTTTATAAATAAGAAGATTATTTTATGATCAACATTGCTTTGAGTCATGGAAGAAATTATCCACTATGTATGCAAGCAAGTCACGTACAAGGGCAATGCAACTTAAGGAAGAGCTAACATTGATTTAGCGTGGAAATCGCTCCATTACAGATTACCTTCATGTCATTAAAGGACTGGTCGATGAGATTGCTCTCATTGATCATCCTATCTCCGATGATGATATCACTCTTTATACACTTAATGGGCTGGGACCTGAGTTCAGAGATATTGTTGGCCCTATAAGAATAAGAGAGAAGTCTCTTACCTTTGAAGAACTTCACGATCTTCTGGTTAGGCATGAAAATTACTTGAGAAGAATGGAAATTGCCACTCAGCAGTTAGTGGCCACTGCAAATTACACGCATCATCAACCTACTTACACTGGCTCCCACAATTCCATAAGCAATTATAGCAGCCAGGGCAACAGACGACAATAGCACCAGACAAGGTACTCCCACGGGTCAGCCAATGATCACCGACAAGCTGTTGAAGTCCATAATCGTGACTAGAGACGCCCATTCAACCAAGGTCATCCCATCTACAGACGCTACCAGCCCAAATGATAGTATTGTGATAACATGGGCCACACTGCTAAGGTTTGTCCTAGATTACAGCCCTCTGACATTTTTGTCAACAAAATTGAAATATCAAACAATTTATCCAAAAAATAGTTACTTGACTCGATTGCTTATCATAGTCATTTTGGATCAATAAGTCTTCATAGTCATTTTTCACTAGAAATAATTTTCACTGATGTTTGGGGACCTACTCCTATTACAGGGTCTGATCTACTATTATTTTTACTAACCATTATACCAAATATATATGGTTTTACCCCCATAGCTTTAAAATCTCTTGTTTCTAGCATTTTTCCAAAAAATCATATGTTAGTTGAAACAAGATTCAAACCCAAAATCCGAAGTCTATACTCAGATAAAAGGGGTGAATTTATACATTTAAAATCATATATTTCCTTTCATGGTATATATCATTACACCACTGCACCATATACTCCCCAAAAAAATAGTGTCTTTGAGCGCAACAACCGTCACCTTGTGGAAACTGGTCTTACTCTGCTTCTGATGCTTTGTTGCCCTTATCCTTTTGGCCTCATGCTTTTCAAAAAGCCACCCACCTCATTAATAGACAACCCACCCCTCTTCTCAACAACAAATCTCCATTTGAGGTTATGTTTGGTCGATGCCCGAATTATCTCAAATTAAAAAATTTGGTTGTTTATGTTTTCCCCACTCGGCCACATAATACACATGAAATGCAACTAAAATCCCTTCCCTGTATTTGTATAGGGTACTCTCACATGCATAATGCTTACATGTGCTTAAGGGTCGGATTTATGTATCACGACACGTTATTTTTCATGAGTTGCAGAGTTACCCATCCACCCAAACACAACAGATCCACCCCTCAGAACATGCACCCATCCACCCCATCCTTCTTCCATCGCCTTCTCCTTCGTCTACACAATCCGAGAGTTTGGATCACAGTGCTGCAATTTCTGCATCTCTAGGTATGCCATCTCCTTCTATTCCTATTCTTCCATGTATTAAATCTATCACAAGGTCTGTTTCACCCCTTCATGCAGCTCAATGGCGAATTTAGTGTCCCGGTTCCCTCGGCCACCTCCCATCTTCCACCGCTTGCCATCCCAAATTCATATCCTTCTGCCTCATATAATCTTGTCTCCATCAGATCTCACCAAATGACCACCCAATCCATGAACATCTATAAAACCAAGCAGATCAACACTGTATCTAAACACTCATTGCCATCTCTCTTAAAACCATCATGTGTGAGTCAAGCTCTCTCATCCTGAATGGTGTGCTGCCATGGCTGTAGAAATCACAACTCTAATACACCATAACAACTGGAATTTGATTCCACCATCGAAAGACTACATCCCCATCGGTTGCAAATGGGTCTTCTGAGTCAAATGCAAGGATGATGGTTCAGTGGAAAAATTCAAGGCCCGCTTAGGTAGCAAAAGGATATCATCAACATCCTGGTCTTGACTTCAAGGAAACCTTTAGCCTCGTGGTTAAACCAGCCATGATCCAAACCGTGTTGAGCATCGCTGTTATGAATAGGTGGCCTCTTAAACAGATGGATGTAAACAATGTGTTTTTGCATGGTACCCTACAGGAAACTGTCTACATGACACAACCCCCCAGCTTTAAAGATCATCTTCACCCTAACTTTGTGTGTAGGTTACAGAAGACCATCTATGGCCTGAAACAAGCCCTCAAGGCTTGGTATTCAGCTTTAAAACAGTCTATCATTGCACTTGGATTTACCATATCCAGGGCTGACCCCTCTCTTTTTATCTACCATCGTGACTCAATTATGTGTTACATGCTTGTGTATGTTGATGATCTGGTATTGACAGACAATGATCAAGGATTCATAACTCAGGTGGTTCTTCTGCTTGGTACTCATTTTGCATTGAAAGACCTGGGATCTCTTCATTTCTTTGTTGGTGTGGAAGTAATTCCAACATCTACTAGCATCTTCCTTTCCCAACTTAAATACATTCGGGAATTATTGACCAGTACACACATGGTTGGTGCAAAAGATGTGTCCACCTCACTGTCAACTACTTAACCTCTCCGTTTGGTAGATGGTACGACAGCCATGGACTGCACTCTCCATCGACAGCTAATCGGCAACCTCCAATACCTATCACTCACTCGACCAGACACCTCCTTTACTGTTAATAAGTTGTCCCAATTCATGCATAAACCAATGGTAACTCATTGGACTGCCACTAAAAGATTACCGAGGTATCTCAAGAAGACCATCTCTTTTGGCATTAACATCACCAACCATCCAACTCCCTCTCTCACAACCTTTAGTGATGTTGACGGGGCCGACGATGTTGATGACAGAACCTCTACGACAGCCTATATTACCTTCTTGGGGAGGAATCCCATCTCATGGAAATCCAACAAGCAAAGAGCTATGGCTCGGCCCAACACCAAGGCCAAATATAGAGCTCTTGCAACTGGAGCTTCTGAAACACTATGGCTGCTTGCACTCCTTCGGGATCTTGGTTTCCCACTAAAACAGTCCCCCACTTTTCTCTGTGACAATATTGGAGCGACTCATATGAGATTCAAATCAGTTCAACATTCTCGCATGAAGCATATTCAGGTTGATCTCCATTTTGTTCGTGATCATGTCCAGAAGGGGACACTCGGTGTTAGTCATGTGCACACTCACGATCAGCTGGTAGACTTGTTGACGAAGCCCCTTTCCCGTGAACGCACTACCTTCATACGAGATAAAATTGGCCTTTCTGATGGAATCCCATTTTTGTGGGGGCATATTAAGAAAGATGATTAAATGTAGAGGTAACGACAACATAAAAATAAATCAAGTTGTGAAACATGCACTGTGCGAATCAAATCCCTACATTCCAGCAAGGAAAATCTGTAACGAATATAGAAATAAATCACCCCACTGTACAAATCTCTCTGTGAAAACAACCATGTAATATCTATATATAGAGCACTTTGCTGAGAAATAAAATATGAGGAAAGTATTAATATCAGTAAAATAACACAAAGGCATTATCTCATATTTATGTGTGATTCTATAATGAATACTTGAGGTCCCTATGTTATGAATAAAAAATAATGTTATATAATAGGATAGTACATATAAGACTTTTTATAAATTTAAAAGACCACACTTCTATCACTGACTTTTATAGAAAATATGTTTCAAAGTATGAATGTCCATGAAAAATGGTTGAAAATGAAATTGAAAAATGATATCCCATAAATCACTTGTTATTGTTAGATAGATTGAATTAAAAAAAAATACAATGATAATATTGTATGTTTTGATTTGTTTTAATATTTTAAAATATTGTAATTTTAATATGCTAGTATAACTTCTTATTATGATTCTTGAATTCCATCTTATGTAACAGAGTTTATATTTTTTTTAGAATGTAATCTAAATGTTTTTTTAGTACATATGTAAAATTTAAATCAAGTTTTATTAATTATTAATGCTTATCATTTCCGAGTTATACAAATCTTTTTTCTTGTTCATTTGCTACTATTTTCAGCGCTAAAATAACATTTATACTTGAAAGATGATGAGAATTACAAATGAAGTTTTATTTGAGATATAACCCATAATGATTGGATCAAGAACTAAACATTATTGTCTGAACATAGATGTTAACACTAACATCCTATTTTATAAAAGACTACCAGAATTTTGGCAAAGATTTATATAACCTTAAGTATATCCATATTATTATAGATTATAGAATTTAAATTGAGTTAGAAAAAGAGTCACCTCGATTTTTACTCCATTAAAAATAAAAATAAAAGTTCCTGAAAGTTGAGGTCTTTAAGAGAAATTCATGTGAACTAGTATAGTAAACTAAATGTTTGTTGTTTAGCTATCAAGAAAGAGAAAAGACGAGAATCATCCATTGAAATTTAAAGTTTTGAGAATCATTAAAGCGGAGAAGGAAGACACCCAAACTAGGAGGATTATAAGATTACAAATGAGATCCAATCTTTCCCCCCCTGACAAGCACACTTCAGGGATATAAAGAATAGGAGATGCCACTTCTCACATCAATAAAAATTTGTACAATAATAATAAATACCATTATATTGTATGCTGTCCACTGCATTTTTCCTATCACCATAACCCCTGTAGGCTGTCTCCATAGGCGGGCGGGCAGGCTTACTTCCAGCCCAGGTGCTACATTGTCTCCTTGGTGTATTGGGACTATTATCAGTTGAGCATTAGTCAAGAATCATAAATATCCTGAACTTGAGAGTTCAACTTATAATAGATTAGTGTAGCCACAGATCAACCTTCGCATAACAAAACTATTCCTTCTGGAAAAACGAAAGAACAAGATCTGTATGTACAGAGAAGAGCTGTGTATCCACGAAATGCTGCTTCACACAACCAGGGAAAAAAGATATATAAGCATGTCACCTCTTCTATCCTTACTGTTTTTTACCAGCAAAATACAAGTCTGACAGTCGTAACTGACGAAAAATTAACCCCAGTGACAACATTAATATCCAGAAGAAAAAAAAAATAAAGCATGGCAATGAATGTTTTATATCTGTCGGAACCCAAACCCAACATCCCACAAAAAACAAAAAACAAAAAAAACTGATGTTCAAGAAACAAACCTTCATAAATGGTCGGTCACGACTAAGGAATGAATCTATGAAACTCTCCTTTAAGAGCAATGATACCTGTATATGGAATGAAGGGCAAGCTTACAGCATTAGAAGTAGCTGAAGGTCAAATCAAAAGACAGCACAAGCAAGTCCTATCAAAACAAGGTGACCTGAACAAAGTCAACCTTAAACATTTTTACTTAAAGCAGTGAGAGTTCATACTTGCACTTGAGAGCCCAAGACGCCAATAATATGACATTTAAAATATCATGCAAAACTCAATGTCATACAATCCGTTTAAGGGAGAAAAGAAGAAAAAAAAATTATGGTTACTTAAGCACTCTTCCAGCAACATGATAGAATCTTCAGATGATATTCTTTCTGTGGGCCCTTAAACAGATTGGAGGATCTATATAAACATTAAGGTTCGGTTAAATACTAGGTGATACTATTGATTTCCATATTTTTTAAGCTTATATTAGAATAAAAGCAGTACAAATTGGCACTCTCAAAAACATACATCAGTTCATCCACTCTTGCACAATTTATATAATATCTGATTGGGTTAATCTTTTAGTGCAACCATGTACCCAGAATGAAGGTCAACCAGAGAATATGCCAATTTATATAATATTTGATTGGGTTAATCCACTCTTGCACAATTTATATAATATCTGATTGGGTTAATCTTTTAGTGCAACCATGTACCCAGAATGAAGGTCAACCAGAGAATATGCCAAATCATCCTTTTCTTCTGACTTGTAAAGTTATCTCATTTTTATTTCAAAATCACCAAGTTAAAGCATTTTCTTCAGAATTCTAGGTTTTTCTTTGCAGTACAGAACCCAAAATGTTTGGCAGATTCCAAGCAACCAAAATGTGCAGTCACAGATAGCAATGGTCATAACTGTAAACAAACACAAACCTTATCATTATTGGATTGTACATTTGTTATTGTATGAGAACGCAGGTTAGAGCAAAGCGAATCCAAGTAAGTTCTTAAAATCCTTAGAAAACCCTTGGCAGCCTCAGCCTGTAAATAATAGAGTCACACAAACAAAACTAGCAAAATGAGTTTCATGACATTTCCCCAACTTCTATAACAAGGCAAGAAATCTTTCAAACAAGAGATGATCCAGGAATATCAGAGTTTACTAATTAAACCTTTCAAATACACCAGCTTTATCAAGATTAAAATAGAGAAAGGGAGTAAAATATCAGATCCACACACCAAATGGTTGAATTTATTCTTTGTGATCAGAAAAATCAAGCAGCACAGGGCATGGAGGTCAATGAAATGCTGGTGACAATCTTGTAAAGTATATATGACAAAGATACTGGCCTGCCTCTTGGTACAAGGACTTCATTTTGTGCAGGGAAAGACAGTCATCCATCAGAGTTTTTTTAATTATCACAATCAGTGCTGCCACATTCCCACCAAATGCAATCTTACCAAATAAGTTTCACTAATATGATCAGAATATTAACTGGTAATGGCAAAACTCTATAGAGCCATAGTCATCATCTTTGCAAAGGAAAATAAAAATTCATGCAATGGCTATATGCGATCTCACTATGCTAAGAGACTCTTTCTCAAGATTTCAAATACAATGAAGACCAATACATGCAAACTATAGTTCACTTGTCTCCAGCAAATTCTTTTGATCAAAGAAAACAAAACTAATAGTGCTTCTGTTTTGAGGTCATGGGGAAAAGGGATGGTCCAGGAGAAGCAGACCTGCACATCTGTACACTCATACACTGGCCTCTTTCTGGCCAAATAGCTTTCTCCGACAAGCTTAGAATGATAAGGACGTAGGGATGATAATAGCTCCCTGTGTTTTGGCAATTGTGGCATTGCTGGTGACTTCACCTATTACATCAAGCAATAGGAAAAATACCGGATCATTTGTCTCAGCTTGTGAACTACTTAGAGGCATAAAATTATCAGTCCCCAAAATTAAGGCAATTCAAATGTCTATAAATGAATGGCAAACCTGGTTCTTGTTAGCATCAACCAAAATGGCGTTGCTTAATTTTGATTGTACTTCACTGGTTTTGTTCTTAACTCCAACCTACAAGTGATATGAAGTGGCCAAACCAAACCAGTCAGTGACAATATTAGAAAGAAAAGTGAGATTATATCAAATTCAATTATCTGATATGACATTATACCAAGATAATCAAGAGTATACAGAATTTGTAACCACAAGAATTTGATCAAATTATTTGATTTTAAACTGTTAGCTTGAATGAGACACTGGAACAGCACAAGTACACACATAAGAAATGCAGAATCCACATAACACAGGCAGTTCATTCCAAGGAAATAGAAATCTAGCACTTGAGGATAATGAGATGGAATCTGAATACTCACAATGTATGGAACAGGAGCATCCAAAAACTCCAGCATGTCATCTGGTAAAATCTGAAAATTTGAGCAGATAATTACTAATTCAAGATACAGTTATTAAGACAAAATATTATCTCCTCAATAAAACAGACAAGACAAGAGGAAATCTTACTGGCATTAACAAGCTTTGCCACCGATAGGGACGAATGAGAGGGACAATTGACAAAACTGAAGCAGACAAGATTCCCTGTGTAACAAAGTATTTGACATCAGCAGAACTCAAAATGTATTTGAAGGCACATAAGAAAACTTATTTCAAGTTCTTTAATTTTTCATGGATTCTGGAAGTTTATAATTATTTTGGAAGTTTTCTAGTTATGGTATCTGTAATATTAGATTTGATTATTATTAGGCACTTTATGTTAGTAGGATTCTATTTCCTATTTTAGTTAGGAAAGCACACATACACATTGCATTAAAGAGAATTTCATTTTCACTTTCAGAGGTGGGTATCTTGTTTCTTGATTATTGTGGATTCAAGAACTAGTTTCTTGGGTTGTGTTTGATTAGTGTCCTAAGATAGAAGGGATGGATACGTGTTTGGTTGGAGGGATAAAGAAAAGACATAAAATAATAAATGACTCAAGAGAGTTTTTGAACAAGTTTCTTTCCTTTAAAAACAGGGACAAGGGGTCATTTCACCTGTCTTCACTGTTTACGTCACTTCTATCTCGAGACGTTACAAAACACTGCCTTAAGGATTCAAGAAATACATTGTGGAATCAAGGGTTGCCTAATGGACTGGCAGATCGAGACCATCGGTAACTCATCCATGCATCTGACCCAGGTTGTCCCCGGCCTATGCTCCGAGACAGTGTTAGAGTGAATTTCTGTCCTTTCAAAACAGGGAGGACAGGGGGGCATGTCACCTGTCTTCTATCTCTTCACCTCTTTTCTATCTCGAGACGGTAACAAAACGCTGTCTAAGGATTCAAGAAATACATTGTGGAATCAAGGGTTGCCTAGCGGACTATGGCAGATTGAGACCATCGGTAACTCATCCATGCATCTGACCAAGCTTGTCCTCAGCCTATGCTCAGACCTTGGTTTTCTTACAAGTATTTTTATTGTTATCTGACATTCTCCTTCAATTTCAAACCCATTTCCTACGTTGGTATATTATACCATCTACAAAAGCTTGATCTCCCTTCTACTTCAACTTCTACCCTTGTCCTAAATCAGTACTATACCATCCGCAAAAGTTTAATTGCACAAGAAACTAATCAGTTCATTGTCTGAAGGATATGGAAGGAACCTAACTTGAAAATTTCGGAAGCTGATCTTCAGCATCCAATAATTTTCCATGCTTATGCATTTAACTATGAAAAAACCAGAATCCAATATAAACAAAAGTAGTTCTAGGCACTATTTGCTGAAAGGAGAGCAACAGAGCCAAGCTTCTCAAGCTGGTGCCAGATCAGTAAGAAAAATCTCAATCTTCAGAAGCAAAATGAAATTCCAACAAGATTGCAAAAGATTGTCAAGCTGACAAGAAGGGCACATAAATACCAAATTAGAGCACAGAACCACAATCTGCTTCTCTAGCAGGGCTCCTGCAAACATTGTCAAGATCTGCATGCATGGAGATTAGAACTCAGATTTTGGTTTTATATAAATATCTAACATAGTAATGCAATAGCTATATACATTTTAATCACTACATAACAGCATAATCAATGTTAAACTAGCCAAAATAGGCAACCTAAAATAGAAAAGTTAAAAGAAATAGCATTTCCAAAACTCCAGAAAAGGCATTACATGCTCAAGTCGCAAGGATCCACATATGCATGCAATGGCCCAAGTTGATAATGCCGTGGCTTCCTCCTCTGCAAAGAGTGCACTGCGTGCCTGATTAAGACAAACAGCAACAAATAGTCTAAAAATAAGTACAGCTGATAATTTAAGTTAGAAAATTTATCCTATAAAGCCACCATTCTATCAATGTATCTACCTCTGCAAACTCTAGACTTGTACTGCATGATCTCAAATCAATAGTTGAGCCATCAACATATAAAACAGCTTCATCAGGTCTACGATATTCCAAGGGATGAAGGTGCTCCAGAGGCTGAAATCTAAGAGTGGAACCCCTAGCAGGGCATTGTAAACGGTAATACTCACACAGTAACTGCAATGATCCATGATTGTTTGCCTGCAAAATAGAGGATACTTGACAACTTTCAGTAGTTGTCAGTACACCGGAATATTGACCTTAAAACATGGAGAAAGCCACATCTAATACAATACAGATGCAGACCTTAGCCCATTCCAGAATATCATTGTGATCACTGGAATCTTCTTGCCCAGAAAACGATGCCTCTTCAGTCTCCATATCATCAACATCACTCCTAAAGTTTCTGTCCTCGCTGGGAGAACCTTGGAAGCTGCATAAAAAGGCAATTTTTACTGAGATAGTAATAATGTCATCTTCACCCATACACTGATGGATAAGAATATAAATATTGTGCAACTACAGCTAATTTGATGAAGCATAGATCAAATTATGGAAATGAATAAACTCATGACATATAGATAAGAAAATTATATATTGAAGACTTCAAAGAGAGCACCATGATATATGTACCTGGAGGAAGATTCAGAGCTTTCATACTGACAATGGCGGAGGAGTGGCAAAATAGCATTTGGTAATCGTCTTTCTTGTGCTTGCTTGTTCAATGCAAAATCATCACCACAGTCTTCAAAGTTTACTCTACCAGATTCACCTTTGATTGAAACAATCTCGTTTTCAGAATAAATAGGAACAGTATCATCGTTGACACCTTTCTTCAAAGAATGAACATGCTCCACAAGAATTTGAGACCCCACATGACTCTTTTCATCAGAAAAAACTCCAGGTGTAGAATCCATTAAGCTGGATTGGGATATTTCCGTTGTTCCATCTGCTATGTCCTCTGCAGCTCTATAATTCGTTGATAAACCATCTAAATTGTCACCTAAAATTTCTTCCTTGCAATTATCCTCTGAGGATTCCAAGTCTAAAAAGTCTATATTTTTTGTTAATCGCTCCAACCTTTCTTCTGTGAAGATGCTACAAAAACCGTGATGAAAAATGATATTTGTGCATTAGGCATCAGAAGCTAATCAAGTTTGATGTCTTACATTTAGAAGTATCACTGCCAAAATATGCATTCTAATGGCCTGCCTTTGCTAAACACTATAATCTCAGTTTATTAACTATACATTGATAACCAGGTAATAGGATTATATTAAACATATATAACCGTTAACCCACCTGCTCAATAAACCAAAATGTAATTCAAAAAATGGAAGCCTTGTGAGAATGCAGTAACATCTGTATGTGGTGAGCATGTAACGGCTCAAAGATGAGCAGGAAGACTGTTTATTTGACACCATGGAAAGCAATCCAGAGGGTCTTTGCACAATTTCTTCAACTAACACACAGCACCCATACAATGTTGAATCATCAGCAACCTAGGGGGAAAACAAAAGGTTTGAAGATAAAAATTAATCAGTAACACACTATAGTTGCTTATAATTAAACAGGAATTTATGTAGAGCCCACATAACATGGAACACTTCAATTACCACCAGAACAAAAGAATTAAATCAGATGATGATTGGAAGTAATAAAAGCATAGAAAGTTGTTGACCATGTAAAACAAAAGAATTAACTCCAGGGCATGGGCTATCATAGTGTTTAAATTCACACAGGACATCTCACATAGGGAATCATCTCAATCAAAGGAAAAGTATATCAAAGAAGGGAAAAAAGTAGCAGGTTATTTTGAAGGTTACCTGTAATCGAAATACAAATGACAAGTCACTTTGTTTAAGGTGCTCCTGCAAAATAACCACCAGAATAATTGATATGCATCTATGAAGCATAGTCACGGAGAGAATGTGTGTGAAACATATACTTCAGTAACAGAAAAATTAATCTTAAGTCACACACAGGCTCGAAGATTTTTTTGAACAATGAGGCTTCAAGATCTCTAATACCAAACAACAAGATTAGCTGTCATGATCTGGAGAACCTCTGATAGTTTATTATTTTTTTATCAAGCTGGTTCTAATGATGGAACAATATTATTATAGGCCTGTCCTTAAATGTTATTGAAATGAGCACGAGTAATGCCAATTTGAGATTAGTACAACATTCAAGCAAGCCCACAGGAGAAAAAAGTATTAGCTTTCTCCTTATCCACAGACAGAACCCATTAAGACTAGATATGTTAAAAATTGAAGCTTGAAAATGATTTAACAATTGAGAAGATTTTAATTATAAAGGAATCATACAAGCTCTAAATTATCAGCTGATAAATGATTGCTGCATAGGTACCTGCCCAAGAAGAATTTCATTCAACTCGCTCATGGAAGGAGTTCTCTCAACTGCATGAACCTAGAATTGCACCTACCAAAGTTAGAAAATGTCCACTGAAGGGCATATATAGCCTGATTAAAGGGTAAAAAGGAAGAGAAACAAAAATAACATGGAAAAATCACCCAAACAAAGGCACTGCAATGTGTGCATGATATAACATTTTTCTAAGGAATTACCAAGTTCCAGAACTCAACTCAGCTAGCCTAAACCGGAAATAAAAGAATTGGCATTCAACAATTACTGTAGTCTTAGTAGGGTCTTTTTTTTCCTCTTAGTGTGAATAACAATGAATCACCCAAGTTAACATCCATAAATAGTGGCCCTGTGAAAACATGCATTCACTATGGTTTCATTCTCTTAAACAATTTAATACTTATGAGAGCTATGCTCATCCTTCAACAAGAGCAAGGTGAAGGCCATGGTCTCCTCCCACAGATAGTCAGCTTATAATTCCATATGCATGTACACTCCCCAATAAGAATTGTTTTCACCCTGCACTCAAGATATTACTTTGTCGTGCATCGAAGAAACAGAAATCCAAAGTTAAATGTACAAAACTTCACAGGGGGACAAAAAAGAAATTGGAACAATCTAATTGCCAGATTCATGAATTCAAACTCTAAGACGAGTTCACATTCTACATTTTCATCTTAATCTTTCAATTTACGTAAGAATTAACAAGAAAAGAATCGAAGGATCTGGGATGTGATTGTTTATACAGCCTTTTCCGACAATATATAATAGGTCAGGTGTCGATTCAAGACAATGATATCAAGGTTCAAATAGTTATAACATTGACTGAGCACAGAGATCTATGGACTTCAATAATTCATCAAAAAATGTACTATGCAAATATTGAACAGTTTGTTCTGACTGCATTAGGTTCTGCCAATTGGAACCTAGAACATACATCAAAGACTAATCCCACAACCCTGTTTCTGAGAAACAGTCCATGAGTAGACCTTGACTTTATCGATTCACATTCATAAGTTTCCATGGACATCATGAACTAAATCTTCACGCTGTCAAGTAAGAAAAATGTCTAGCTGACCATTCATGAATCTGCAAGATGGAAACTATTTGTAGTTCCATAACAAATTAGAATATGCACTCTCACAGAAAGAACACATGAACTGATCAATTATTAAAAATGAAATGAAATAAACTAAGCAAGAACAAATACAACCTCCAGGCCTCCAGGGAAGCAAAACGATATAAGATCTTTGTATTTAAGTGGTAGCTGTTTTTCTGGAGGATAAACAAACAGAACCTGGAAGTAGAAAAAAAAAATCATGACCATGCTTGAAAAGCAATTTCCAAACCTAATATTTCTTGCTGTTTGAAACAAAAATCCTCACCTGGGGCTCAAGAATGGGTTCTATACGTGACTGGTTTTGGCAACCAAGTGCACCTTGCAATATCCCAGAACCTTCGGACTTTCTGGGACCATATTGCCTCCGAAGTGCTTGAAGATCACAATTAGGATGAAGTCCAACAACTACAATGCTCTCTATAAGCCTTGATGGCTCCTTTAAAGGCCTATGATCCTGCACAGTTGAAAGGGAAAAGATGTTAGGAAACCGCTACAAATTTAAATTCCAATTTATTCAACTATTCATGAAGAATCGTGATAAAAAAAAATGTCTCCAGGATGATGGAGCAGCAACTTACTATAGTACAAACCTCAATTTAAAAAAAAGCTGCAGTAGTACTCAATAACAAAAAGAAGTCATTATGAGATGAAAATATATACAAAAAGATACAGACAAGTATTGCAAATAGCTTAAACATGAAAGAATCCAACTTCAACAAAATGGCATACCAAGTACTGTAACTGAAATTTTGCCCACTGACGTTTTTGGCTTGTAAGAACTTCTGGATTATAAGTTCCACTTTTCACTTCTGGCGGAGGAGAAGAAAACCCTTTTAGCATTCTGGTAAAATGGTGCTGTAGCTTCTGAAATTGGCTATCACCATGATCATCCTTGGACGAAAATACCACAGATGGCCTTGGCGATGGTAGAGTGGTGGCTGCAGCTGCAACAGCTTTCTCAACATCTTCTGCTGTCTGCAAAATTAATGAATTTCTCCAACCAGGACTACCCGTGTCCTCATTCTTCGCCATCTCCGCAAATTCCCTCTACTGCCAAACTGCACAGTAAAACAATCAAGCTCTAAGTAAGTAGAAATCAGCAGAAATCTCACAGCAAATTTTACTTCTTTCTTAACAAATAAAGATTGGAAAACTTTAAAGATTACTTAATATCTACTACAGATTACTCAGCATAGAAACTCATAGAGATTAGCATCAGTTATTTCCTTCATAACAGACTTTTTATCAGTTACAGAAAACTGTTGGAATCAAACAAAACAAGAAAATAAAAATAAATTAAAGAGATGATCGATTGAAGCATATAACAAACAAATAATCATAGATGTTCATCACTGAGTCTACAAAGACGAAACCAGCAAAAGGAAACAAACACCCAAAACCATCATCGAACAGAGAAAATCGTTCAATAATAATTTCATAGAAATCAAACAAAACAAAATAAAACCTCATATATACCTTTATTAAATGAAGAGATGGGGAGAAATAAACAGAGACAAGAGGGGGAAACTTCTGGCGGCGATAAGAAGCGAAGTTGGGTTGTTCTTTTCTTTTATCAAATTAAGTAAATTTACAGGCGGCTGCAGCAGGCTAAGTTTGATTAATCGATAATTAATAAACGAAGAGATATTTGATTTCAATTTGTTGGCAGAGCAAGCAAGAAACTGAAAGGGAAGAAACAAGTGAAAAACCCTTTTTCTTCTTTTGCTTTCCTCGTGTGCTCCCGTCGGTATCAAATAATTTCCCCAACACCCCAGTGGCAGCGGTGGTCAGCCTCCTCCTCCTCTTCTTTTTTTTTTTTCTCTACACATGTTATTTAGATTAATATATATATATATATATATATATATTAGCTATTTATCAGAGATATTATTAAATAATTTGTTTTTGTTTGTTCCGATTATTTGACACTGTATTTTATAAATATTTAAAAAACAAAAGGACATTATTTTTATTTTAAATTAAATATTTGAGTTTTCGTTTAAACTTTAATATAGAAAATAATAAAGATTAATTTCAATTAATATATTCAGAAAGACTCCTTATCTTTAAATAAAACTTGGGACAATAATTAGTCCACACCTGCTGTCTATTTAGTGAAATAGTGCTGAATAAAATAATCATGGAAACGGCAACATGATAGTTTACACGGTGGAGGCACTTGGCCTCTTCTCGATAAGAACAAAGACTTTTTTCTCCGGTTTCGTTACTTAGACCCGTTTATTTACTGGAAAATAATTTTTTTGGAAAATAATTTTTTTTCGAAAGTGAATTTCAAAGAAAGTAAATTATTGAAAAACAAATTTTGATATTTGACAGTATTATGAAAAATAAACTGTAAAACACTTTCCAGTGTTTGTTTATGTTATAGAAAATGAACTGAAAAATAATTTATTAATAAATTAATTTTTTTTTCAAGTTTATTAAAATAATGAGGAACAAATCTTACAAATTAAAAAGTTGAATGAGAATGAAATTGAAATTTTTTTTCATAAATTATCTCAAATAAAATAAATAATAATCAAAATAATAGAGATCAAATCTAAAAAAAATGAAAGGTGAATAAATTAAAATAATATTAATTAACATTTCATAAATTATTTAAAATAAAATAAGTAACAATAAAAAAATGAGGACCAAATTTGATAGATAAAAAATTTCAATAAAAAAATGATAAGAAAAAAGCAAATAGCAATTATAAAAATAAGGACCAAAATTAATATAAAAATTGAATTTTAAGAGATGGAATTGAAAAATAAATATTCAAAACAAATTATATATAGCAATCAAAAGTTTGAGGATTAAATTTGATATAATCAGCAAATAATGACATTTCTAAATTTTTCACAACTTCCGGAAAGTGTTTTCCGCCCAAATTTTCCGGAAAACACTTTCCTGAAAACCATGCCAATTTTTTTTTTGATTGGAAAGTGTTTTCCATTGACCGGAAAGTGTTTTCCATTGACCAACTTTCCAGAAGACAAACAAATATAGTAAAGTTTGGAAAGTGGTTTCCCGGAAAGTGAATTCCGGGAAACAAACAGAGCCTTAATTTCTTTTTTTATTTAGTTTTATATTTATGTTTATTGTATCATAATTTCTTTTTTAATTAATCATTTGAGGGGCTATAGATATACTACTAGAATATGCCCCCGCGTTTCGCCGCGGCGGCACAATATTTTTTTCAATGTAAAAAATATTAATTGTATGTATTTTTTTATTATAATATAAATTTAGCTAAAATAATAAATATGTACAGAATTCATTTCAAGTGCAAGTTTTCTATATAATATATGAATTTAAAATTGATATAAATTTATATGTTTAGTAGTTTCAAACGAAATAAACAGCATAAATTTATCATCATCATTAAAAAAGCAAGAAAACTCGGATATCTGAATTATTAAGTTCATTGTATTAAGATTAGTTCATTTTATAATTCAATTTAAATCAAACAAAAATAAAATATAAATTGTGAAAATACCTACAATAATCAAATAAAAAAAATAAGTTGTTAATTTTCTATCAACAAAAAGACGAAAACATAGATTGAAAATTCATCATGACGTTATTGTCATTATCATTGCTATAAAAGCTAAAATTATTACTAACATTACAGCCAAAATACTTCAAAATAATTAAATTGTCATTAAAAATAAAACAAAAATAAAAAAATAATAACTAAAATTATCATTATTATTGCATAAATAATAAAAATCATATAATCTAAAGAACAAATAAAGAAACAAAAAAAAACGAATAAAGGGAAAAATAGAGTAATATTACTTTTAAAATGATCACCGATATAATTAAAATTTTAGGAAAATATTTAAAAAAAATCAAAAGATTTTTATAAAAAAATAATCATTATTATTGCGCAAATAATAAAATTATAAAAATCATATAATCCAAATAACAAAAAAAAAAACATCTAGCCATGGCACCCGCACCTCGTCGCTGACGGAATCATATTTTTTTTCAACGTAAAAAAATATTTATTATGTATGATTTTTTTATCATAGCATAAATTTAGACAAAATAATAAATCTGTATATAATTTTTATGAAGTGCAAGTTTTGTATAAAATATATAAATTTTAAATGAATATAAATTTATTGTTTAGTAGGTTTCAATGAAATAACGAGTACAAAATAAGTTGTAATTTTCTATCAACAATAAGTTGCACAGTGGAATAACATTTTCGTCTTATTTGAGGATATTATGATTATTGTACTATGCATATAAATGAAAGAAATTGAAAATATCTCTAATACCATGATATTATTTAAAACACACTTTATATAATAAAATGAATATATAAAAAACTAATATACATTTTTAGAAGTTCTACGCCGCACGTGCCATCCATAATGTGCATGAGCTCTGAAATTGGCGTCGCGCCCATAACACTGCTACAGAAAATATAATTGGTAAATTACCAATACACCCCTATAATCAACTTTTGGATTTTGTCTTCTAGCGGGTATATATGTATTTATAGAACTCGTGGTGCGCATCAGCTGATCCAGGCACGCCAATTCTAAAAAAAGATCAGAGGATTAGTCATGGTGCGCTTAAGTTAACCTAGAGACCCCGGTTATAAAAAAATATGAGTGGGAAAAAAATATAAGCATGAAAGCACTGTAGCAATTCATATTATTTTTTTAAATCAGTCCGGGAATTAGTCGTGGTGTGCTTAAGCTGGACTGGAGACCCTAGTCATAAAAAAATTATATAAGTGAACAAAAAAACTTATAAGGAAAAAATAATAATAAATTGGTTCGGAGATTAGTCATGGCGTGTTCACGCTGGCCTGGACACCCCGATTATCAAAAAATAGATTTGGTCCGAGGAGTAGTGGTGGTGCACTTAAGCTGGCCCGGAGATCGTGGTTATAAAACAAATATATAAGTGGAAAAAAATGTATAAGTGAAAAAAAGAGCTTAAGTTGGTTGAGAGACCATTGTTACAAAAAAATGTATAAGTGAAAAAAAATATAAGCGTGAAAGCACTGTAGCAATCCATATTGTTTTTTAAAAAATTCAGCCCAAGAATTAGTCGTGGTGTGCTTAAGCTAGTCGGAGATCCCAGTTATAAAAAAAATGTATAAGTGAATAAAACAAAAGTATAAAAAAAATGTACCAGCAGGAAAGCACTTTAGAAAAAAAATATGGGTGCGGGGATTGTCGTGGTATGAATAAGTTGGCTTGGACACTCTGATTATCAAAAACATTTGGATTTGGAGATTAATCGTGGTGCATTTGAGCGAGCTTGGACACCCCGATTATTTAAAAACTAAAAACTAAAAAAATATATAAGTAGAAAAGGAAAAAAAATATAATAAGAAAAAAATGAAAAAAAATATAATAAGGAAAAAAGGAAAAAAAGAAGAAGAAAAAGAATAAGTAGAAAAAAAAAGAAATGAAAAAATAAAAAGAGGAGTGTACTCATAAAATAAAATAAAACAAAGCAAAAAAAAGAGAAAAAAACGTAATCAGAAAAAAAGCAAAAGAATAATATTGTTGCAATCCACAGTGTACTGTGTCGAAATGCACAGTGTGTGGGTGCACAGTGAAAACCCCAAGCGTATTATATATATATAGTAATTGACAAAAATAAACTCACTAAAAACTTGCACTCCCACTTTATTTACAAAAGTTAGCCAAACTTATCAATGGTTATGATGACATTAAACAAGGATCATATTCATCCTAAAAGTTTAATCTCATATTAAATGAGAAAATTATGAATTAGTCCCTTTTATTTATAAAATCATTTATTTAGTCCCTTGTCACCATGATTAATTTAATATGATTTTCTTAGAAGATTATTTTCCTTGTCAATCTTTTTATAATATTTATTTAATTCTTTTCTTTTTTATTTATAAATAATATATTAAAAAAACATAATATGAATAAAAAAAATTAAATAATTGGTTTTTAGAAAAGGGACTAATTAATTCATATATCAAAACTAGAGGGGCTGATTTATAATTTACTACATCTTTAAAAGGGAAAGGAAAAGTATAGGATCTCAACAAGTTGTTCTCCAATATGCACAAAGGATTTATTAAGACAAGAAACAAATAGATTTTTTTAGTCCAAGGATGTCCAATGTTAGTAATCATTTGTAGAAATTAATTATTGAAGACTTTGGGCATATAATCATGAATAATGTTGTGCTTTAAAATGGGTAAATCATAATAAAGTTAGGGATAATTATAGACTAAATAATAACCTTTTGAACTTCTTCCTCAAGCTCCCCACTCATTGTGATATGAAAATGGGTAAATCTTGGTAAAGTTCAAGATTATATTAAACTAAGATATGACCTCAAAGTTGACCTTCCTTTTTTATATTAAAAGCAATAATAAAGGTTATCCATGACTTTCTTATTTATATCGGGAATATCCAAAGCCTTAAACCCATTGAACACATTGAGAAACTCATCACAAGACTCTCTTGATGCCCTTAGACAAACACATTTTATATGAGAGGTTCGTGCACCCATCTTAGTTGTCTTAAAATTTGTCTTCGTAGCTTGGTTGGATTGCCTAAGAAAGGTAACTTCTTACTCAAGGAAGACCACTTTCAACTCATCCAAATGAGCCCACTCCATAGACAAACCAAGCTTAGAAGCGTTATAATATTGATCATTTCAAAGTTTTTATTAGGCTTCCTAGGAGTTTTGGATATGAAGATCACCTTTTTAGTTTCCCTTAGTTAAGCCTCTAGAGCATCATTGATCTATATAATACCTTGGATTCTCTCATGGCCCACCCTAGAATAAGCCACAACCTCTCTTATTTGTCCCCTGTTACCCAATATCTTCAAAAGTGGAGGTTCATAATGAAACCCATTAAATAAAACAAGCAAGTGCTAAATTTTGCATGAATAATTCAAAATACAAAGTCAAAAAAATCCCACCTAAAAGAAGCAAGTGTCCAATGAGATAAATATGACGAGTAAAACTATCATTAAAAAATCATTCAATATCATATGGGATTATCGTGAACTTTTTTTTATCAATCTTATTATGTTGAAAACATTAATCTCAATGATGGTATCATTATTTAAGCAAATTAAACTAAGGAATTTCTTTCCTTTTTAATAAAATAAGAGTGTGTTTAGGGAGTGACATAACTAACATTAATTATCATGATAAAAATTCTCTCGGATTAGATGGTCTAAACTTTATGATAACTTCAATAAATGACAATGGTGTAACTATTGTAGGGGAAGTGTCATCCTTAATTTTGAGAACCATCCTAAGATGATTTTCTTTTCTTCTTGGACACAACATGTCCAACTAGCATGGATAAAAGATTGAGAGAAAAGATCTCTACCCTTATTATGGGAATTGAAGATCAACACAAAATGGATACCATATATCTCTAACATTCTAGACCTATCAACCTTTTCTTTATATTGGACAACCATTTTTTTATATTATCAAATTTACATTGCAATACATTTCTTATAGGTTTCTGGTTAAAGGGTAAAGGTCAAAAACCAATAAAGATCATTCTCATGACGGAACAACCATTTAAAGTGAAACATTACTTAAGTATATTTATAACAAGCTAAAAAATCATAATTTAAAATTATTCCTCAAAGGTAGCAAGTAATTTCCATCCATTCAGATGAAGTTGGTTGACACATATATTGTGCTGACAAAATATTTTACTCATAAATATCCTTAAAAGAAAGGTGTAACATATAGAATAAAGTCATGATCTTTTTACCCTCATGGACCTATTAACTTATTCTATCAAACTTAAAAGGGCCATAGTTAGATACAATCCCTTTTATAGATAGTTGGCCTTGACCATTTTCCTTATAGTCACCATGTTACTCTTCATGTTCTCTCCAATGCTCGAGGTGACCAAATATCTCCTAGAAATGTTGTTATACTCGAGCAACAACCCTTTCTAAGTATGAGTGGATGAACATCTCTAATCTTAAACTTGATTATGATAATCTTGGACCCTCAACTAGACAACCCAAGTCCTCACTTAAAAAATAAAATTCACTCTAAATCATTTTGTACCTAGATTTATTATTTGTAATTAAGTAAAAGATGGATAATTACCACAAATTAAATGCGACAAGTAGAGACCACAAACACTAGACCATACTAATCAAGTATAAGTTACTTTCCATAAGAAAAACCTCCATCCTATTGTCTAATAAAGTTCTTGAGATATTTAGAAAGAGAAACTATTAGTGTGAAATGAAATAAATACATGAAGGATTATATATTGGGAATGCTTCCCTTCTTCATGTTGGATTTAGACATATATCACAATCTTTAACTGTAGTCACCATGTACTCTTTATCTTCTCCATAGCCTAACACATATATGTTATACAAATTACTTTAAGTGTAAAAACACATCAATCCATGATTATATTCTAATTAGTACTATTAAAACCTTTATTATTCTAGCACAAAAGTATCTAATCTCATACCCACTTAAACACCTTTACATATCTTAAGTGTTATCTTGCGAAGATATTAAAATATTGAATTGTATCATATACTCTATTGAGAGAGTTAATTGTCATATCAAAATCATTCTTGTAAAACCTTTAAGAGTTAGATATAAACTATTGGCATTGATGAGCCATTTTCAGCAAAAAAATCTTAAAGATGACATATCTTTTAATGGGAGAAAAACCTTGAAAAGTAAGTATTTTCAAGTGGTATAAAATGTTTGAGTTAGATATATTTGTCAAGCAATATTGAGGTTTTGAATAACTACTACCAAGCCCTTATCATCTCATGAACCTATGGATAGGAAAAAAATAATTCATTTTAGTGTTTTAAAATAGCTTAAACTATGACTTTCTCTCTCATTTAAGGAGTTTGATGACCATTGTCTCTTTCTTCTCACTAACTAGGGACTAAAATGTAATGCAAGTAAATATATATACTAAAAGTGATTTTTAAAAGAAATTTAAAGAGGCCTAAACTGTATAACTTATATTATTTTTAAATTTCAAATATCTAAGTGTAGTTTTCCCAAAATCCTTGTAACGCCACGCGTGTTTGATATATTTTTTACATTTTAGTCTCTTTTCTTTCAATATCCCCATTAACTAAAAAAATCTTAAAAATAAATTGAAAAGTAACTCTCTCTTACACTTTATTTTTAAGAATTCAATGATCCCTCTTTTTTTTTTTTTATCTCTTTAACCATATATATATAAATAATATAAATAAACATTTATATCAAAAATAATTTCTTAAAAAAATAAAGGGATCTAAGTTATACACTTTATTACTCTTGAAATCTTTAAAACACCATTCACGATTTACATCTTTTTTTATCATGTATTTTTTCTTTCCATCCCAATACTGAATAAAACAAATCAAAAGTAATAAAAAATAGAACTAATAAAAAATAAACAAGAAATCCAGAATGTTTATATTTTGGAGTATAAAACAAGGCCAACTAGGCACCAAAACCTTTTTTAAATACATCTGATATCTGTCACTTTTCACTCTTGCCGTGTCTCGTTTTGATAGCCATCCTTCGTCCAGTAGCCTGCCTGGGTTCTCGTTTCAGAGCTTCTGGTAAGTTGATCCATCTTGACAGATCAGATTCGGTGCTGTAACTTGCAGAGGAATAATGGCGGAGAATAGGATCAAAGGAACCTCTCTGTTTTCTCCATACAAGATGGGCAAGTTCAGCCTCTCTCACAGGTCAGTTCACCCCCCTTCCACTCTGGTTTTGACTGCCGGGTTGATGCAGTTGCGAGCTTCCGTTTCAGATATTTCTGTCACAGAAACTAGAGAGAGATCCGGGAGGGCATTTTTGTCATCTCCTTTTTGCTGTTACCTGACGAGATTGTCGATGGATACAGGGTGGTGCTGGCGCCCATGACAAGATGCAGGGCGTTGTTTGGGATACCAGGGGATGCGCTGGTGGAGTACTACACGCAGAGGTCAACTCCCGGAGGACTTGTCATCACTGAAGGCACTCTCATCTCTCCAACTGCTCCAGGGTAAAATTTCATCATTCTCTACTTCTCTGATGGTGGGTGGCCTTTTTATTTTTGCACCTCCAAAAAAAGCCCATGATTGATTGCGGGTGGTGGTGGTGGCGGCGGCGGGCCCCAACAATGTTCTTCCAACCTGACCTTTTCTTTTTGAAAAAAAAATAAAAATAAATATCTTACTCGGTATACCATTCAGAAGAAGGGTGAATGACTGCTTTTGCTATGATAGTTTGGATCTTAGATTTAGACTTAGACTTGATCACCTTTGATAGCCATTGTTTTGACCAGGAAGAGTTTCTCATTTTATCCCACCATTAAATTAATACTCAGTCAATTGCAATTAGGTGGGTGATATCATGCTCGGAGCTTCTCTGCTTTTTCTTCATTTTTCAACACACACACACACACGCTATGTGGTTGTTGTCAAATGAGACTTATAATTTTCCGCATGGAATAATACGTCCGACACAGAAACAGAAAATGAAGACCGGGGTGCTCCCTACCACGAAGCTCTCCACCCATCATGACAATGGCTAAATTACTTCTGAAAACAGGGCTGACACATCTTCCTTTTATTCTCAAAGGTGTCTTGTTTTTCTTCACATTAATTTGGTGCAAAGTGACAAAAGGGATCGTGATTTCTTTGTCCCACCATCATCTAGCAAAATATTATGATTACAAAAAAGCTTAATATTAAGAAAAACCTCAAGAAGATTATGAGCAATTGGATCATGTGATCTTAACGTGTGATGGACCCACCAATCCAATGATCCATGTGTGTTGTTGAAGGATTTCTCTTGCCATTTTTCATATATCCACGCTGTATTTTTATGACATGCATGTTTTTTTGATGGTGGAACCAGGTTTCCTCATGTGCCTGGAATTTACTCAGATGCTCAAGTGGAAGCGTGGAAGAAGGTAGTGAACGCGGTTCATGCAAAAGGGAGCATCATTTTCTGTCAACTCTGGCACGTTGGCCGCGCATCTCATCAAGGTAAAAAATTACTTCCTCTGTTATGAAGCTTGAAATCATTTACTTGGTGTCATCTTAATTCAACCACCATTTTCCCTGCACTCGTTATGCCAGGGTTAATTACAAAAACCTACAGGATTATTTAATGACTAAAAAGCCCCAGCATCACAGGGTGGTGCACTATGCAGACCAATTTCTTGCTCACCATTTACAGCTAAACTGCATGCCTCATTCTGCCATGCCATCATTTGCTGTTCAACAAATTATTTTCAAATCCAAGTTCTTGCTACAAAAAAAAATACATGTAGAGAAGGGAAGCGAGAAGAGTGTTTTTGTAATTATTCCAAGCACTAATATTTGCATTTGAATCTGGGCAATACCTCAGTATATCAACCTGGTGGGGCGGCACCAATTTCATCAACAAACAAGGGCATCTCAAGCAGGTGGAGAATTCTCATGCCAGACGGGACCTATGGAACATACCCAGCACCTCGAGCCTTGGGAACCTCTGAAATACTAGAGGTGGTGGAGCATTATAGCCAGGCAGCCTTGAATGCCATTCGAGCAGGTTAGTGTAATGGCATTTATTTGTTTTATTTCAAGGTTTTGGAGCTGCAGCAATACATGATGGCTTTATTTCTTTTAGCCGGGCATAATTACATGTTTAGAGAAAATGGAGCATGCTTTACCAAATCTTTCCTTTAAGTGTCACCATGATATGATACCTCTCTATGATGGGAGCTGTAATCATTATTTACATCTGCAGTAGAGCATGGCATGGCTATGATTATGTCTTAATTTGGTTGCTAGATAAATTGTTCCTTGAAAAAATTCCTCTGCTCACGAGTCATGATTATCCCATGTTTCATCAAGGGCATAAAACCCGCTGGTGTGATCTCTGTGCAACTTTCTAGTGTTTCTATGAAGGTCTGTTTGGGAGATGTTGGAATCATCAATGGAGTGGAATTTAGAGTTATCTACAGTGTCATCTGAAATTGGATAACTGTACTTCCACGGAGACTGGCCTTTATAATTAGCTGGTATTCTTGATTCAAGTTGATGGCTCTTATATAACCGGATACTGTTCTTAGACTGCTAACAGGTGCTTGTTGAGCTCAACTGGTTACCAATGATTACGTCTTAAGTAACACACGTAATGAAAATATGGGTGGCAGGTTTTGATGGGATTGAGATCCATGGGGCTCATGGTTACCTTATCGATCAATTCTTAAAGGATGGGATCAATGACAGAAGAGATGACTATGGTGGATCAATGGAAAACCGGTGCAGATTCTTAATGCAGGTGATTCAGGCAGTAGTCTCAGCTGTTGGTGTGGAACGAGTAGCTTTCCGAATGTCACCTGCAATCGATCACCTCGACGCCGCAGACTCGGATCCACTCAACCTAGGCCTTTCAGTGATTGAGAGAATAAACAAAATCCAGCTACAGGTGGGCGCAAAACTCACCTATCTCCATGTCACTCAGCCACGGTACACAGCTTATGGCCAAACAGAGTCAGGCAGACCTGGCACCGAAGATGAAGAGGCACAAATGATCAAGGCTTGGAGAAGGGCATATGAGGGTACTTTCATGTGCAGTGGTGGGTTTACGAGGGAGCTGGGAATACAAGCTGTAGCTGAAGGTGACGCTGATTTGGTGTCCTACGGTAGACTTTTCATCTCAAACCCAGATTTAGTTTTGAGATTGAAGCTTGATGCACCCCTGAATAAGTATATCAGAAAGACTTTCTACAGCCAGGATCCTGTTATCGGGTACACAGATTACCCATTCCTAGGCGAAGCAAATGCACAGCACTCACGCCTCTGAATAGGAATTTTCGGGAGCATTCGATTGTCATTAAAGTTGATAATTAGAATGAAGTATCTTGCTGGGGTTTTGTTTCTGATGCAAAATTTATATATCACGTTGCTTCGAGTAATATAATTATGTAGATAAGATCATCGTTTCCTCGAAGATCATTTACCAGTTAGATTTTGAAATAATTCTAGCTTTAAATAATTTTCTTACACTCCACTGAGTCACAGTTATCAAATGCTCTTTGCCACACCACCTTTTTCCTGGATTTGGGATTTTGCTGCACGCGAATTTCGGATGTAAGTGTCAAATGATAAACATGAACTACAGATAACTCCATGGATAGAAACACTTGTGATTCATAGAAGCAATCGAACACCAATCACCAATACAAAGCGCCAGCGTGCTCTCAATTATTGCGCAGGGACAGCTACCTCACTTCCAACCAAAACATGGTCATCATTACATTATCTCAAAGCAGGATATCATCCATGCAATCTGAAATGAAGTGGAAGAAACTGCGGTTCATGCAAACAGCATATTTCATAAAGGTACTTTCCGGTTCCACTAACATCAACTTTTTGACCCACAATATTCTATCCTCCATTCAAAAGGTAACACCTCGCTAATTTACAGCAGCACGCGTTGGTCCTTCAAAGAAATCCATAAAGCTTTCAGTGGTGGTGTAAGGAAAGCCGGTGTTTATCGAATGCACCTCCATTTGTCTGTTTCCGTTCATTCTGAAATCACTAATTCATCTCCAATTCTGACAAATCAGAGTTGTAAAAGCCGGCAACACCGTCAAATTCCATCAGAGTCAAGAGTCAAGGTTGGTAATATGTTTCCATTGATATTTTGTTTTTTTATTGTTATAAAATATTTTAGCACGTCGTTTCGAGTTATATTGTTTATATATAATTAATTAATTATATATATGAAAAAAACTTAAAAGGTGAAAAAATTAAATATTTTTTTAATAGTATATATATGCAGGTGGGCGATATATATATATATATATTGCTCTCGCATTGCCGCTTGCATTCTTGTGTAAATAATTTAATATAATTTAATTTACAACAATATATTTATATGATATAACTAAATAAAAGTTATAGATTAAGAGATAAAATGTATAAATTTTTAAATAGAATTTGATACGCAAGCATAGATTACATATTTTAGAATGTAGTTATTGCATTATAAAAGATCACAAAAGAGCGCGAACTAACTTTAAAAAACAAGAGCAAAATGTTTTTATAAGAAAAAAATAAAAAATTAATCACTAAAATCATCGTTATTATTGTGTAGATAGTAAAATTATAAAAATCTAAATTAATTTAAAATAATGAAAAAAGGGAAAAAAGAAGGAATATTAATTTAAAATACTATAACAATAGCAACATCGAAGTCTTAACCTCTAAAATAATTATTGTTGTTACTATTAAAATAATAAAAATATCAAATTTTATCAAGGAAAAAAAATAAAAAGCATGAATAAAATAGCAAGAAAGAGAAACAATTAAAATATTATTATTATTATTATTATTATTATTATTATTATTATTATTGTCGCGACGATGATTTTTATGACGCGCTCACGCCCGCCATCTCCACGGGTTTTGGGGAAGACAACGGTCGCGTGTGAAATGTGAGGTTGTTTATAGCCGTAAAATTTATAATTATAATTATTAGGAGTCGCCACCTAGTATTAAGGTAGGAACCTATTGGTCTCACAGAGTCTAGAGTAAGGAGACTTGTTGTGCAAAGGGAATACGTGTCACCCTCATCGCACCCTACCTAAGGTAAACTGTATTGTTGTTTGATTATTTTTCCTAAATTATTTTTATTGGTTTTTCTAGGATTCGACGTAGATTTCTCTCCATGAGAGAATCTCTATCTCATTGCAGATTGAAAGACTAACGAAAATAAATTTTGCACTGCATTTTGAAAATCTTATTTTTAACCATCCACGAGTGTACATTATGGTGTAATTTTACACGACGATAGATAAGACAAAATAATTGTTAAATTATTTTTGACAATTTAGCCGAACGCCAACGGATAATCGCAAACTGGTTACGATATCCAAATTTTCGCTTTTAAAACATGGAAAAGATGCAACATATTTTTTTTGCAAAAAATACAACGTGAAAAACTTTGGAATCTATCTGTATGCACGAAAACAACATATTTTTTGTTTTTGTTGTTTTTTTTTGAAATGAAATTTTTATATGTTTTTTTCTTATGCAACTCACACACCCATTCTCTTTTTTCATTATTATTTTTTGGGTAAATTGTACAATAACATAATATGTACAAAAAAAATAACAACAATTTAAAAATGAACACATAAACATCTAAAAAAATACAGAATAACCTCCTCGGGAACACTGCTGGCAGCGAAGGCAGCGCAGGAACACCGGTGACGCGTCCACCCCCACTGGCGGCGTGTGGTTCCACGCGCCGCAGTCGGAGAAACAGCGTGACCGAGGGTGTAGATCGGCCTCTTTCCTTCTCTCGCCAGCAGTGACCTGCAAACACAAACACAACACACAAATGCAACAACACAAGCAGTGTTTCAGGTTTTTCTTTTCTTCTGCTCCCAATTTCAGATCTGCTCTTCTTCTTCAGGTGGTCGGTCGATGGTCGGAAGGAAGAGAAGGAGGTCGTCGGTGCAGAGGAGCTGGCCATCGACAGGGGGAAAAGAGTCAAGCACATGGGGGTGCTGGAGGCAGACAACGCTGCCAAACGAGGACTGTTGTGGTTGACGGCGACCGACGTTGTTTCCGAAGAAGAAGATGAAGAAATGAGAGTTGATGGGCTGCGACCATGGCTTTTGTGAGTCGACGGGAAGGAGAGGAAAAAAGAGAGAAAGTGACCATGGGGAAGGCTGAGTCGGTCTTTGGAGAGAGAGGGGAAGTGGTGGCTGGCTGAAGAGGGAAGGAAGTGGTGGCTGGCCGGAGATGGCTAGTCAGGAAAGGAGAAAAAGGGAAGTGGAAAGGACGGGAGAAGCTGCAGCTGCCTCCCAAGGTGCTAGCGGTTGCAGCCCCCAAAAGGAGAAAAGATTAGGGTTTGTGACTTTTTAGGGTTTTTAGTTTTCTTTCCTTTTTTTTTCGGTCCCCCCCTCCTCTTATTTATAAGTGAAAGTGGCCGGTGCAGGTATGGGAAAAGCATGGGGTGGTATGGCTAGGAGGCATGGGTCGGCATGGTCGCCACAACCTCTTTTATTTTGAAAATTTGAAATAAATAAAAATGAGTTTTTCAATTAGAAAAAATAAGGAACAATAATGTTCTTATCTTTAATTTTGGGTTCCAATTTCACCCGAAAAGTTTCGTCAAAAAAAATTTTGATCGTCTCAATTTAACCCAAATTAGGCTTCCAAACTTGATTTCTCATCAATTAAGCTCTTAATAAAATTAATTTGACCCATTTAAAGTATAATTGCGCTCTTGCGCCTAATTAAATCTTTCAATTGGGCTCTCAATTAATTCCAGAGAGTTTCGTCACCAAAGATCTCAATCTTCTCAGTTTAACCCAAATTAAGTTTTTAAACTTAATAAAATTAATTTGACCCATTTAAAGTATAATTAAAACCTTACTCTTAATTAAATCCTTTAGTTGATCTCTCAATTAATTCCGAAATATAATTGCACTTTTAAATTGGTCGACGATAAAATCGAATCAACCCATAAAAATATAATTATGTCGCGCGACTTAATTTCTACACAGATTTATCAAATGATAAATTATTTTTTCCTTAAATTTGTATTTCCTCTATTTTGGGGGACAAAAGAGATACGATTAGACTCTTGAAAACAACCAAAAATTCCACATTGATTTTTATACTCTCGCTAGCCCTTTTTATTTTTTTTTTATTTTTCAGTATATTTTGGGGAGTCACCCAAAAATTGGATGATGACAGTTATTATTATTATTATTATTATGAAAGAATAAATAAATGAATGAAAGATTAAAAAAATTGTAAGAACTACAACAAAAGATCAAACAAAAAAATACAATAAAAACTAAAAATTATCATTGTTATCACTGTCAAAAAAATAAAAAAATTATCAAATTGTTCCGAGGGAAAAAACTCACTCAAAAACATTAACAAAAGAATAAGCAAAAAACACTTAAATTAAATTAAATTATATTATCATCATCATCATCATCATCATTACTATTTTAATTTAATTTATTTATTTTATTTTTGTGTTAATAAGAAAGGGTAGAAATGGAAGAAAAAAATCCTAAAAACTTCAACAAAAGATCAAACAAAAGAATAAAACAAAAACAAAAAAACTATTGTTGCTATCACTATCATAACAATAAAAATAATCAAATTATCCAGAAGAAAAAACTAAAAAACATTAACAAAAAGAGTAAGAAAGAAAAACAATCAAATTATTATTATTATTATTATTATTGTGTTAATAATGAAAAAATAAAATAAATCAAAGACTAAAAACCATAAAAATTTTAAGAAAATTAAAATCATAAAAGAAATCAAGGGATTAAATGTCTTCTTAATTTTGCAATTAAGAGACCTATTTATAAGTTTCAAAAGAAACTAGTCATTTCTAGCCGCTTTAGTGCAATCGTCATCTCAAACGATCGACCGGTTCACAATGGATAAATCAAGTGGTCGACCAGGTTCGGTTCGAAAGACAATTTGTCTCCAAGTGGTTGACTGGTTCACAACGGATAACCCAAGCGGTCGACCGGTTCAACTTGAAAAGCAATTTGTCTTCCAAGCGGTCGACCGGTTCACTTGGTAACCTAAGCTGGTCGACCGATTCATGCAGACATCTCAAGCGGTCGACCGGTTCACAACGGATGAGCCAAGTGGTCGACCGGTTCATGCAAAACTCTTTATCTTGACAAATTATCTTTTCCGAATTTCTTGAACCGATTGATTACGACTTAAACCTATAATCATCAACCCCTTTTAATGCATGCAATGTGAAGTGTGGGAGTTCATTTTAATTTGTGCTATCAAGTTAGAAATTGAGATTTACATAAAGCACTAAAATGAACACTTATTCCAAGTCTTCGCTTGCTTGCATCTTGGACTTCCTGGAGTGATTTCTTCGTGTACTCCCTTATGCTTGTTGATGTGTTCTTTGTATAGTACCTGTTTACAACTTAATCTCATCCAGGCATATTGTTAGTCCATTTTCTTTTTATTGTTATCATCAAAATATGTAAAGCATGCATGTGTGACATGATATGTCAACACTTTCATGTTCTTTAGAGCTCGAGGTGACCAAATATCTCCCAAAGGTGTTGACGATTAAATTTATCTTTCTCGTCTTAGATTTATTTTTCAAGCAATATTGAGGTTTTGAATAAGTACTATCAAAACCTTAAATTTATTTGTGTCGGCTTAGATTTATTTCTCAAGCAATATTGAGGTTTTGAATGACTACTATCAAGCCTTTAAATTTATCTGTCTTGACCTAGATAAATTTCTCATGCAATATCGTGGTTTTGAATAATTATTTTCAAACCCTTATCATCTCATGGAACTCGTGAATAGAAAAAAAAAACTCATTTTAGTGGTTAAAATAGCTTAAACAATGATTTTCTCTCATTTCTAGAATTTGACGACCTTTGTCTCTTTCTTCTCACCATCTAGGGACTAAAATGTAATCAGGTAAATATTTATATTAAAAGTGATTTTTTTAAATGAAATTTAAAGGGGTCTAAACTGTATAACTTGCATTTCAAGTATCTAAGTGTAGTTCTCCAAATATACTGGAACGTCACACGTGTTTGTTGTTTCTTTTATATATTCTTGTCCCTCTTCTTTGAATTTCTTCATTGGCTAAAAAACTCAAAAGTAAATGGCCTCTAATTTGGGTCAAATCACCTAAAAATTAAACTCTGAGGACCAAAATGAATTATGAAAAAATAAATAATAGGTCCAAAATGCTTATGTGTATCTTCCACCTCAATTGCTTTTCGGAAAAAAAAAAAAACACAATTGACAATTCTCCGACCAAAACATGTGACATGTTGTCTGCAAGCCCATGTTCTAGCCATCGCTGTGATGACTGAAAATCAGGGCAACTTTTTTTTATTATTATTAATAAAAAAAACCATAATTTTGAAGTAATTTCAACAAAAAAACACAGCGCCAAAAAAAATATTAATATAAAAATAATTTCTATAAAATTCAAGGAATCTAAATTATACTGTTTATTTTATCTTTGAAGTTTAAGAAACTTAATATATTATTCTTGAAATCTTTTAAACGCCATTCACGTTTCACATTTTTTTTTATCACGTGTTCTTTCTTTCCATCCCACTAGTGCATAAAACAAATAAAAAGTAATACCCCTTCCGATTAAATTATTTAAAATAGAACTAATAAAAAATAAACAAGAAATCCAGAATGTTTATATTTTAGGAGTATAAAACAAGGCCAACTAGCCACCAAAACCCTTTTTAAAAACATCTAATATATCTGTCACTTTTCACTCTTGCCGTGTCTCGTTTTGATAGCCATCCTTCGTCGTCCAGTAGCCTGCCTGGGTTCTCGTTTCAGAGCTTCTGGTAAGTTGATCCATCCTGACAGATCAGATTCAGTGCTGTAACTTGCAGAGGAATAATGGCGGAGAATAGGATCAAAGGAATCTCTCTGTTTTCTCCATACAAGATGGGCAAGTTCAGCCTCTCTCACAGGTCAGTTCACCCCCCTTCCACTCTGGTTTTCACTGCCGGGTTGATGCAGTTGCGGGCTTCCGTTTCAGACATTTTTGTCACAGAATCTAGAGTGAGATCCGGGAGGACATTTTTGTCATCTCCTTTTTGCTGTTACCTGACGAGATTGTCGATGGATACAGGGTGGTGCTGGCGCCCATGACAAGATGCAGGGCGTTGTTTGGGATACCAGGGGATGCGCTGGTGGAGTACTACACGCAGAGGTCAACTCCCGGAGGACTTGTCATCACTGAAGGCACTCTCATCTCTCCAACTGCTCCAGGGTAAAATTTCATCATTCTCTACTTCTCTGATGGTGGGTGGCCTTTTCATTTTTGCACCTCCAAAAAAAGGCCATGATTGATTGCGGGTGGTGGTGGTGGCGGGTGGTGGTGGTGGGCCCCAACACTGTTCTTCCAACCTCACCTTTTCTTTTTGAAAAAAAATAAAAATAAAAATCTTACTCGGTATACCATTCAGAAGAAGGGCGACTGACTGCTATTGCTATGATAGTTTGGATCTCAGATTTAGACTTAGACTAGATCAACTTTGATAGCCTATGTTTTGACCAGGAAGAGTTTCTCATTTTATCCCACCAATAAATTAATACTCAGTCAATTGCAATTAGGTGGGTGATATCATGCTCGGAGCTTCTCTGCTTTTTCTTCATTTTTCAACACACACACACACGCTATGTGGTTGTTGTCAAATGAGACTTCTAATTTTCCGCATGGAATAATACGTCCGACACAGAAACAGAAAATGAAGACCGGGGTGCTCCCTACCACGAAGCTCTCCACCCATCATGACAATGGCTAAATTACTTCTGAAAACAGGGCTGGCACATCTTCTTTTTATTCTCAAAGGTGTCTTGTTTTTCTTTACATTAATTTGGTGCAAAGTGACAAAAGGGATCGTGATTTCTTTGTCCCACCATCATCTAGCAAAATATTATGATTACAAAAAAGCTTAATATTAAGAAAAACCTCAAGAAGATTATGAGCAATTGGATCATGTGATTTTAACGTGTGATGGACCCACCAGTCCAATGATCCATGTGTGTTGTTGAAGGTTTTCTCTTGCCATTTTTCATATATCCACGCTGTATTTTTATGACATGCATGTTTTTTTTTATGGTGGAACCAGGTTTCCTCATGTGCCTGGAATTTACTCAGATGCTCAAGTGGAAGCGTGGAAGAAGGTAGTGAACGCGGTTCATGCAAAAGGGAGCATCATTTTCTGTCAACTCTGGCACGTTGGCCGCGCATCTCATCAAGGTAAAAAATTACTTCCTCTGTTATGAAGCTTGAAATCATTTACTTGGTGTCATCTTAATTCAACCACCATTTTCCCTGCACTCGTTATGCCAGGGTTAATTACAAAAACCTACAGGATTATTTAATGACTAAAAAGCCCCAGCATCACAGGGTGGTGCACTATGCAGACCAACTTCTTGCTCACCATTTACAGCTAAACTGCATGCCTCATTCTGCCATGCCATCATTGGCTGTTCAACAAATTATTTTCAAATCCAAGTTCTTGCTACAAAAAAAATACATGTAGAGAAGGGAAGCGAGAGAAGTGTTTTTGTAATTATTCCAAGCACTAATATTTGCATTTGAATCTGGGCAATACCTCAGTATATCAACCTGGTGGGGCCGCACCAATTTCATCAACAAACAAGGGCATCTCAAGCAGGTGGAGAATTCTCATGCCAGACGGGACCTATGGAACATACCCAGCACCTCGAGCCTTGGGAACCTCTGAAATACTAGAGGTGGTGGAGCATTATAGCCAGGCAGCCTTGAATGCCATTCGAGCAGGTTAGTGTAATGGCATTTATTTGTTTTATTTCAAGGTTTTGGAGCTGCAGCAATACATGATGGCTTTATTTCTTTTAGCCGGGCATAATTACATGTTTAGAGAAAATGGAGCATGCTTTACCAAATCTTTCCTTTAAGTGTCACCATGATATGATACCTCTCTATGATGGGAGCTGTAATCATTATTTACATCTGCAGTAGAGCATGGCATGGCTATGATTATGTCTTAATTTGGTTGCTAGATAAATTGTTCCTTGAAAACATTCCTCTGCTCACGAGTCATGATTATCCCATGTTTCATCAAGGGCATAAAACCCACTGGTGTGATCTCTGTGCAACTTTCTAGTGTTTCTATGAAGGTCTTTTTGGGAGATGTTGGAATCATCAATGGAGTGGAATTTAGAGTTATCCACAGTGTCATCTGAAATTGGATGACTTTACTTCCACCGTGACTGGCCTTTATAATTAGCCGGTATTCTTGATTCAAGTTGATGGCTCTTAAATAACCGGATATTGTTCTTAGACTGCTAACAGGTGCTTGTTGAGCTCAACTGGTTACCAATGATTACCTTACGTCTTAAATAACACACGTAATGAAAATATGGGTGGCAGGTTTTGATGGGATTGAGATCCACGGGGCTCATGGTTATCTTATCGATCAATTCTTAAAGGATGGGATCAATGACAGAAGAGATGACTATGGTGGATCAATGGAAAACCGGTGTAGATTCTTAATGCAGGTGATTCAGGCAGTAGTCTCAGCTGTTGGTGTGGAACGAGTAGCTTTCCGAATGTCACCTGCAATCGATCACCTCGACGCCGCAGACTCGGATCCACTCAACCTAGGCCTTTCAGTGATTGAGAGAATAAACAAAATCCAGCTACAGGTGGGCGCAAAACTCACCTATCTCCATGTCACTCAGCCACGGTACACAGCTTATGGCCAAACAGAGTCAGGCAGACCTGGCACCGAAGATGAAGAGGCACAAATGATCAAGGCTTGGAGAAGGGCATATGAGGGTACTTTCATGTGCAGTGGTGGGTTTACGAGGGAGCTGGGAATACAAGCTGTAGCTGAAGGTGACGCTGATTTGGTGTCCTACGGTAGACTTTTCATCTCAAACCCAGATTTAGTTTTGAGATTGAAGCTTGATGCACCCCTGAATAAGTATATCAGAAAGACTTTCTACAGCCAGGATCCTGTTATCGGGTACACAGATTACCCATTCCTAGGCGAAGCAAATGCAGGGCCGGCACAGCACTCACGCCTCTGAATAGGAATTTTCGGGAGCATTCGATTGTCATTAAAGTTGATAATTAGAATGAAGTATCTTGCTGGGGTTTTGTTTCTGATGCAAAATTTATATATCACGTTGCGTCGAGTATTATAATTATGTAGATAAGATCATCGTTTCCACGAAGATCATTTACCAGTTAGATTTTGAAATAATTCTAGCTTTAAATAATTATACCATTTCCACACCACCTTTTTCCTGGATTTGGGATTATGCTGCACGCGAATTTGGGATGCAAGTGTCAAATTGGAAGGTCTAATGATAAACATGAACTACAGATAACTCAATGGATAGAAACACTTGTGATTCATAGAAGCAATCGAACACCAATCACCAATACAAAGCGCCAGCGTGCTCTCAATTATTGCGTAGGGACAGCTACCTCACTTCCAACCAAAACATTGTCATCATTACATTATCTCAAAGCAGGATATCATCCATGCAATCTAAAATGAATTGGAAGAAACCAAAGTTATTGATACCGTTTCGTTTTGGCCGAAATAGTCGAAATGTTTCAGTATCGGAGAAAAAGCGAGACAAAACGAAGTCGTTTTCATCTCGTTTTAAATACTCACTAAATACCTCGGAATCACCCGAGTGTTCCGCTTTGGTCACTATTCCCGCTTCTTCAATTTGCTATATATATAATATTTATTATAATATTGTATTATAATATATATGTGTGTGTGTATATATTGTTTGAGATGTATTAAAAATGCAAAAATAAAAAAAATAAAAAAATATATTATAAAAAAATAAAATTACGTCAATTTTGATTTTTAAAAATAAAATTATATATTTTTTAAGTTTTTTCATACATATAATTAATTAATTATATATGAATATTACAACTTCAAACGACATACCGAAATGCTTGAAACCAAACGCTTCGCACCAATAAAAACGAAATGGCAACCAAACGGTATTGAAAAACTTCAAGAAACTGCGGTTCATGCAAACAGCATATTTGATAAAGGTATTTTCCGGTTCCACTAACATCAACTTTTTGACAGAGCCCTTGCGCCATCAGTATATTTATACCATTGACAAGTTGCGAACCCCGCAATATCCTATCCTCCATTCAAAAGGTAACACCTCGCTAATTTACAGCAGCACGCGTCGGTCCTTCAAAGAAATCCATAAAGCTTTCAGTGGTGGTGTAAGGAAAGGCGGTGTTTATCGAATGCACCTCCACTTGTCTGTTTCCATTCATTCCGAAATCACTAATTCATCTCCAATTCCTACAAATCAGAGCTGCAAAAGCCGGCAACACCGTCAAATTCTATCATAATCAAGGTTGCTAGTGTTTCGTTTTTTATTGATATTAAATGTTTTAATTTCGAAGTGTTTTGGTGTGTTGTTTTGAAGTTGTACTATTCATATATAATTAATTAATTATATATATGAAAAACATTTAAAAGGTGAAAAATTTAATATATTTTCTATAAAATCAAAATTGACTCAATTTTATTTTTTATATATATTTTCAATAGTATATATATATATATATAATAGTAATGTGTGTGTGTGTATAATAGTGGGAGGGATATAATAATAATAATAATAATAATGGGCAAGATGTGTGTGTGTGTGTGAGCGAACATGCGGGAGATATATGTATGTATGTGTGTGTAAGTGGGCGAGAGAGTATGAGAATTAATTATTTTTAAGGACCTAAACGGAACACCCGAAGTAATTTCAGGGTGTTTTGACCGATATTTCTGGTACGGATTGGTATTTAAAACGAGATAAAGCGAGCGTGTATGTATAAGTGGGCAAGAGAGTATGGGAATTAAAATAAAATCCAAGATTAAAAGTATAAGGGATAAAATGAAAAAAACATTTAATAAATCTAATTTGAAGGAAAAATTGAAATAAATACAAAATTTATAGCAATGAAATTAAATAATTTAAAACAAAACCAAAAATTAAAAGAATCTGAATCGAAATGAAACTTAAATCTATATTTAATTTGCATGGAAGGATAACATTGAAAAAATAAAACTTTGATACCTAAAATGTTAAGGATTTATAATAAATTTCCATCGAAGGATCAAATTACAATAAATCAAATCTTTGATACCAAAAATATTAAGGAGTCTAGACCAATCCAAGAATTCAAAGAATTGAGAAAAATTAGGAGGCTTAACCTAATAGATACCAACCCTTTCTATATATATATATGAGTAAGGAAATATACAATAGTAATGGTGGAGATTAACACATAAGAATATGATTATAATATTTTCTATTTAATTTTATTTTATAATACGCCCCCTCAAGCTGAGGGTGGAGAATCAACCTGAAGCTTGAATTTAAAAGCCGTAAATGAATGAGCAAGAAGCGACTTAGTGAAGACATCGACAAGTTGGTCCTTAAAGGGAATAAACTGGATCTGAATCTCTTTTTTCGCAACTCTATCTCGGAAAAAATGATAATCAATCTCAATATATTTTGTGTGAGCATGAATGAAAAACAGGGTTTGCAGACAAATACGTGGCACCAAGGTTATCACACCAGATGATAGGGGCAAAGGTGGTCGGAATCTGAAGATCTGTTAACAAGTACTGAAGCCAGATAACTTCAGCCATGCCATCGGCTAAGGCTATGTATTCAGCTTCTGTCGAAGAACGGGCAACAATGCGTTGCTTACCCGATTTCCATGAAATCAGTGTCTGACCAAAGAACTCAAGATAACCACCCGTAGATTTCCTCTCCTCAATACTACCTGCCCAATTTGCATTCGTAAATCAATGTAAAACAAAAGAAGAGTTGCGAGTAATATGTAAACCATGGGATGTCGTATCACAAATATAATACAAGATGCGTTTCACGACAGCCCAATGAGATTCTGTAGGAGCATGCATAAACTGACATACCTGATTAATAACAAAGCATATATCCAGGCATATGAAAGTGAGATATTGGAGAGCATCAACAAGTTGCTGAAAACGAGTAGCATCAGGAAACAAAGGATCAGGCATTATAGTGGCTTTGGATGTCGAAATAGGAGTATAAACGGGTTTACAAGATAACATATCAGCTCGTGTGAGGATGTCAAGTGTATACTTATGTTGACAAAGCATAAGTCCCAGACCAGTAGACTGAACTTAAATACCCAAAAAACAATGAACATCACCTAAATCCTAAAGTTTAAATTCTGAGCTCGATAGCCAAATCAGGCGTTGTAGCAAAATAGCATTATTACCTCTAAACAGAATATAATCAACATAAACCAAAAGATAACAAATATTGCTACCAATCGAGAAGATAAATAATGTGGTATCCACTTTAGATGCATGGAAACCAATGGATAATAGAAAGTCATTCAAACGAGTTTACCAAGCCCGCAGAGCCTGTTTTAAACCATATAAAAATTTATGCAATCGACACACATGACCAGGAGAGAACAATCAACAATACCAGGAGGTTGTTTCATGTAAACCTCTTCATCATGTATGCCATTAAGAAAGGCATTATGAATGTCAAGTCGATGAATTTTCCAACCACTCAAAGCTGCAATGGAGAACATTAAGTGTATTGTTGCTGCTTAATAACAGTAACTAAAGGTTTTTGAATAATCAATACCTTCTTGTTGAGTGAAGGCCCTAGCAACTAGGCGCGCCTTATACCTCTCAATGCTACTATCGGATCTGTGATTAATTTTGTAGACCCATCGGCTACTAACAACGTTCATGGATGGATGAAACAACACTTAAATCCATGAATAGTTGGCACGTAGCGCTGAATTTCCTCACGCATAGCATTATGCCAAGCCTCATATTTATTAGCATCATGAATAGTTGGCTCGAGCGAGGAGGAGAAACTACCCGAGACAACAAATATGGCTACCGTGGTGGTTGTTAGTGTTGTCTTGGGTTGTCTCGAACGAAGAACCATAAGGTGTTTAGAACCATCTAGACAGGGAGAAACAATACATGTACCTGTAATGTGCTGAAGAGGATAAGAGGAGAGGTCAACACAAAGTTGCAAACTAGGAGGTGAATTCGAGAAGGTGTTGAGTTGCACCGCAGATGATGGTAAAGCTATTGTCGTGTTGGAGATTTTAAGTGCCGACCGAGGTCGTGTCAAACTCGAAACCCGCAAATCAGAACTTGTTCCTGCACAATAATGATTGGAAAGACAAACATATGGTGACAGACATGGTAGTGTGGAATGGTGAGGCGAGGTCACTAAAACCACTAGCAAAGGTGGGTTGTGGTTTCGCCGATTCGGGAATGGATAGGCTGAAAACATGGAGGAGGATGCAATGATGGAAGATAGGTAGGTGTAATGGGTGGAATTGGGAGAATTGTTACTAGTTTAGATTTCTTTAAAGGAAAGATACTTTCATGAAAACAAACATGACGAGATACTGAAACACGATCGATCTCTAAATCAAGACATTGATAACCAAGATGAGATGAGCTATAGCCGAAAAACACACACGAAGAAGACCAAAAATCTAAATTTATGAGCATGATATGGACGTAAAAGGAAAACAAAGACACCCAAAAGTGCGTAGAAAGTTATACTCGGGATTTCGATGAAATAAACACGTAAAAGGAGATTTATTTTGAAGAACATAAGTAGGCATCGCGAGTAATAAGATATACTCGATGATTTCATAGCATAGTTCTAAAAACACAATGGGGCATGACAACGGCCTAAAAGGGTTAGGCCGGTTCTATGACAACGTTCAAGCTGTGTCATTTTGTTCATGAGTATGAGGACAAATTATTTAATTTTCGATACCAATGGTTTGAAAAAATTATTTAATTTTTGGTATTCATTACCCCAATCAGTTTGAACAAAATTAATTTTAAGAGAAAACCGATGCTCAACAAGTGTCTAAAAGCGTTGAAACGTGGAAATTACATCGATTTCGCAACAAGCAAATAATACCGGATATATTTAGTGTGAGAATCAACAAAGATAATAAAATAATAAAAATCATCAAAAGAAAACATAGGAGCAGGGCATCAAGCATCACTAAAAATAATTCAAGTGGGTTTAAGGTTTTGTGACTCGTCTGGTCGTAATGACAAACATGATGATTTGCCTAAAGGACATGCTTGACATTGAGCAAAAATTGTGTAGATGTACAAATTATTTTATTTTTAGAAACTAAAAATCAAAATGCTAGGAGTTGGATGAACTAAGCGACGATGCCATAGGTCGGCAATCACGTAAATGCAAGGAGACCAAAAGCTTGAGGAATTAACGTCATAGTTATTGATCCGTCCGGTACCGTCCGGATTTGTGTTTGGAACGGAACGTCCCGGTTTGATACCGTTCAAGTACTGTTCGGTTTGTATCTTGTTCATTTTTATTTAATTATATATATATATATAAAATATTAATTTAACAAGTATAATTTAAATTCAAGATAAATGAAATTTAAATTATACAATACAAACATAATCTCAAAATTAGAAACATCTTTGAAATTCCAAAATATTATGAAAGTAAAATGTTCTAAAATAAAAGAAAAATACATCAAACATTCTCTACTACATCATTAATATAAAAGTAAGGATTTTGATCAGTTTGTGGAACATAAGGAAAGTCGTCAACAAGACATTCCAATAGCTGGTCATCTCCACCAAGCTCATTCTCTTCATTTACACATGTCTCTTCATCATCTAAAGTTAAAGTAGCGAAAGGTGCTTCGATACTCTCCCAACTTATGTCATCTCCATCAAGAAGACCGGGTTCTTCACAAATCCATTCATTCAATAGATCAATGTTGTCAAGGCTAATGGGATCTAAAACATCTCTTGTTCTGCTCATATTCCTACAAAGAATAAACACGAAAAAAATTAAAAAATTAATAGCAATGTAATAGAAAATAATTACTAATATAATAATATTGATATTTTACCTCTGTTGAATCTGTAGATTATAGCGAACAAATACTAAATCGTTTAATCTCTTGTGCTCAAGCCTATTTCGCTTTTTGAATGGATGTATTCAAATACACTCCAATTTCTTTCGCACCCAGTTGCACTACAGCATTGACTAAGAACTCGAACTGCAAACTTTTGAAGTTCTGGAGTATCAATGCCGAATTGCTCCCACCATGAAACTAGATAACAAATTTTGAATAAATCAATTATTATAGATAAAAAAAGACATTATATTGTAAAAAATAAAAGTTATTACCTGGATTTAACTTTTCTCTTTGACGAATAGCCATGGTTACACCAAAAAGACCAGTTGCTCTCTTATACTCCTCAATTTGGGCACTGATGTTATCTTGAGTATCACAATCAGGAACCAATCTCATAATTGTGGTAAGCAAACCTCGAGTTACCTCCCTTTGTTTTGAAAAAGAAGGCTTAAAATATATTCTAGGATTAAGAAAACATCCTGCTGCATGTAATGGACTATGAAGTTGCTTATCCCATCTAGCATCAATTACCCGAATATATGGTCCATATTGAGACATTCTATTTTTCAACCTTATTTTGATGGCTTCTTTTGCTTTATCCATTGCCTCATATAAATAGCCCATTGATGGTTTTTCTTCACTGTCTGCTAACCTTAGAACTCGTACTAAAGGCTCGCTGACGTTGACAATATGTGCACATCTCGGCCAAAAGTCGTTATCTTGTAAAATTATAGCAGCAATTTCGGTTCCAACCCGACTTTTGCCATGACTTGATTCAACCCATTTTGTGCAAGTAAACATCTGTCGAAGCTCCTTCTTAAACTTCAGTAAACATTGGAGGCTTAAGAAATGGGTTGCAAACCTTGTTATGCCAGGACGACATAAATCATGTCCATTTGTGAATTCTTTCCTCATCAAAGCTAGAACCCATGCATGATTATATATAAACTTGGTTATATTTCTTGCCTTTTAATGGTTTCATCAATCATTGGAAAATATCTCGGATCACAAATATTTTCTAGCATTAAATCAATGCAATGGGCAGACACTAAGGAGACCAAAAAAGGTGCCATACCTTTGCTTGCAAAGCTTTCCAATGACCTTAAATGAAGCCTCATTATCACTAACAAATTGGACAATATTCTCTTGTCCAACTTCTTTGACAACTTCATCAAACATCTCCAGCAATGTCTCTTTATCTTTTCGAAGTCCTGAAGTGTCAACAGACTTCAAGAATACGGTGCCTCTCGGAGAATAGGCAAGGAAATTCACAATTGGTGCATTCTTCCTATTTGTCCACCCGTCAGCCATAATTGAACATCCATAAACTCTCCAATCAGCCTTGATACTTAAAATGTATTCATGGACATTATGAACTACATCTTTCAAAAGTGGTCCTCTTAAATCATGAAATGATGGGCCTTTAAACCCAGGTCCTATGGATGCTACGACATCTAGCATTGGTCGATAATAATACTGAATTAGCATCGTTAAGCGGTATATTAGCATCATACCACCATGTTGCTACAGCTATTCTTGCATTGTGTTCCATCTCTTTAGTAGCCATTGCACTTCTAATACTAGGCTGGGAACCCGGGGTAGTTCGTGGAGCAAATAAAGGAATCCTTCTTCTAGATGTACTTGTTCCTTGCACTGTCGTTCTTCTACTTGTTTGTGAACGGTTATCACCCGAACGAGGATTTGCAGCATCACCCTCTGCTATTTCTTCATCATTGGAAGTTGATTGAGAATTTCCAATATCGGTTCTAATTCTTTTTCTTCTCTCTTTCTCCATTGTCATCTCATGTACCAGTTGATTCATTTGCCACTTAACCTCCGGAGGGACCTTTTTACAAGGTTCAACTTCACCTTTAATACCAGCAAGGTGGTACTTCAACCGAGTAACACCACCTCCATTGATCCGTTTATTACAATAAATGCATATACTTCCATTCTTTACACCAGGAACCACCTGTCCATGAGCCCATGCTGGATCATCTGATCTTGTTGGAGCTGAATACATGGAAGTCCCACCACTAGATGAGTTTTCAGCCATGTAATTTAATCTGTTGTAAAAAAGATAACACAAGTTAGGCATGTATCATTCTTAGCCTTAATCATGAAAAATATAACCATAGAGAATTCTATGAATACCTATAACATTCCCGAGTTCACAATTCTCTAACTAATACTCCATAACATTCCTCAAATAAATCATGCAACATGTTATCACTCATTATCAAATCATCAAAGGCAGGTCATACGCATATAACCAAATCATATACTGATTCATATAAACAAGGAGAGCAATTATATACAATTTATGTACATTGCATTGTAGAAAAGAACAGGAGCCACCAAGTTCTATAATACCCTTCAATTCATGAATTCAGAGATGCCGATTCACGAATTAGCACATTCGACAATGCCAGTTACCGAACAATACAGTAACATCCCCTGCACATTCGGCAATATCATACATTATGCCTTCCAATTGAATTTCTTCATTAGCTGATATTGAATATGGTGAACCGGTCGACCGGTCTGAAGATAAAACTGAACCGGTCGACCGGTCTGAAGATAAAACTGAACCGGTCGACCGCTCATGTGATAATGAAGGTAAACCGGTCGACCGCTCATGTGATAATGAAGGTAAACCGGTCGACCAGTCAGAAGCTTAAATATATTATGCAGAAGAAATGGTGTTCAGTGTTATCATGCAATCATTATCAAGCATCAACAACATCAAGCATTCATTATCAAGCATCAACAACATCAATCCCACATTCACATTCATGCATTTTCGGCAGTTTCAATTTTTCAATAAATTAAAGGATTTGGTTCCTCAAATGTGTACCTTTAACTGGAGATATGGGGAAGAAGAACTACTGAAGATTTTGTGCCGCCGTGTGGAAGAAATTATGCGCCGCCGTGTGGAAGAAAACAAGGGATTTCTGGATTAATTTGAGAGAAGAGAACTCGGGAGTAGATTGGGGGAAATTGGGAATCGGTCGTGCAGTGCGGGAGAGTGGGAGCGGGAAGAAGAAAGGAATTAGCCGCTAAACGACGTCGTTTCTTACTTATGTAAACGACGTCGTTTTGATCCGTACCGGAACGGAACGACCGTGCACGGACCAGGCGTTCGACGGAATTTGCCCGGATTTTCCGAGACAGTCGGATTCTAGCCGGACAAAACGTCGCCGCTTTGTCCCGGATTAGGCATTGGGACGAGGCGTTCGGTCGTTCCGGCCGAAGCAGGCGGGATCAATAACATTGATTGACGTAGTCGAAGACTCGGAAAGAACATAAAGACCACCATGACTCAGACCGAAAAGAAGAACTTCCTTGGTGATGAGATCCTTCACACAAAATACGGAATCATGAAATTCAAAATAAATATGATTATCATGACAAAATTTCTGAACAAATAACAATAGTTTGGTAATGTGAGGTACACGGAGAACATTAGTCAATATAAACATGTGTTTGGGGAATGTAAAATAACATGTCCAACATTGGATATTTCAAGGGCCTTACAATCACCAACATGCAAGAAATCATTACCACGTAAAAGGTGCAGAATCATTTAGAGTTGCAAGATCGAGAGTCATGTGTTGATTCGCACTAGTGTTGGGAATCCAAGTTGCAGCAGCGGAATCATGCATAACAACGAAGATAAACAAAGGGTTGATGTGTGCTACTACTGAACCAGGAGCATTGAAGAGTTGAATGGCCGAAATTGGAGCACAATTGGTAGCGTACATGTTGTCCAAACCACCCCTAATTACGCCTCAAATCTGCAGAGTTGCGCCGGTCTGCTGCCATGGATTTTGCCTACGATCTGCAGCAGATTGGCCCTGTATTGGACTGAAAATCGGTTGTTATTGGGACGTAAATTACCCCTATAACATCCCATGTTTCGGATGTGATGAGCCATGACATGATTAGCGTAAATCATAGGTGTTGGCGGTAGTGGTGGTTACTGCGCGAGAGATGAAGATGATAGTAAGAAAAAAAACCGATAGCCATGGAATGAAAGGAATTTTTGTTCAGAAATTCATGAGTAAGATGATGGCTGTGAACATTAGCATATGACAAATGAATCGCCTTGGTTATGAGACTAGTTACAAAGTCCTTGAACTCACCGTGAAGGTCATGAAACACATAGAGATTGAAATCTTCAAGGGACATAGGGTGACCAGATGTGACCAATTCATCAAACAATGATTTTGTTTGTCTGTATATACATACTAATTGATGCATCACCTTCTCGAAGATCTTGAAAGGAGCCATGAAGTTGCATGATACAGGAATTAGTAGGAGAGGCAAGGGCCTTCTCAAGAGTGCGTCAAACACAATGCAAAGTAGAACAATTTACCACAAGATGTAGCACCTCTACGGATAGAGAGGAGATGAGGGCACTCGGAATTAGTTGATCTTGTTGCTTCCAATGAAGAAAGGAAGGGCTGATGGCATAATAACTTATAGTCGAGCGTCAATCGGATGAGATGGAGGACACAATAAGGAGTCGTCAACAAAGTGAAAAACATCTTGACCAAGGAGATATAACTTCATCTGCATTCTCCAATAAAGGTAGTTAGTGTTTGTGAGTTTCAACGAAACAATATGATGGGTATTTGATAAGGGGACCATTGTTGAATTGTATGTTCTCGACCAGCAGCAGGAGCATGGCTAGCGGGTGATGATGCACCACCGGTGGAAGGGGAGATGTCAATGGCGTTAGTAAGAGAGTCCATGGGGAAGAAGAGAATAGTGTCGATTGCAGAGGGAGAGAAAAGGAATTTTGATGAACGAGGGCTTTGATACCAAATTGAGAAAAATAGGAGGCTTAACCTAATAGTTAGCCAACCCTTTCTATATATATGAGCAGGGCAATATACAATAGTAACGGGGGAGATTACCACACAAGAGTATGAGTAAAATATTTCCTATATAATTACATTCTATAATACAAAAAATGAAGACCTAAATGAAATTACAATATATAATCAATTTCAATTAAAGAACAAAATTGAAACAGATCAAAACCTATATAATAGCAATAAGGATCATTGCACCCCAAAAAAATGGTACGCTGTGCATCGTGATTCGACTCTTCCCCGTAAGCGGGAATTAAATGTCTGGGGAGGGTTCTCTATTTTTGTAAAAAGGGAATAGCCACCTAGTATTATAGTTACTAGGAAACCTAAAACTGGTCTTTCAGAGATTCTAGGGTAAATGACTGGTTGTGTAAAGGGAAAGTTTTAGCACCCCTAGTATGCCGTATCTAAGGTAAGCTGCTTGACGTTTGACTTGTTTATGATTTGCTATGGTTTTGGTCTTTCAAAACATATGTTAAATAAATGGCAAATGGGATATCATTCCCTCCGAATATTTTGGATATCAAACCCTTAGGATTTATTTATCCAAATACTAACAGTGAATCATAATATATCATTCCCGCTGAATATTTTAAATATTAATCTCTTAGGACTCATTTATCCAAATACCGATAGTGAATAATAAATTATCATTCCCGCCAAATATTTTTTGATATTAACCCCTTAGGATTTATTTATCTAAATATTGACAGTGAATAATAGTATATCATTCCTGCCAAATATTTTGGATATTAAACCCTTAGAATTTGTTTATACAAATATCGACTGTGAATAATAAATTCCAAAAATAAGATTTTTATATTTTTTGAAATATTGGTAAATACCCTTTGGATTTTTCAAGCATGTTGTAAAATCTCAAAATGCAAGAGATGATTTTTTCTTTGCGAAATTCATGCTAAAACTCATTTTTTCTTCAAAACCCAAGATAATATACATTTTTCAAAAGAAAAATAATTTTTAAAATATGCTAGTGTATTGGCCGTATGCAATAAAACAACACATTTTTTTTTAATAAAAATATTTCTTGAAAAAATTGTATTTATATATTTTATATTTTTCTTTTTTGTTGGTCTGGTTGTCAACCCACCTAAATTCAGTTGGTGACGACTCAACCCACCTTGCCTCAGGTGGCTAGCGACCTGGACCCATCTGAGTTGGGCTTCCAACCCAGTGCTTGGAAACACTCCATGGCAGTCCGGGCACAAGGCCCGACCAGATTAAGTCCACGCGGAGTGAATTTAATTCACTCCCGCATGCAATTCAATTACAGAGACAATGAACAGTGACAAGAAGATTTTCGAGTATGGAGAATGGAGTAACTGTCAATACCTTTGGGCAGAGGAAGTCGTGGTGATTGTTCTGGTCATTGTTTCATCGGAGATGGTGGCCTGAGGTCGCCGGACGAGCCTCGAAAGTTGGCGGACTCGTGGCGTCTACGTTGGGTCTGCTCTGCTTTTTCTTCACCGGAGAAGGTGGTTGAGCTATTGGGGTTGATGGAGGAGACGAAGGTGGTACCGAGGCGGGCGTGGGTGGTTGGCGATGATGGTGGTTGGTTGGTCAAGAGGGAGAGAGAGCGCTTGAGTCAGTATATTTTTTCCGAGAGAGAAGAGAACAGAAAATGAAAGCAGAGAGGGAGAGTGAAGGAGAACAACTGTGAGGGAAAATAAAAATTCCAAAATTCACGTGAAACTTTCCTTGTTTTCTCCTAGTTTTCTCTTTTTCCTTTCTGCGTGAGTTTCTTTTCTTCTCCTCTCTTCTTCTTTCTCTCTACTTTCTTCCTCTCCTCGCCTCCTCTGCAAGCTTTTATTTATAGCCGAGAAACCCCAACATTTGGTCGAGATCACGTTTAAATGCAGTATCAAAGCAGTTAAGCAAATTGACAACAATTTAGAGAAGAATCCAAGGAAGACAGGAGGAGAATCAGAAATCGATTTTGATGGAGATAAATTAGGCGAAGCTCACGATTGAATAGGAAGAAAATGATCCGCTTGCCGTGGAAAATCAATGCAAATGCAACGTAACGATTGCATGTTTCCTTTTAAAAGATGTAGATTTCAAAATTGTTTAGGAATGAAAAAATATGATTTAGTCTTTTAAAAATTCTTTAATTGCACTCGATCGGATTTAAAACTTGATTTTATGCAGTTAAATCCCATCAAAAATTCAATCTCAACCTTGGCTTTGCGCGACTTTCTAAACTGGTCCTTGGCTCCTGATTTTCGCGATTTAAACCTCAATCGACCATTAAACTCTCAATATGCTTGATTTCTCCTTGAACCCTAAATCTATTTTGAAATATTTTTGAAACATAAAGAGTCAAAAATTGGGTAGCAACAAGGACCAAAAGACCAAATTGAAAGTTCGGGGACTTCAATGAAATATGACAAAAAAACAGACTACGTGACGTTAGCTTGCACGAGCGGAGAGAGAAAAGGGATTGAAAAATTAAAACGACCATTGACACATCTCCGACCACCGTATACCCACACGCGATGTTAGAGAATAATATAAATCATATTATAGGGTTTCACTTAGAAGCTTAAGTTTGTAAGTGAGATGATTTCTTAATATGGTATTAAAGTCTTGTTCACCCAGCGGTCACGAGTTTGAATCTCACCACCCTCATTCTATTTGATAAAAACCAAGTATAAGGTGATGTGGACCTATATAAGTTTTAAGCTCAAAGAGCTTTCAGTTGAGAGGGTGTGTTCGATAATAATATAAATCATATTATGGGTCTTTACTTACAAGTTTAACCTTTTAGGTGAGATGATTCCTCGACATGCAGACATACCAGGAGGGAAAAGAGCATGTTTGAAAATCATTCTAGACATCGGTTGGGGATTTCTTGACATTGGAATAAGCTGCACGTGCCATCTTAAATTTTGTCCATTTCAAGGGATAAAAAAGTCATTTCATTGTGCAAAGAAATATTAAAAAAACAAATAAACCAGCTAGATGAATTGTCCCATACCGGACCGAAAATGTGCAATTACCATAGAACTCTTGCACCTAGGTGCTTGCTCTTGTCTTTTTTTAGGGACAAATTGGTTATTACACTGTGCAAAAAAAAGAAAAAACAAAGCAAACCGACCGAACATACCAAATTGAACGAATCGAACAAAATCGAACCCATCCAAAAATTGAGCATTACGATTGACGTCCACAGTGTTTTCTCTCATGGTGAAAAGTAGTAACGACTCGCGAGCTGTTTTAGCTTTTAAGATTATACATGTAGGAGTGAAATGTGGGTGGAGAGTGACCGATGATGGCTGGTTTGGCCAGAAAATTCAGCACCCTTCGCTGACAGAGAAAGAAAGCCTGACTATCATGTATTATTGTTAGAAGAAAAACAAAACATGATTGTTTCATAGAAGGAGAAGTGTTTGGTGTTGAAAAAAGATGTCCCAACCGGGGGAAGAGAGGTAAAAGGAAAGACAAATCTTGTTTGTTTTTTTTTCAACTGTTTTACATCACTAATTTATCTTCTTACCACGCTATAAGAAAGATCCATATATTCGGATCATAATTCCCGAAGAGATGGGGAATTCCTGATATCCATTCATCTTTGTATGGACACCATTGAAATTGAGAAGCATTTTAAAGCGAGAAGAAGACCTGCAGAGAGTCCTATTAGCTGTCAAAATGTCCTGTCCTGGCTCATTCCTCGCCCTATCCCATGTGCTCGTGGACCACATTTCTGGGATTTGACCCCACTCCGCATTCCTATTGGCACTGATTTCTAAAGTCATGGCAGCCTCTTCGTGGAATAACATACTAATTACTGAATTATGATGTGGCAAAACATCCAAGCAGCGATTAGGTTGCTGGTTGAAAGCGTGATGAGTTTCTTCCTCGTTGAAATCGAAAGACAATTATTGAGAATCTCATTGATTTTGCAGGAGAGGCAATAAGTACTCGTACCACCCTGTTCATGTTTCCTCAATTCGTTGATCTTTCTTTCAAGTTCTTAACGTTGTTGAAAAGAACTGCTTGATTGTTACGCGTAATTAAATGAAATGAAGAAAGCAAGGGCTACCGATGCAATAACAGAAATTCCCTGAGAAATTTTCTTGCTGGTCCTGCAGTTCCAAATCCAAACAAAAACAGGATCCTTGTCGTGCTCCAAAAATATTATCACAAAATCACATGCACAACAGCTTGGAATCTGTCGTTTCAGTACGTACAGAGCCAGCATAACCATGCACGTGAAGCCCACACCCTAGCATGGAAACCGAACTTCAAATTAAAATCTTCTCCTCCATTCTCTCCTATATAACTGTGTTCGAGGTCTCAAGTAGCAGCCTGCACCCTAAGATAGAACCTTCATTTCTTGCGAAGATGATTCTCCCAATCTTCCTCATCCTTTCTCTCCTCTCCTCGACCTCAAATGCTGCCGTGCAGGACTTTTGCGTTGCAGACCTCACAGGTCCAGACACTCCTACAGGCTACGTTTGCAAGAAGCCTGCGGCTGTGACCGTGGATGATTTTATTTTCTCAGGACTAGGTGCTGGTGGAAACACCTCAAACATCATCAAAGCTGCTGTGACACCAGCATTTGTAGACCAATTCGCAGGTATAAATGGCCTTGGAATTTCCTTGGCTCGTTTGGACTTGGCAGTGGGTGGAGTTATTCCAATGCACACTCACCCAGGAGGTTCAGAAGTTCTAATCGTCATCTCTGGGTCAATCTGTGCCGGGTTCATTTCCTCATCAGCAAATAAAGTTTACTTCAAGTCTCTTAAGAAAGGAGACACAATGGTTTTCCCTCGAGGTTTGCTGCACTTCCAGATAAATTCAGGTCGGACTCCAGCACTAGCATATGTTAGCTTCAGCAGTGAAAGACCAGGTCTCCAGATTCTAGACTTTGCTCTCTTTGCAAATGATCTGCCTTCTGAAATTGTAGAGACGACAACATTCCTCGATGACGCTCAGGTTAAGAAACTCAAGGGTGTTCTTGGTGGAACTGGCTAAGCACGGGGTCGAGCTCTCTGCATATTCGCTCTTCCAAGAAGAACGAATTAACCAAACATCGGTCTAGATAGATGCACTTCGTCATTCATGCTAGATGTTGTTTTCTTTTAATTTGCTTTTCCATGAAAGGGTCTCTATGACAAGATTGTTCTAGGTCGTTTTAGTGTTTTTTGTACTCGATTCTCCATGTTTGAGCTGTGTGTTCTTGTTATTTAATTTGGAAATTCGACAATCATGCCGTCCTTAACATTAGATTTGCAACGACATTGGATGAATAAAGTAGGGCATGTTTTATCTTCTTCATGGTTTGAGAAAGTTCGCGCTATCCATAGGAGAATACGTAGCCCACGCAGAAGCTCTTCTTCTTCTTCGTCGTCGCCGCCGCCGCCGCCTCCTCCTCCCTGGCCACCTAATTAAACCGCCAAACATTGGTCAATTGCTTGACATACTTAAATAAATCTTACAAATGTCCCATTTGATTATAGTTAAATGCGATAACCTCATCAACAACTTTGTGATTGTATGGTCCAAACTTTTGCGGGCGCCCGAGCATGGCATTACCCAAAACTTTCTTCCATCACTATCACGACCTACAAATAATTTTATCTGCTTACTCAACCTGCAACATATAAGCAGGAGACAAGGCCATAGTTGACCAAAGCTAAGCCCTCAAACTAAGTTTTTAACCATCTTCTATCGTGTTCATGAATTCCCAATAATGAGCTTGATGAAGTATACACTGAAGGCAAGATTAATGTGTTTGGTCTGATATTTTTTTATTATTAAAAATGCGTTATTTTTATCAATTTACACGTACTTAATGAAAATACAAACCCAAAAACAAATCCTCCCCAACACTTATTTGTGTTCAACTCATGAAGGTTGAAAATTGAAATTGAAATTGAACTCTTGGGACATGGGCTTGGGCTTCGGGATAATGTATCGGTCCAGGAAACTTTAGACCAGCCCCAATTGGATAAAGCTTGGATTTTTAAGAACTAAATGATAACAAATGAGTAGAGCATGCATACGCACAATAACACACAACAAATGAAAGAAATAATTTGTTTTTGGGAATTTCAGATGATGACTGGCACGGTATGTCAGGTAAACAGATACATTGTGTAAAAACAAATATCGGTGAGAGATTTAATTCGATAAAGAGTTTGTCTTCATGACATGTCACTATATAAAAACAAATGAAAAATAATTAAAATTATAAGAAAAAGATATAACTTATTCTTATTATATTGGTCATTGGACAATGTTTTCTCGTTTTGATTTCAAGATCTTCCCACGTTCATGTCAAATAGTAGATTGCTTTGATGTTTGATAGTTATTAAGGCTATAATAGGGACTTTTGCAAACCTCTCACGTATTATAATTTGAAAATGCTCTTTTGATGTGCATCTTAATTTTGGATTCGAAAAACAAGTAATATTTTATAACCACATAATAATAATGTTTCATCATTGACACTCTTATTTTATTTTTTTTAAAAAAAAGAAGCATTGTTTCTCGTACTTCTCTTATAACTTGTTTATATTTTCATAATGGAAGAAAATAAAATTCATAAATACTGTGTTGAATAAGAAAATAGTCGAGAATGATTGGATTGAGTGTTTGACTCGTAAACAAATTATAAAGTCAACACTTGAAATCACTAAAAACAATAGAGGATACTCGATCAAAATTGGAATATTGTTGGTGGTCGTGTGTTTTCATTCTTTTCTCTCCACAACTAGAAAAAAAGGGGTAATATTATCCTCTTTATTTATTTTTTTAATCTTAGTTTTTGTTCTTGTGATTTCTTATGTTGTTATTATTTCTTTTATAATTTGTTTTTAATTTAGTCCTTCAATAACAACTGCCTAGTATGTTCATCCTTGTGTTCTATTTTGTATTCTATTTTTTTAGTCTTAGTTCCTTGCTCATCCTTGTGTTCTTTTATAATTTCTTTTTTATTTATTTATTTATTTATTTATCGTATATTCATCCTTGTGCTCTATTGTTTTAGGTTATTCATTTATTCATTTATCGTATAGTCATCTTATATGTGGGGTTGCCCACTATTAAGAAAATAATTGCTATTAACACTTTTGTTGCTGAAATCGGCATTGTTGCTGAAATCATAATCTCACAAACAGGTTGAATTATTTTTATTATTTGAGCACAATTAGTTAATGTGATTGAACACTTTTTGAAGTGGCTTATTTTTTGTGATCAAAGACAACAAATAAATTATAAATTTGTTTATATAATGAGTATATCTGTACACACTGACATATCTTTAGTGCATTGTATAGTAGCCATACCCTGATTCATGCTTTATAGTATGCCAATTTGCTTTGAAGGTGGGAATGTGGTAGAGATTATTCAGATTTGGTACCATTTCTTACATATCTGTACATACAGGTACATTAGAAAGCAACAAGGATCATATTAGAGATCCAAAAGACAATGATTCAGGTCATAGGGTCAAATCCATCTCATCTCTGTGGAATTCAATTACAGGCTTCTTGGGGTATATTTTACTGACTTCACATCACTTTCCTATTCTGTCTTCATAAATCTGTGTGCGATTAGGAGTGATGTCGCTTACAATGATATTTTAATCATAAAGCAGAATCAAAATGCTAGCTTGAATAAATAATAAAGCACTAAGATACAAATGAAGAATATATAATACGTCCATGAATTTCTGTGATCAAAACTTCTGAAAAAGAAAGAAGGGGCATGGGCTGGAGCATGTTAGCATTACATAGGGTGGCATGAATGCTGGCTGAACATCCCTGCCTCCAATTTTGCTCACCTTGTAGATCTAGTTGTTTGGTTTTATATACATGGCAATGAGGGGACCTGGACGTGATTGATGTATTAGGAGGGTAATGGTTGAAAAAATTATCAGAAAAGGAAAAGGAAAGAAGAAAAAGATTATGGGTGGGAATGCTTGTTTCATTCTAATAAATTGGTGTTGATGTCTTTTTATTTGTGTTTTACTTGATTAATTACTAGTCACCTATATCTCAATTTCTGGTAACAAAATAAAGTGCATTTTGTTAATCAAGTGTGTGCTTTCAACCATACCTTTTATGAGTAAGTCACGGGGGAACATTTGGTTAATCAAGTGTGTGCTCAAATAACCTGTTTGTGAGATTATGATTTCAGCAACAATGCCGATTTCAGCAACAAAAGTGTTAATAGCAATTATTTTCTTAATAGTGGGCAACCCCACATATAAGATGACTATACGATAAATGAATAAATGAATAACCTAAAACAATAGAGCACAAGGATGAATATATAATAAATAAATAAATAAATAAATAAATAAAAAGAAATTATAAAAGAACACAAGGATGAGGAAGGAACTAAGACTAAAAAATAGAATACAAAATAGAACACAAGGATGAACATACTTGGCAGTTGTTATTGAAGGACTAAATTAAAAACAAATTAAAAAAGAAATAATTAATTTTTCATTATTGAATTGGAATTAATTATATATGTTATTTTTCATTTTGACCCTTATTCTTTGAATATATTATTTTTTTGATTTTTTTTTCAGCTATTAATTTTTATTTCTGTTCTATCATCTATAATATTTTTTTATTTGCTCTATCTTTAGTTTTTTATTGGTTTTTTTATATATTTTTTCAAGTTAGATTATTATTATTAATAGCAATGATAATTTTTATTTTGTTTTCTTCTTTTCTTCAAATTATTATAATTTTTTTTCTTTCATTGATTTCTGGTTTTTCATTCATTATTAACACAATAATAATAATAATAATAATAATAATTATTATTATTATTATTATTATTATTATTATTATTTAATTATTTTTCTTGCTTACTCTTTTGTTAATATTTTTTTCCCTCCGGATAATTTGATATTTTCTATTGTTTTTACAATAATAACAATGATAATTTTTATTTTTTCTTATTTTTTCTCTTATCGTTTGTTAAACTTTCTAGGATATTTTTAGTCTTTCATTTATTTTTTTCCTTTCATTACTAACATATTAATAATAATAATAATAATAATAATTTAATTATTTGCACAATAATGATTTTGTGATTAATTTTTTGTTTCTTATTAAAATATTTTGCTCTGGTTTTGAAAATGTTAGTTCGCGCTCTTTTATGATCTTTCATAACGTAATATCTACATTCTAAAAGATGTAATCTATGCTTGCGCAAGAAACTGTACGTAAATTTTTGTACATTTTATCTCCTGATGTATAACTTTTATTTGATTATATCATATAAATTTATCGTTGTTGATATAATTATGTTAAATTATATACACAAAAATACACGCGGCAACGCACAGGACAACTATGAATGATGATGGATGAATATCGCCAACCTAATAAGTCTTTTCCATTTTTATTATTATTATAACAATAATAATTCATTACAAGGACAGAGAGACAGCCGTCTTTAATCCTGAAACGCTAACAACAGCGAAGCATGACCCAAACCAAAATAACAAAATCTAGACAGCTAGATGCTTATCATTTCCTGCCCCCACCGTTCCTCACATTTCCCTTTTATATTTCTAGACCAAATCCACCATAATATAATTCTTGTATGAACTTCCATCACAGAGCTCTTCGTTAGTCTATTGAATATCGTTGGATTATCCGAAATCAAGAGCGTTGATTGGAAATTCTTTATCTTTCCGTAGAATCAGCCAGATAAGCAGGTTGACGAGTGAGAAAAATAAAAAGAAAGAAACATAGACGGTGAAAGATACTTCTGATTCCCTGTATTTGCCAGTCAGTCGTTAACTGCCATATGTCTTTGTTCTTATAAACGTAATAATCACCTTAAGCTCTTCTCTTGCCTTGCATTTTGTATTGTGTGGTAGGAAAACAAATTCATACGATGAGTCTTTTCGGACTTGGCAGCAGGTATTTCCTTCTTCTTTTCCTTCTGGGGGGATTGATTAGTGTTTATTTCCATTCCAATCACAGTCTTTTTTACTGTTATTGTTATTATTTCTAAATATTCTCATGTTCCGTGTGACTGCTAGAGATGAACCGATGATCAATGAAATGAATGATTCTTTTATGTCTCCGACGTTGAAACTAGATATTTTAGGAACTGCTAACCATGTTTTCGTTTTTTTAAATGTTTTATTGTTAATGATTGCACTTTCTCTCTTAAATTTGAGATTTGATCTTTCTCTCTTTTCTTTTTATTGGAATTGGCTTGTGTTCATCGAAGAAACCAGAAGACTTTTCGGCCCAAGAAGAATGCTCCTTCAGGAAGTAAGGTTAGTGGCCTCTCTCGTCCCCTCTTTTTGTTAGTATGCCTGTAGCTGAAGGGATGGATGTAACTGTTATTCGAATTGCAGGGTGCTCAACTTCAAAAACATATTGATGCTACTTTGGGTAGTGGGAATCTTAGGGAAGCTGTGCGATTGCCTCCCGGAGAAGATATCAATGAGTGGCTCGCTGTGAATAGTAGGGTTTTTTATTTTTTTATATTCTGTGCAACTTTATTTCTAGACAAGTCTCTTCCATGGAGATTTCGATACTTGGTACTAATTTCTGAAAGATTCATGCAGGAACTTTATGGATTTGAAATTCAAAACTAATTGCTTTCAGTTAATTGTAATTCTCTTACCATGTACCATATATAGTTCACTACTCCCTGTATTTCTCTACTCCTTTTATTTCTAAATTTTGTACTTTCGAACGCAAATGATTCGTAGGTGTTGAAAAGTAAATATCCGTGGCTTGTTGTAGAGGAAAATGACTACTTGAGCTTCCGCAGTTTTATTTGATCTTTTCAATGATATTCTTTTTCTACAGCCGTGGATTTCTTCAATCAAGTGAATATTTTATATGGCACTCTTACTGAATTCTGCACGTCAGCCAACTGTCCAACCATGACAGCAGGACCAAAGTATCCTTCTCAATCCCTAAATCAAGTTCTGTCTGTAGTTTTTGTTGCTGTAATCCTTGTACATTTCTGCGAGGCATGTGTTCTATGTAATCAATGTCGGCTCTGTTTTTCCACCTCTGTTTCCCTCTTGATGGTTTGCCAAGGAGAGCATACATGTGCATGCATGAATGTGTCTATCACTGCACTTGTGAGCATGCTTTTGGGGAGGAGTGGAGTTTGCGTTTGGCTGTGATTTTTCTTTTTTGCTCAAATGATCTTTATGTTGATTGTGCTTGCGAAAGTTCTATCATGCTACGAGGTGGAAAAGAAGTTAACAGATCTCTACATCGATTAACTTGTTGAGGACTGGCTAGTTGAAATCCTGCTCCAGTCACTTGAAAAATGTGGAATGCAATTTTATAAAAGATGCAACTATTCAGTGCCACTCATCAAACTGTTAAGTCTGTGGAACTTTCAGGTCCCAATGAAAATTTCTGCAATTTGCTATAGCAAGAAATTTTAGCCTGCTCAATTTCCCAGAAAAGAAATTGGTTTTTAAGATCCGAATGGCCAGAGATTCCTCATAGCTGAAATTGCAGTTTTGTGGTTTAGTCTTTGCTCTTCTTCTCCATGCTTTTTTTATGAAACAAGCACTCACCTGTATTTTTGCTCTTAGATACGAGTACAGATGGGCTGATGGAGTTGCCATTAAGAAGCCGATTCAGGTGTCTGCTTCTAAATATGTTGAATATCTGATGGACTGGATCGAGGCTCAGCTTGACGATGAATTGATATTCCCTCAAAAGTTGGGTTAGTGGAGTTTCATGATAAGAAAACGCGTGCTTTATGGCTGGAAACATTGGCTATTTTCATCGAATTATTTTATGCAGAAAGAGAATCTTTGCGTTTAACTCTGATGTGCTACAGGGGCGCCATTTCCTCCAAACTTCCAAGATGTTGTCAGGACGATCTTCAAACGATCATTCCGTGTATACGCCCACATATATCACTCACATTTTCAGAAGATTGTGAGCTTGAAGGAAGAAGCTCATCTAAATACTTGCTTTAAGCATTTTGTTCTCTTTGCATGGGTGAGCTTTTTTCTCACATTCTTGTTGTGTGCCTCATGATTTAGCATCAGAAATTATAGGATCTAGGGTGATGGCAAAGGACTCGAGATCTACACATCAGGTCTCAAGTTCGAGTCAAAGCATGCACCTTTTATAAAAACCTATAACTACCGGGGTTTTACTTGTTCATCCATTAAGTATACTTTCGGGGGTGGGGTTTCCTCAAATCTAAAAAAAAAAAACAGAAATTATAGGGATCTCCAATCCCATTTTTGTTTAAACCATTCCCAATAAATGGATCTTTGAAAGTTGGGGAAGCATTTTACTAGGCTTAGCATGCCTTCGTGGTTGAAGCGTTAATGTTGTGTGTTGTTCCATGATGCTGCAGGAATTTCGCTTGATCGACAAAGGGGAGCTTGCACCTCTATACGACCTTGTTGAATCCATTCTAAAGCTATAGCGCCTTGTGGATCTCATATTAGTTTTTGTTTTTAGTTTGATTGTTTTGGAGATATAATTCTTCTAAGATTTTGCCTGCCCCTTGGATTTTTTATGGAACCTCTCGCTCTTTTGGTTAATTCTTGTGAATCAAAGGAGAAATGATGTATTGAACGCATGATTCAAGAGATTTGTTACAGTTTCGATAATCCTGCAGCAAACCATTTTCTTCTTTTAATCACAACTAAGGATTCCGAGAAGTTGGTGTTGCATTGGTTAGAGGTTTTGACTGTTTGATGAGGTTCAACCGGTCAAGAAGACACCGGTCATTAGTGGTACAATAAGAAGAATGGTAGAGGCCTTACTAGCTTCAACACCAATTAACTATTCTAGAGTTTGGTTGTGGTTGTTTTTTGAAGTATTTTTTATTTAAAAAATAGATCAAAATAGTATTTTTTTTTATTTTTTAAAACAGAATTTTTGAAATCAGCACATGAAAATAATCTATAAACACAAAAAAAATTAATTTAAAATAAAAAAATTAATTTTTTCAAAAATATTTTTGTAACGCAGTGTCAAACTTGGCCCAGGAGATTCATTAGAGATTTTATTAGATGTGATCATGAATTAAGAGCGAAGAGATCTAGAAACACAATTAAAAGACTTCTCCAAAATACATGAGTTGCAATGGATTTCAAAAGGATATCAAAGAATGAAAAACAAGTATTGATTAATTTGATCCATGTTCAGGAAGAAGAACTTGTAATGGACCATAATTGGAGCTATGGAATGAGTTTTGATGCGATTATAGTTTCATTGAAAAGAAGCGTTCACACCTTTATAGTGATATCTGATATACCTTCTAATTCATCAAGACGAGGGAGAACTATTTATTTAAAGTTGAGTTTCAATTCTGCCAATAAATTATGAAATTCACCTTTGAATTTGTTTTATTTAGTTGGGCTATTCTTTTTTTATCTTTTAGATTATTATATGGCTTGTGACATTAAAAGCTTATTTGGGTTAGGTGTTATTTTAATGTTTATTTATTTTTGTTTCTTAATATGTTAATGTGTATTGATCAAGTCTAGGTCCATTAAGTGAAATTAGAGTTAGACTTCTACTATATAAACCAATTGTTAATATTATAACAGGACAAAATTAGAGTGAAATTTGATCATTTTCTTGTTTCTAGTATATGTAAGAGCTTTGTCCCTGTCGTGTCAATTCTGTTTCGGTTGGTGTTTTGTTTTTTCAATTGAAACATAATATTATGTTTTGCTACATTTTGGTGCGCCGTTTTGGGGTTGTACTATTTGTGTGTGTGTGTGTGTGTATCATTAAATATATATTTTTTTTGTTCAAATCCAAAAATAAAATTATTTAGAATTGTGCAATTTAATCTAAAAAAAGACACGATAAAATGATTTTCTGAACAAAATTATAAACATATATAATATTATAAAAATGTCATCATCAATGCAATGTCATTACATTCTCTGATTGCTCTGAAATTTTAACATAATATATAAATGTGTCAAGAGACTCCTCATAAAATTTCATCTCAATTTAACGATCGGATTAAGAGATATGATTGATATTGTAAAATTATTCATTATTAAAAAAAATTATTTGGACGAAGCAGAACTAGTGGAATGAAACAAGGACGTTTTGGTTGGTATTTGACCGAAAAATCCAGAATGAAACGGAAATTAAACTAAGATAAAAACTACGTCATTTTGTCTCATTTTTTAATTTTTATGAAACGTTTCGGGACGAAACGGAACGAGATTGACAACCCTGCTATCGGGTGATGGAACCGAATATGTCCTGATTGTAAATGCAATACTTTAGATGAGAATAAAGATAGGTAATACTTAATATGAGCATAATGAAGAGCAAGAGAACTTACACGTGGAGATTCAAACATGTCATGAAATATAAACAAGATGAATGATACATCTTCCTCAATTTTTGCCAAAAATGAATAAGAAACATACTTCCTCAAATAAAAGTAATGGTTTTTGACACCTCATGTAAACGAACCATCTCTTTGAAAAAAACACTTGTGTACTATTTGCTAACTAATAAAGTTACTCTTCTACTTAAAGTACCGACATTATGTACTATTTTTTTAGGAATCTTGACAAGTTATTTTTTCTCATATACATATCATTATTGATTCCCTTATGCTATATAGATATTTTAGAGGTTCATGATCAATATACAACATAAATTCCTTCTCAATCAAATAATGCCTCGGTGTTTTCAAGGTCCTAAAAATAGTATATAACTCATTGTTATAAGTTTATCACTTCAATCTAACATCACTTAATTTATCATTAAAGAATGTTATGGATCTTTTCTTTTAAGACAATACACTCCAATTCTTATATGCACGCATCACATTCGACCTTCAATAGTATGTCAAAAATTAAAAGCACTAAATTTGGAGCAATGGTCAATGTTTTTTTTAATCAAAACAAAACTCTTTTTGCCTCATTTCCATAATCATTTTTTTTTGTTATGTAGTTAGTAATTGCCACAACAATAATATGAAAGACTTATATAAATCACCTATAAAAAGTAGTCAATCCATAGAAACTAGATACCTCACTAATTGTTTTAAAAGTTGGCCAATTTTTAATGGCTTTAACATTATCATCATTGACATGTATTCTAGTTGCACTACCAACATAAATCTATAATTTTTCAAGTGCACATATAGTTTATTCTCAACCAAAACTTTCAATATTTTTTTCATATATGTTAAGTGGTCAATTTTAGATTGACTACAAATAGGAGTATCATAAAAATAAATTATCACATATTTATTGATAAAGGGATATAGAGCATGATTCATCAACCACATCAAATTGCCCACAATATTAGAAAATATGATAGGCCCTAACCACATACAACCTTTAATTTGTTTTAACAGTTATCCACTTCGCAAGAAAACTTTTGTATAGATTGTGCTACATATAATTGATACAACATATCATCAAATTGGGAAATTATAAATCAATAACCCATTTATAGAAGATGATTGCAATGTTTGAGTCATCTTTCTCTTATCATAAGTATTGCATCTACTCATATTTTTATATGATCTCCAAGAAGGATTAAATTTTCTATTGATAGCTCATTCTTTTAGCGACATCTTACTCATGTTATATTCCTCGTCTTTGCTAGTGTATATAACATCCACAATCCAATCTTGTATTATTGGATTGCATGCCCTAATCTCCTTAATAAACTTGCAACTAGTTGTCCTTTCATCTCCTTTAAGTGGTTATGTTTGCCAACCTCTAAAATCCAGCCTTATACTCATTAATGTATATATTTCTTTGTAAATAGTCATCATATCACTAAAATAAATGTTATTTGTAACCAGAAGGAGAAAACATGTCATGCAACATCTTTATCATCCTAAACCATAGTAATAGGTTGTTGTCCTTCTCTTGCATCTATACTCTTCTATTTATTCCACCAAGAAAAAGCTCTTTCTTTTATCATATATAGGACTAGTTCTAACATCCTCTCTTTTATGGTATCCATGTATTCCATAAGCTTGGTACATTTGACAATCCAATCATTGAACTCTTTTATGTCCAAATCTTCTTTGAAATTAGGCTGAAATTCATTTATTGACTCATAGTGTTGTTTCTCAAGTTATAGTCCATCTTAACTTTTAAAGCCTCCTTCTAACTTCCCATATAAATAGGTTTTAGTTTTTTTATATTTGATTACAAGAACAAGTCTAGGTTTGAATAGTCTCGAGATAATTCTATAAGCACAACTCTCTTCTCTTTAATATTCCTGTTTATGATTACCTTAACAATGGATTATGCCAAAAAAAAAACAAGTAAACTTACTTTGATATTAATTACACAGCATATGCCAAAAAATATAAAATTATTGTTTCTCAAAGTCTTAAACTATAAAGAAAATCTCTAAACTTTAATTTTAGAAAAAAATGTGAAATCAATAATAATAATTTCTTTAAAATAACCTACAAGGCTATATAAAAACAAAAAACAAAAGAAAAATGCATCCTTCAGCCATAGTCAATTGTGAATCGTGGTAGAGCTTGTTGATCGATTTCATGTCCAAACTTCTTGGATTACATACACATTGTGTATCTTGTCCAAAACAAATCCATTAACAATATACGAATAAACCACCCTAACTAAATCATATCCAAACCACCATGCACATTTCTGTATAGAAAAGAATGGTTACAAGTTTCTACAATTTTGTTCTCTTTCAGAATAACATATGATTATCGAAAAAATTACATGCAGTAAATGGTATATTCAAGTTCCAACAATTAGGACCTCATTGCATGGCTCCGCCCTGCACATGGATTATACTTTGTTCGAGCAGGGGCACTTTCCAGCTGACAAACTGAGCCATCCATCAATTTGGAGGGTGAAAGTGGTCGCTATCAAGATAATATGTCAAGTATAATGGCAGCACTCTTTTTTGCTAGCCATTGGGATCGCACCACAACAATAATATAAGAAAACCTGTATAGTCAGAGGCTACTTTTCTTGTGCTGTATCACAAATACATCCAGGAAGGGGATTTGCGAAAAAGCTTTCTTCCAGCTTTGGAAACTCTCCAGGCTCCCTTGCATATGGAGCTCCAATTCGATCTTTGTGAAGCTTTTGCACTTTGGAGCTGAATTTCTTCCAAGATATTTTTCCTTCGTCCAACTCATCCACTAGCTTCACAAAATTCATCCTGCATCAATAGCAATCCCAGTAATTAGATGCTATGAATGTAATCGATGAAAAATTAACTTAAAACAACCCAAATCAGACACGCAAGATTTAGTTGGAAGTGAATAGGTTTGAACATTACTTGTCTGGATTGATTGTTTTCTTAAACTCCTCAAATCGTCTATGACCTTGAACTGCCTTTGCCATATTCCCATCATAAGTGTAGACAAACACATCACTTTGAAGTGCAACAAGATAGTCTAGACCAGCCAACATGTTCTGATGATCCTTGAAAGGGTTCAGCTCCTGTTCTGTGGAGAGAGTGGAGTGTGAGAAGATGTTTGGGAAGTCATCTATAAGGTATTGCATGCTTCCATTCCCGTAAGCTTCACCAGCTACCAAGTAAATCCTAGAGCTCGATGGAAAACCCAACCCTTTGAGCAAAAGGGAAGTCTCCCTAGGGGTCAATGGGCAATTGCCTAGCAACCTTCTTTCTGTCCCATTTATTTCTTTCTCTTTCCAGTGGCTGACTTCATACCGCATCCTGCGTAGCTCTTCATCTTCTGCTGCTCTCAAATTATGGCTGCATCCTGTAAATGCAAGCATATCTTTTTCATACCTGCACTAAAAAGGGAGAATTACTATTTGATTAAAGGAAGAAGATGCAGCTAGAATGACTTGAACAAAAAAAAGTTTTATGACAGTATAATTAATTCCCCGATAAAAATGATATGCAAGCCAGTAGGTCCAGGAAATTGCATCAAAAGCTTAAGCACCAAGGCATAGCAGATTGTTTTCTTTTCTTATTTTCATATGAAGGAAAAAGGTTGGAATTCTCTATCCCGTACCTCCTCATGAGGAACCTTCCACCCTGTATTTTTTTTCCCCGACAGGGGCATAGCTAGCTTTTAGTGTAGGGGTGTCTATTAAAGGATTCAAAGCTTTATACATTTCCATTCCCAAGTTGGAGTCTTTACATAAATTTTCAGAAACCGTAAAATAGCACACAAAAGGAAAGGTTAGGAGAAGATCTGGCAGATTATTATAAATATTTAATCTTTGTTGGACTAGAAAATGATTGTGCAGTGCTACATTATTTATGTCATTTGATTTTTCCAACAAGAATATTGTAGTAACAATTGCCTTCCCAATTTTTAGACAGAATTCTGGCAATTAAAATGGCATAGGACAAACAAAAAAGAATAATTACAGCAATTCTAGTCTCAGTTTAGAAGAAGTGATTCAACAGTCAGAACTTGCCTCAGATGGAGAGCAAGATAGGGGCTTCCATTTTCTCTCATTCTGCTGACCAAAGTGTTTCCAAGTTCTTCTATTGGTTTAGAATATTTCAGTGCCCTATAATTAACACGGCATCTCAACTTTTGTATGGAATCTGAGAGGCCATTGTTGGCAAGACGAGAATCGGTGTGAGTAAAATAGATTACTTTGTGCTGCTTCAACAATGGCAAGACATCGGTTTTGTAGTAGTGAACCTGAGAGAAGAGAATGCATTTCAATTTTTTTAGAGAAGGCAACAACAACATTTGAGTCCATTCCCACAGACCAATAGTATTTCTATTTTTCAGCTAACAAAAATGAGTTGATTAATAATACATCACCTTGGACCAAGATATCAGTGTTTTGTTGAAAGGCTCAATCTCATCATAGGCAGGAGGCACCTTCTCTACAATATGGACTTCATCCTTCAGTGTGTCAATGAAATGTTGCCAATTGAACAAATCCTTAAATCCACTGAAACAGTAGAGGAAATCAGTTATCTTATACATCATCCAAAAACAGTACAGAGCCTCTATGCAATTTAAACAATATCTATAGTATCAGATGTCAAGCACATCAGAGAAAACCTTTTTAGCTAGGGCGATGAGGTTTCATCCATGGAAAATTCACATGGCGCTACTAACTTGCTCTCATTACAAGCCCAAAATACTCCAATAAGAAAAGAGAAAAACATGATTACAACTAAACAACACTCTTACTAGCTCTGGTCCTACTCTTCAAATTCAATGTGCTTACATGCATCAGTCGAAGACATGCTCCCCTACTGGCAGTATATGCTCTGGTAAATGTATCAGTTACCAATTCTATACTTGGCCCAATCGTGGTATATTCCACTACGAAATTGGTTGAAGAAGAATTATTCATATCACATGTTATCAGTCCAAGTGAATTGCAAATTGCATGATTAGAGAACAAACCTATCATCAGCCCAGTAAGAAGTGTGATCAAGGGAGGGAAGGACAAGAGTTGCCTTCAGAATTTTAGCTACAGCTACCATATCACAAATCTGCACACTAGAATTTTTTATGCATCAGCCCAAAGCTCATGTCAATCAAAATTTGCAAGAAGAATTAAGAAAAATACAAAAGCCAGACCCCAAATCTCATCTGATTTAAGCCACCATTAGCATTTATGAGAATATAACCATTTGTCTTTGCGCCAAGCTCTGCCAAACCAAGAGAAGATGAATTAGAGAAGAAACATACCCCGCAAAGGAATCATGAGTGAACACGTACACACATAAGGAAAAGAAGAGAGACTATGAAGTAATTAATTGTTTCTTTTTCCTACTTTTGTGATTTCCGGGCAGGTCAATGCACTGGGTGAAATTCTCGCTATTGGGCTTGGACCAGATACCTGAGAACTGAATGAAAAGCATATTTCAAAAACATAAACCACATTTAGGTTTTAATAATACTTCCCGCTCTCAAATTTAGGGAGAACTAAAAATTGTGCAACATCAAGTACTAAAGTGCTCAGGATGAATTCGAGACTTACTTCAGTCTTCTTATCCAGTCTATCAACCACATCCGAGCCTAATTCTATTATCGTTCTTTTCGGATCATTTTCTTGCTTCCAGTATCTGTAAGAGCTTTCTCCCTGTCGGGTGATGGAACCAAATACATCCTAATTGTAAATGCAATACTTTAGATGAGAATAAAGATATTTAATACTTAATATGAGCAGAATGAGAGAAGGAGAGCTTACGCATGTGGATACTCAAACATATCATGAAATACCAACAGAAAAATTAGGCAACAAGTAACAATCTAAACAAGACATCAGCAAGGAATACAAACATTTTTCAAAAAGTAACCAAAAAAAAAAACACTTTTAGTGAGTTACTTTCCCTATCAATTAATAGCGGCTGCAAATGGAAAGCCTGAACAGCTGTACAGCCATAGCCATTCAGCATATTGGCCTTCAGTTTTCAGGAAGTCCTAAACCTAACATACACTCATCTGACAGCAGGAGAATTAAGTTGGGAGAACTAGAGACGAATTTCAGATTTTAGAAGACAGTTATAAAACACTTTTAAAAAAAAAATCAGGATTCCAAGTTTTAATTTCATAAAAATTCTACAATGCAGCTTCGAGTTTGGCATCTTATTTGCGGGATCAATTGTTGACACATTATCATCTAGATGTACACCCCAGGCGACCATTTATCTCCTTTTAGCTACAAAGAGATATCTCTTATCCAAGTAGATGCAAACATTCTAAAAATAGTTCGGAATTAAACACTGCCATACAAGTGTAGCCTATACAAGTATTCTAGCAAAATATTTCTTACACGCACAAGGGCACGCAGACTAAAAACTATCTGAAAGTACTCTACTTTAAGGTGCAAAAACCAAGACTTGAAAAGGAGCAAAAGTTTAGAAAATTAAGTATAGACGATCAAATGAAGTAACCTGATTGGAGGCAGCTCTTTCAAGGGCAGATCCAAACCACCCATATAAACAAATCTTAAGAACACCCAAAAACAAACAAAGCCCGCAAAAGAAAAAGAACATCCAGTGGCCAAGTTTCTTCCTTTCATTGGACCCCAAATCCAAAATCATAGATCCAATACTACCTTTCTTATTTATCAAACTCCTAACCCCATGAACTCTTTGGCTCAGATTCTGCCTGTTGTGACTTTCCCTTTCAAACCCATCAATGGTTTCAGATCTAGGAGAGTTTATGGGGAGATCAATCTCAAGATGGGGGCTAAGACTACTATTATTACTGTTAGTGTTACTAAGGCTGTTGCTACCATTGTTGTTGGCGTTGCCGGCATTATTGTTGTTGTTAGAATTGTTGTTGTTGCGCTTGAATGAGTGGGCACGGCGAGTCATTGGACCTGAGAAACGAGGGCTGTTGACTCTTTGAGAAACGCCATCGCTTGCTGAGTTATGGTGGTGCGAATGGGAGTGAGCCATAAAAACGAAGTTTATGGATGACTAAGAATGATTGTGATTGGAATTCTATGATCACTGACGAACACCAAAGACAGGAAAAATAAATTTTTTTATCAAAGTAGCCTGAAACAGGGAGGTTGTAGCAAGAGATGGTGTGGTGTATCAGAAGCTCTCTCTCTCTCAACCCTGAATGGAGCTGATCTCCATTTTTTTTATATGTCCTTCGATTCAAAGTATATTCGAGGATGCGGTGATCTTGTCTTTAAAGTATTTTTTATATAAAAATAATATATATTTTATTCTTTAAAACAATTATAAAAATATAAAAATCTAATTTTGAATATAAAAAAAAGAAGGAACTGTATCACAAGTTCACAACCCTGGACACCCCAAAGACAAATCTCTTGTTCTTCTTTCTTCTTCTTCCTCCTCCCTATACCAACAACCAATCACTATTAAATTAACTTTGCCAATATGCATGCACAAATCCCCTGCAAAATAATAGAGCATCAAAAAGAGACGTAGTAGATTGACCAAAGAAAAGATTTTTCAACAATTGGGTGGTGGGTAACAAAAAATGAATGATGAAATGCTTTCGATTGGAGGGCTGGCATAGAAAATGATGGTCCACGAGGGTAGAGGAAAGCACCCCACAGAAGACTTTGAAAAGACGTCCGCTTTCGCTTTCTATTAATATATATATGCTGCTTCCAGTTAGTTTCCTGCACGCAAGTCATCCAAGAATTTACACTGAAGAAGACTTCTTTTTTGGTTTTTTGAGATGGGTTTTGAAGAAAACACTAGAAAACATGACTGACTTGTGTTAGATTGATTACTTCAGAGTTCGAGGGACTGTTGAGCATTTAAATACTAGAAACTGTCTTCATATATTATTAATCTTTTAAATAATATTTTATTGATTGGTGAATGATTCTTTGATAAAGATGAAATGTATTTTTCATTTCTTCCTTCCATAAAAAGCTAAAAGTAAGAACCTAATCTCAAGCGGAAATAGATAGTTAACTCCCAAATGAAATAGAGTGTGAAACTAGTAATTTGATGGCATGTATTGTAGGTTTCAAATTGATTTTCATTTATAAATATATTAAAATATTATTATTATTATTTTTAAAAACACTTTTGAATCACAACTTCATGGACACAAATTGGACATTGGACTTAAGATTAGATAAAGGTGATCCTAAAAGCTACAAATTGAATAAAAAATAATGAAAAAATAAAGCAATGCATTTCTTATATATGGATATTATAGTTATTTTATTATATACAAAAATATAAAAATAAAAAGTACCCCTAAATTAGGCTAAAAAACATAGTAAATAAAAAATAAAATAGTAATTTCACTGCTATATCCAAAGTGCATTCAAGTATAGAGGAAACGAGTTGATTTGCCCGCTTTGCTGGGTTTTTTCAATCATGTAGAAAATTAATTGATTTTATAAATATTGTTTTTGTAATTTTAATATTTAATTAGTATAATTGTAATTGATAAAATTCGTTAAAAATGGTTTTTTCAACCAAAATGTGATTGAATATTGTTAGTGCTAAAAAACTTTTGATAAAATTTGTAAAATTTTTTGCTAAGAAGGTGAAATGATTCATTAGAAATTTGTTGTCACGGATACTCTAGAAAAAAAACACAAAAAAAATCAATTAAAAAAGAACAATTGACTTGGACAGTAAAAAATAAAAAATACATGTGAAAAAAGGTCACCGTTTCTTAAAAGAAAACAAAACAGAGTCTAAAATATAAATTTAAATTCAAAGCCAAATTTTTTATAAGATTTATTCATCATATTATTATATTAAATATATTTAAGAATACCGATATTAATTTTTTTTACAAGAAATTATAGGTCATTTTTTCTCTCTTTATATATTTTTAGGCGATAATATTAAATAAATATTCAACACATATACTTAGTCTCGCATAATATATAGTGTGATAAAAATAGGTAGTGATTTTTATAGTTTTTTAATTGTAGATAACCTAGATAAATTTGTAAAAAAAATATGAGTTGTCTGTTTTTCCCAGCAATATTAGATATGACACATCATAAATACAAATATTGCAATTTTTTTGAAAAAAGAAATAGAAATTTTTTTTGTGCTATAATTATTTATTTGTCGTCCAAAAAGAACAGTGTAGTCGAAACAGGTAAAATATTTGACACTTATGCGAAATTTAATTTCTATTTATGCGAAATTTAATATAATAAAATAGCTCAACACCCCCTAGTATAACAATAGCAAAATAAAAGTTTGAAAATCTAAAATTATTATTGCTCTTACTAATAAAATAATAAAAATTATCAAATCATCCTAAAAAACACTTAAAAACATTAACAAAAGAGTAAGTAAGAGAAACAATTAAATTATTATTATTATTATTATTATTATTATTATTATTATGAAAGAAACAAAAATAAATGAAAGACTAAAAAAATGCTAGAAACTTGAACAAAAGATAAAACAAAGACATAATATAAAAAGAAAAATAAAAATTATCAAATTATCTGAAGAAATTTTTTTTTATCAAAGAAGCAAGTAAGAAAAAGAATTAAATTATTATTATTATTATTAGTAGTAGTAGTAGTAGTAGTAGTATTGCGTTAAACGCACTTATATATACATGGACAAAAGTAGGGGTTATATTAGAAATTTTAAAAAATAAAAATATAAGGGTTGAAATGAAAATCAAATATAAAGTTATGAAAATAAAAAATTAAAAGTTTAAGGGTTGAAATGAAAATAAGATTTATTAACATTTTCAATTAAAGGACAAATTTGTAAAAATTGAAACTTTTGTACCGAATATATTAAGCCCTTTCAACCCAAACTGAAAATTAAAAGATGGAGAACCGAAGTGAAACACTAACATTTAATTAATTGCAATCGAAGGACCCAATCGAACAAAATCAAAACTTATATAATTGAAATCAGGGCCATATAAACAATTAAAAGTCAAGGGACCGAAGTGAAAGTATACAAAACTTGGGGGCTCTTCTGCACTTTTACATGCAAGAGAGAGAGAAATAGTGCGACCGGCTTTAAACGGCCACCACCGCGTCCACAACCACCGTGTGAAGACACGGGCCGTATTGGGAGGAAGACCAAGCAGAGGCGCACCGGATTAGACGCCGGTAACCCATTTCTGGCCACCGTAGCATACATCACGTGCCACTTGAAAGAGACGTTAGGGTGAATATCGTGCGGCGCGTGAACCACACGCACCTAACAGATTTCGAAAAATTTATAAATAATAATAGTTAGTTACCGCTATGACTTTTCCCTTAATTAATCAATTTTGTCCTATTAGAGGCTATAACTCTCTTTAGCTATCTAAATAAAAAAAAGTTGCGGCGGACCGGATTAGACATGACGCGTGCAATTATGCTTGTACCCCTTAGCCGAAAACATGTTTTTGTCTTATTAGCGACACTAAAATCATCACTATACTGTTCATAAATAGAAAAAAAAAATACACAAACTTGCACGATGCACGGAGAACAAATATCCACTCCAAGCTCCAAAGTGTCATTGGGTCAGCACAAGCTGTTTTAGCTATTTTGATAAAATAATGCGAAAAACACTTTTCACGGTTTTAATTCTCATCTACTTTACCTATTCTATAATTCTGTATTTTTTTTCCCGCCAGCGTTAGGCCAATTTGTATTATAATTATTTTCTGAGCACTTTCAAATTACTCGGATTGATTCCCCTAAACAAGATCAGGACAAACCGTTTTGGGAGGGACATTTGACGCGCCAGTTTCTCAGTTGTTTCAAAAGAAGCAATCCTGCTCCCGCCTTCCGCCGCCGGCCAGATTACCCACGTTGAGGTGTGTTATTTCTCCTTTTTAGGTTTCTGAATTGGTCCACCCCCCCCAAACTTTCTATTTGCAATTTATGAAAAAATAATATCTTTCCTTTTATTTTTCAATTGAACACAATGGGGCCGAAACCATGCTCTTTTTCTCTCTAACCAAATACCACAAAAGCACTGTCAAAAGGCTATTTCTCCATTTTCTCTAATTTTCCAGCACTGTTGCCCTTTTTATTCTATAAATCTGGGATTTCTTTCCCAAGATTATCTATTTGTATATGCAAAGATTTTTTTTTTTTATGTTATGTGTACTTTCTTCTTCTTCTTCTTTTTGGGTTTATGAGGGGCTAAAATATTCTCATTAGTTCATTTACCCATAACCTGTTCGATGAAGTGTTTAAGTGAGGAAGGATTTTGTTTTCCCTTTTGCTTTTAGTTAACGTGTTTTATTTTTTGATAGATTGAGGGAAATGTATGCGAGAAAGGGATATGAACTAGTTAAAGACCTTGCCAATGGTGAAAAGGGCCAGCTTCAACCTTTCAATGTGAGCATATTTTTTTGTTTTATTTTATGGCATGTTCATTTACCTATTTTCTGTGAGTATTTTTTTGTTTTATTTTATGGCATGTTCATTTACCTATTTTCTGTGAGTATTTTATTGGGCGAGAAGTGGATTGGATTAGTTCATCTGTTATTGTGACAATATATGTAATTTAAGTGATGTGATATTGTTTTGTAGGAAGATTTGTTTAATCAAGTTGTTGATCAATGTACTCAGCATTACCTTGAGCTTCAGGCTTTGATAAGGTACTCTCCAACTATTCTAATTTGTTGGTGTAATGGATTGAGCTAAAGTCATATTTATACAGTGCCCCCTGTGAAATTTGTTGTGGGAGTCAATATTACTTTCAACTCAAATGATCAGTTTGATTTGAGTTTTCAAAGACTTGAGGTTTCTGCTATTAGAACACATTGAGTTATGATATAACAGATGCATCAATACATACATAAGTTTATACGGATACATGAAATTAAGTTTTTCCCAATGCTCTTCTGGCTCCTACTCTGGTTCAACCTTTGAATTACGGTCAAGTTGGTGAAGTCTAGAGGGAAGCAATACTTGTATTTCATAAAATTTAGTTCCATGCATTTGGTACCTGGGATTTCAGCTTTCTAGTGTGGATTGGTATTAGTTTTTTATGAATTTTTTAGTAGCCTACTCATGCTTGCAAATTGTAACACTCATTTCCCTTTGGTGGAGAAAGAGGATATCATGCAATTGATCATATCTATTACAACTTTGTTGCATATCAGTGATTTTCTGTAAATATCCATCAATTACTGTCATTGTTTCTCTTGATTTTACCACTAGAAAGAACAAGGATTTCTCTGATACGTGGGAGAATTGGTTTGGAAAAATTTCTCTTGTATGGGAAGAGAGCGGGCTTGTTATATCATCATACGCCTAGGCAGGACCATTTGAATGTGCCTTTTACTTTTTAATTAAGACCTTCCTTGTAAGTGTATTGGCATATATGTGTAACCATATGGAATTACTTGTCTGTGATCAATTGCTGGAAGAATTTCAATCTATATGGTGGATTGGTCTTATATTAACAAGTTGTTTACCTCCTTTCCATCTCTCTCTCCCCTGCAATTTTGTATGCAATGCTAAAATATATATTGTTCTACTCTTGCTTAATTTATTGACTAGTTATGGCAATAGGAAAATGCAGGAAGAAAGTGTCGATGTGAGAGAAACTAGAAATTCAGACCACTATGGGGCACTCATCCACCACCTTTCCTTAATTCGCAACAAGCGTTGCTTAATGGCTTACGTGTGATTATCTCTAAATCCTTGCTCTATATCATGACCCTACTCTTTCTAGTGAGTTCCTTTGCTGATGCTTGTCTCTCTTCAGCACTTTTGACTCATGGTTTATATCCTTGCAGGCACAACCGAGCAGAAGTTATACAAAATTTTGCTTGGAAGGTTGGGCTTGAGCTTCTTGAGCTCCCAGAAGAAATTCAAGAGAAGCTCAGTCCTTCAGAGAAAAACTATTTTGGGAAGCATTCTTCTGCTTTGCAATCATACATGGCAGAAGTTGGAATTGATTTGAATGTGGTAAATTCTCTCTCTTTCACTCGGAATATTGACTTGATGCATTAAGAGTTTCAGACAAATAGCAGTTGCTGCAACAGAAAAATAATTAAAATTGTTTGGAAAAACAATTTTGTGTTGCCAATGGCTACAATTTCTCCCTACAAATAGTAAATGTGCCTTTCTTTTGACATGGATTGCTGTATTTCATATCTAGTCGGCTCATGGTTGACACGTCCATTTTTCCCCTTGTTGGTGGTTTAGCTGCTACCAACAAAAAGCTCTAACATTTCTTGATCTTTTTGTGGATTTAAGCCTTGTGTCACTTCAATGTTATTGCCAGTCTTAAAAATTAAGTTTCGGGTATATTTCATTTCATTTTTGTTAGCATTACCAAGGAAACTCATCCTTAAGTGGTCAAATGCTATAATGTATGGGTGAATTATGGAAGATGCGTGAATCTTCTGCTGATTACGATATGAAAACCTATGTCCAAAATTAAACTTGCAGATTTGTTTTCTATGATCCCTGGACGGACAATATCTCTGTTACTGAAAGATTGGTGATAATGTATCACTATGCAATGGTAGCCTTGGCTGATGAGGAAGGATATGAAGCATATGACTCAATAAGTAGAGAAACAAAAGAGTATATGACTCAAAAAGGAAGATGGAGCAAGAATTTACAAATTGGATATGCTTAACGAAAGTCCAGCATGATTGGTGATTTTTTAGTCAAAATCCAAACGGGTTTTATTTTCAAGTTTATTAATTGTGTCCTGTTCGCACCTTGCAAAGACAAGTATTGTCTTATCCACAAGTGTGCTTGAGTGGTAAGAGTTGCTCCAAAACGATTACACTCTAATTTTTTTATTAGAGTTTTTCTCCATCCAAAAAACAAGAAAACTAGTTTTTTTATATTTTCAAATTTGTACCAAGTTTAGAAAACATAGTTTAGAGGTTTTTCATTATAGGTGAGGTTCTCCATGGTTTTTCATTATAAGTTTTTCACTATTTTTCAAAAAAAGAAAGAAAAGAAAAGACATGAATAATACAATTCTCTTTTTATTTGCAAGGGTCGGTGCTAGACTGCGCAGAAGCAAGAGTATTTATAAGATCAAAAATCCATTTACGGAAGTCATGGTTATTTTAACTTCTAAGGTTATACATATGCAGATTCAGCATGTATCTTTAGCAGTTTCTGACTTGTTTGAGAAATGTAAACAGTGAGAAATTGTCTTCTAAACTGAATACAGTGAGAAATATCTTGTGCTAATTACCTAGAGTTTGATGGGCGAGGTTATCGTGCATGGCAGGATATGGTTCCGCCCAAAGATCCATACATCAAGGTGAGAGTCCTCGATGATATGGGTGAAGGGATATTACTAAGTGATAAGACAGCCAATCTTGCTCGCCATTCAATGCACTTTCTTAAACGAACTGATGCTGAGCAGTACATTGCACGGGTGGGTTGTCATTTTGACCTGGTTTGCTGAAATTGTCTTCTGACATGGTGTTTTTGAACCCTCTTGAATCTCACTTTTTTCGTTTTTTGATCAAGCAGGGCTTGATGGAAGAGCTTACAGGCTGACATTAATATAGGGGTTTCCCAGACAATTTCAATGACTATGGAGTTTCAAATGTGAACGTCGACCTGCTCTTTTAATTGCTGTAGCTTATACCTGCGATCACTGAGAATTATAGTTCTGGGCTGTGATGGTTCTATTGCTTTGTAGGAAATTTACAAATTTCGTGATGTTTATTTGTGGCTATTCATTAGCTGAACACTATAATTATTAATGCAACACTATCGGGTCATGATCATTCCAGATCCTGACTAGGTTCTGGCCTTTTTGCCATGAACCACTTGATGAGACTTGATGAGGGTTGAGGGGCCGGCGCCTGAAGAGTTGATTCCGTTTATCAGCATTGCTCCAATCCAAATTCTGATAAATTCCATCTTTTAACTTGTTGATCTCACATTACTTCCAACCTAGCTCCCATTGTTCAATGCTTTTCCCGTTGACGGGCACAGCTAAACAAACTCTATAAATCTTTTTAGAAGATGATCGTTGTAGCAGAGCCAGCCAATTGGCACACGAGATTTACTTGTTTTGTGCAAGTTGGACTTGTTTAAAATGAGTTTTCCTTGTAATCACGTTGCATAAAAAAGGGAAAACACTACATGAAAACACAATGCGCTATGATTTTAATAACATTTTTTTTTTGGTATCATTGATTTTTTTTTTTTGTAATTTTCTCGTTTCAGTTTATTTGGAATTGAGTTTGTGTTATAAATAATTAATATATAAAAGTTTACACTTCAAAATATAAGTATCAAAATATAAGTAAAAGAGACGAGAAAAATATATTGTGTACTATGAATTCTTCTAATTTTTCAAAGTATAAAAAATAGAAAACAAGAGGTCTATTTATAAAAAAAAATGAATTCAAAAGTTATGGAAATCCAAGAAATTAAATTCAAGAATCATGAATATTCAATATTTATAACAATTTAATATTTTATTTTGATTTGATTTTTATAATGTTATAATGGTTAACATTGGATTAATGCTTAATTTTTTTTATTAAAATTAAACCTTATATATAAATTAACAAAAAAACTAAAATTTAGATAAATACACTCTAAAATAATAAAAAAAACATGTTTATAATATCGTGTTTTTTTTGTATCTCACCAAAAAAAACCTGTGTCCTATCCGCTCTTTTCACGATGGTCTGTTTTTCATTTTCCATTAACAACCAGCATTGAGAGGATGTCATGATATCCCTTAACTAAATAAATGGAGGTACTAAATAATAATAATTAATAAAGAAAACAATTTGGCGGGAAACACAAGCAGCGTACAAGGGAAGCTTGGGTCCAAAACCCTAAACACAGAAAACAGACCGGCACCCGTTGGTGTTCGTATATTGATTTTGTAGTCAGTTCATTTTCGCTCCATCATCTTCCATCTCTCTCTTCACCCACCATTCCATTCCATGGCTGTGCTCAGGTCCCGCGGAACGCGCCCAACAGTACCCTCAAACAAAAAACAGCCCACTCCCGAACCTGTCACTCCAACTCGAACTCGCGAACCTTCAACTCACCAATCCCCTCCCACCCCCAACCCCCCCGGTGTTTCCCTTTTGGGCTCTGACTCTGACTCTGCCCCTCCACGCAGGCGGAGCCTCCGTCTCGCGTCGAAGTCACATCCTTCTGCCGACGCCTCCCTTCAAACTCCAACCCGCAAGAGGAAGATGAGGAGTGATGGTATTGAAGATAACGTGGTTGATAAAATGAACGAGAGAGAAGAATTGAGGGTTTTATGTTTGAGGTCTGGGAAAAAAGTTGTTGATAATTGTAATATAGAAATTGAAGGAAAATTAGAAGGTGAAGAGGTCAAGGGATCGAGTGTTATGCGTACAAAAGATAAAGGAAAAGGAAAGGGACGGGGGGATTTGGGTAAGAAAGTGTTAAAAATGGATGTTGAGGAGTTTGTGGAAATCTTGAATGATAATGCGGTCGAGACAAGTGACAATCTGGAGCACAAGTTGAGTGTTAATGAGAGTGATTCGTCAAGGGGAAAGAGGAAATGTACTAGGGAAGCCACAATGGAGAGAGGCGAAGAGGGTGGTGTTGCAGTGGGGGAGCTGGGGAAAATCCTTAGTGCTAATGAGAGTCGGACTTCAACAAGAGGAAAGAGGAAATATAACAGAGAAGTGAAAGTGGAGGGAGTTAAAGAGGGTGTTGTTAATGGATTGAAGAAAAACCGAATTACAGATGAGGATGACACTTCAAGGAGAGGGAGGAGGTATAGTAGAGAGGAGAAAGGGAAGAGCAGTAAAGAGATTGCTGCTGTTATTGAGAAATTTGGGGCAAATCCAGTTGCTCTTGAGGGCGCAAGCTCAAGGGGAAGGATCAGGTATAGCAGAGAAGAGAAAGGGAAGGGGAAATTGGTTGCTGATGATGGTTTGATATCAAATGGAAAGGATATGTTGCAATTGGAACCCAGAGTTAAGAATTTGGTTGATGGTTTGGCAGAGAGTGTGGTTCTGGAAGAGAGAACGGAGGGTGTGAGCGCAAGAAGTAAAGTGCCTGAATCAAGAACGGAACAATTTCGTGATATAGCAAGGCGGAATGCTTCTCGATTTGCTTATTTTGAAGTCCAGGAGCATGAGGCAGACCATCATGATGTAGAAATGCCATCCGTGGAAAAAGAGCAGGACAAGGTTGAAGACTGGCCAGGTCCTTTCTCTACTGCTATGAAGATTATCAGGGAGAGAGCAAATAAGCTTAACTTGCAACAAGGGGGTTCCAATTCAGAGAAGGAAAAACCTATGCCGATAACATGGATTCCAAAAACTGATCGGGCGAGTAAGCCATCAAAAGGATTGGTTCCTTCACTGCAAGAATTATGCATGAAAATTCTTGTGAAGAATGCTGATGCAATTGCTTCACTTGAACATGTCCCAGATGCTTTGAGGCATAGGCTATGCCAATTGCTCTGTGATTCTCGGAAAATGAATGCTCGTATATTGGCTCTTCTTGTCCATGGATCACCTATGGAGATACGCATAAGGGATTGTTCGTGGCTAGCAGAGGAAGAGTTTACAAAAGTTTTTGAGGCGTGTGATCCACTCAATTTAACGGTATGCTTATATACCCGTCTTGGTTTATAGTGCCATGCATTTGCTTTAATGTTGAATATCAGAAATGGAACTCTGATGGATCATTAGTTGCTTAGATGAAAACTTATCTTGGGGTTTCATCTTTGATGGTGCTAGCATGTTTTCAGGGGAGTTCTCTAAAAATTGTTACTCTTACTTAAAATAGATTAAACTTGATTAAGGTTGGGATATGGATTGGTGACCCACTATCCATGGCTGGCTAGCTCAAGGCTAAGACCATGTGGTTACATCCACCATCTTTCCACCCTGTAGTTCTTTTTGAATATTGATGCCGGAGTTTTCTTAGGAAAAAAATATATTTTCTTAGCTAGTTTTATTTCCTTTATTTTATTTTATTTTTTCTTTACTAGGATGTTTTCTAGTTTTTGTTATTCTTATTTGAAGGGATATATTTCCCCCCCTATTTAGTATTATTAGGGTTCTCTAGTTTTTTTTATATAAAAGGTTGTAATAGCTCTTTGGAAAAGAAAGAGAGAGGAATATAATTAAGTATTTTTAGTCTTCCTATATTTATGGTGCTCTAAGTCTTTGAGGTTTGACTTGCAACAAACCCGTTGTCCTTTGCTCTGCCTGCATCAAATATATAAATGAGTGCATGCTTTTGTGTGCCTCAGTTACATTGACAATAATGATTTTATGTAATGGCTGCTAATGCGCAGTACATAAACTCAATAGAACTTCTACAAAATTCAGTTTTGTGAAAGAGGCACATGAGAATAAAAACACCGAGAAGTCTATCATTTCCCTAGACCATCTAGATGCTCTTGTATCTATTTTCATTTTCGTAAACATTTTTCTGGTTCTACTACGCATCTTTGTAGTTAGGTTGTTCACCTTTAGTCTTACTTGATTGAAGAAATTGAGAATGATAGCAAGATAGAACAATAATGTTCTGGGCATACCTGTTTATGTACACTAAATGGAATTCTCATTGTTTAGAGCTTCTATCATATTGCCTGTTGTTGCCACAAGCTGTAAAGCCAACTAAATGTTGAGTTGGTTATCTTTATAATATTTTCCTAATTTCACACGAGTCTACTGTTTATTTCATTGATAATCAAGTTTCTTTCATTTTGTGACTACTTCAATCAGATTTCCAGTTCAAATTTTTTGTATGATTTAATTTCATAATTTGTTGTTGGTCTCTAATATATTTTTTAGTTCTAGAACCTATTGTAGTTCTCATATATCTTTTGCATACACTTCAACACTGACTGAATTTATAACCAATTTCCATTCAACCATAGTGTCGTGATTTGTGCTCCTGTTTAAGACTGCTCATCTTGTGAAAGGATATCCTGTGTGTATGAATAATCCTCTCTTTGCACATTGCTTATAACATGGTGTCTCTTAACATAATTGGTATGAATTACCTCTTCTCTTGCTCTACCGCTCTTATTTATAATATCATTACATGTAAATTACAGTCTGTCAAGCTATATCTTAGAATGCTAATTATAGTAAGTAAATCTTCCTCTTTACACTTCAGTATAGATGCTTTCATTTTCTGTGTTTACCGTTAGCCTTAGCATGCTTTCCCTTTTCTATGTTAACTGTCCACTGTCCTTGTTTATTACTGTCAAAGTTGTCATCCTTTTCTGTTCTTACTGTCATCCCCCCTCAAATTGATGTTGGTTTATCCAGCAACATCAATTTGTCGACAAGAAATTGATGTCTTTGTTTGGTGAGGGTTTAAGTAAAAATATCAGCAACTTGAAGGTTGTTGGGCACATGAGGTAGGGAGATAATTCTGTCTTCATTGGCATCATGAATGAAGTGGCAGTCCACTTCAATATGCTTAGTCATTTCATGAAAAATAGGATTAGCTGAAATATGAATTGCACTAGTATTGTCCCCATGAAGAGGAGTGGATGTAGTCTGTCGAAAACCAAGCTCAGACAGAAGCCCATGTAGCCAAAGGAATTCTGAACATGCTTGGGCATAGCCCGATATATGCTTGGGACATAGCCCGATATTCGGATTCAGCTGATAACTTAGAAACCCTATCCCATTTCTTGTTTTTCCATGAAATAAGGGTAGGCCCAAGGAACATACATCACCAGTAGTGGATCTTCTAGTATCTGAGTACCCAGCATAATCAGCATCATTGTAGGCATGGAGAGTAGGGGATGTGCCTGTAGGATAGTATAATCCTCGTGCAAGAGTACCATTGACATACCTAATGATCCTTTTCACAGCAATCATATGTAGATGTCTAGGGGAGGCCATATACTGGCTCACCTGTTGAACTGCATAAGAGAGATCTGGCCGAGTGTTTGTGAGGTAGATCAAACTGCCCACAAGTGTGTGATATGTTTTAGGATCAGATAGTAACTCCTCTTCATCCTTTCTAAGTTTGACATTGAGTTCCATAGGTGTATCCAATGGTGGTGCCTCATGGAGACCAGCTGCAGCTACCAAGTTCATAACATATTTGTGTTGTGAGACAAATAGACCGTGTATCAACTTTAATTTCTAGGCCAAGAAAATAGGCTAGATTACCAAGGTCTTTCATATGAAAGGACTGTTGTACGTGCTGTTTAAAATAAGTTGAGACTGTCATCAGTACCAGTGATGATTGTGCCATCGACATACACTAGAACAAACACATCCCCTGTGGCAGTATGACTCATAAACAAGGATGCATCATACTTGCTTTGGAAACTCAAAATCCAGGAGAGTCGAGGAAAATTTAGCATACCATGCCCGAGGAGCTTACAGTAGAAGTAGGGGTGGAAAACAAGCCAGCAGGGGGTCACATGTAGATATCTTCCGTAAAATCCTCATGTAGAAAGGCATTCTTCACATCCAATTGGTGTAAAACCCAATGTTGTAATAGCCAAGATAGTACGTATAATAGTCATTTTGACTACTGGAACAAAGGTTTCCTCATAGTTAACCCCATATTGCTGATGATTCCCAAGAGCCACTAATCTGGCCTTATATCTGTCCAGATTACCATCAGCCTTAACCTTCACAAAATACACCCACCGACACTCAAGAGGGTTGACACCACTAGGGCAAACCACCATATCCCAAGTTTGATTAGATTTCAAGGCATGTAATTCTTCTTGCATGGCTTGCTGCCAACAAGATTCTGCAACTTGTAAATAAGAAGCAGGTATGGTAGTAGAGTGTAGTGTAGCAAAGAGAACAAACTGAGAAGATATAGTCTTAGAGGATTGAAACCCATACCTATCAGGTGGTATAGAAATTCTAGCAGTTTGTCATAAAGGAGGTGAGTTTATCAGGTGGTATAGAAATTATAGCAATTTGTCATAAAAGAGGCAGTATAGGAGGTGAGTTAGGTACCTCAGAATCAGCAGGATGCCTTGAATCAGATGGTAGGACTGTAGGGGAAGGAGGCTGCACAGGTGGTCGTCTACGTTTGTACACTAGCAATGGCTGACAGATAGAGGATTCTTGTGTTATGTTCTCAATTGTAGGAGTGTTTAGTGGATCATGTTGACCAGTAGGGTCAAAATCAGTGACATAAGGTAACATAGCATGTGTGTTAGGTGTTGTAGAGGACAATATAGGAGAAGCTATGATTTTCAAGAAATATAACATTTCTAAAGACATGAATTCAGTTATTATGAGGATCAAAACATAAATATCCCGTTTGATTCATACTATACCCTAGAAAAACACATTTAACGGACTTGGCAGTGAGTTTATTCCTAGAAAGGGGAGGCAAATGCATAAAACATACACACCCGAAGGTGTGTAGATTATTGTATGTAGGTTGACAGTGATGAAGTCTGAAATATGGAGAATCTAAACCCAATTTTTGTGAAGGAAGCTGATTGATTAGGTATGCAGCAGTAGTGAGGGCTTCTATCCAAATTTTTGGTGGAACATAAGTTTTATTAAGTAGGGTTCTAACGACATCTAAAAGATGTCGATTTTTACGTTTTGCTACTCCATTTTGCTATGGAATATAAGAACATGGTCTTTGAGAAATAATGCCCCTGTTTTGCAAGAATGATTGGAAATCATCAGGCATATATTCTCCCCCAAAATCTGATCTAAGGATCTTGATGGTGGCAGTAAATTGATTTTGTATGAGTTCTAGAAACAATTTGAACCTAGAGAAGACTTTTGATTATGTTTTTTTAGGAAAGACCCATGTATACCTACTAAAATCATCTATAAAGGTTACAAAGTATTTGCAATTGGCATGAGATAGCATTGGACTAATTCCTCGTACATCACTATGAACAATGTCAAACAATTTCACAGCTCTACTGCCCTCGGATGGGATTATGGTTTGCTTTTTTCCGAGTTTACATGTAGCACAATCAAGAAATAAACTAGAAGAGGAATGCATTTTATTATTGATTAGGCCAAATTTCAAAAGATGAGATAGCACTCTATGATTTGGATGACCAAGACGCTTATGTCACACCTCATTAGACACTTTTGAGACATTACAAAAAAGAAATAACATAGGAAGAGAAACCAGTCTTCGCGGAATAGCATAGTGTAGGAGAAATAGACGACCTTGCTTAGACCCCTTCGCCATCAACTGCCTTGTCATTTTATCCTGCACAATACAGTCATGTTTAGAAAAATAAACCTTACAATTATCATCTACAAACTGCCCTACAGACGCCAAACTTTCAGCTTGATTAGGTGAGACAAAAACATCCTTAAAGGAGGTTTATCACCAATGGCTACAACAAAAAGAACACTCCCATTAGTTGTTTGAATCCGTGAGGTTCCATGGTATTTTCTGATATTTCTTAACCATTTCAACGAATTAGTCATGTGATTTGATGCCCCAGAATCTTAAATCCAAGAAGAGAGTGAGGAAACAGCCTTACCTTGAAGCCCAAGTGTGGTAAAGGCACTTAAATCATTTCTTTTGTTATAGGAGTAGTTGAGTGAGACGCAGTAGCTGTTACCACATTAGCAGAGTCGGCAGTGTGCTGGTTTTTGTTAAACCGTGAGGGTGGTCGAATGGGACACTTTTTAATAATGTGTCCAGATTGTTTGCAGTAGTTGCAGACCTTGTTTGGACAGTATGGTGCAATATGTTCATACTTCTTGCAACTATAGCACCGAGTTTTCCTCATCCCAGGTCCCCTCCCCCTCCCTCTCCCTCTATTGTAGGCAGCATAGGCCACAGGAGCCACTTTTGCTTGTTCCATGGTGTTCTGAGTGTGAAGACGTCGTTCTTCAAGCAAAAGCTCCCCAAAACAGACATCTAGAGATGGAACCGGGTCTATATTCACCAATGAAGCACGGACTGGTTCATATTCAGATCTCAATTTCACCAAAAGTTGATCTCTTTGGCTGATTTTATAAACTTGTTTTGCTGCAAAGCCCCTTTCTGCACATATCTTGGTTGTGACCAAATCTAAATAATCCTTCCATAGTGTTAGGAATCCAGCATAATACTCCTGTATTGATAGACCCCCCCGAGTATAGTTTGCAATGCTCAATTCAAGCTGAAATCTTCTAGCATTGTTGTCTTGATTATAAACTTGTGTGAGATGATCTCACATAGCCTTTGCTGACCTATGAGGTCTCAAAAACATGATTACATGAAGTTCTACAGAACGTAGGATCCAGGACATGATTTGTGCATCCTTGGCTACCCATGCAGCCTTAGCACCAGCAGATCCTTCAGCATCTATGTCTTCTTTTTCACTCTCATCTACATGACTCCACAGCACATTTCCCTTGAGAAACATCTCTATTTGAAATGCCTAGGCAACATAATTTCTGCTAGTAAATCGAACAAAAACACTATATGCCTTCTTCATTAAGCTAAGACTCTTGAACTCTAGGTTTTTAATGATTCTAAGGATTTCTAAGAATGAGGCTCTGATACCATAACAGAATTGGTATGAATTACCTCTTCTCTTGCTCTACTGCTCTTATTTATAATATCAATACATGTAAATTACAGTCTGTCAAGCTATAGAATGCTAATTATAGTTAGTAAATCTTTCTCTTTACACTTTAGTATAGATGCTTTCCTTTTCTGTGTTTAGTGTCAGCCTTAGCATGCTTTTCTTTTTCTATGTTAATTGTCCACTGTCCTTGTTTTTTATTGTCAAAGTTGTCTTCCTTTTCTGTTCTAACTGTCATCTCTTTCTATTAAAATGAGTGGAGATTGATGATGATCTAACTTTCATTGTTCTGAGAATCAGGTTCTACAACTTGACCAGTGTGGACGCTGCATGGCAGATTATACTTTACTTGCTACTTTAGCTCGGTCACCAGGTAGCTTGCCTAGGCTAACTACTTTATCCATCAGAGGAGCATGCCGACTCTCAGATGCTGCTCTTAATTCTCTCGTTTCTTCTGCACCTGCTCTACAATCTTTAAATCTCAGCCAGTGCTCCCTTCTTACCTCAGCCAGTATTGATACTTTAGCTGATTCATTGGCAACAAGTCTGCGGGAACTGTACATGGATGATTGCCAGAGTATTCACCCCATGCTCATTTTGCCAGCACTGAAGAAACTAGAACATTTAGAAGTGTTGTCTCTGTCCGGAATTCAAACCATTGATGATAATTTTTTGAGGGAATTTATCATTTCACGTGGCCATAATATAAAGGGGCTTGTTTTGACTGATTGCGTGTAAGCTTCTTCTAACTTTTTATGTGCAACATCAATGAATTTGCTTGCTTTGTGTGGGAGAATATCACATCATTGACTCCTGATTTTAAGTGTTTATTTTTTTATTTATTTTGGATGATGTAATTTGGTGCAGGAAATTGACTGATTTGTCCATGAAAGTCATAGCTGAAAACTGCTCTAAATTATGTGCACTTGATCTTGGTAACTTGAGGAAATTGACAGATTCTGCTTTGGGATTTCTTGCAAATGCTTGCCGAGAAATCCATACATTGAAACTCTGCCGCAATGCATTCAGGTATTTGCATAACATTGTGATTTAATTACTATTTATGTGTTGTGATTTGAACAAGTGTTTATTTTTCCTTGCATGTACATGGTTTGGATTTTCTTTTTTCACATTTAAAATTATTTAGCATCTTCTTTCTTTTATCAGTAATTCTTTTCCCTTATGCTAAAAACTTGATTTGGGTGCTCAAATGGATATATTATTTTTATCAGAGCTAGCACATCTCATGCCTAGTTTGTAGAAACATCATGCAACTGAAGAAATTTCTGCAGAGTAGTTTTATTTGGCAGTCATTTACTACATTTTCTTTAATACTTTGACTGCCCATTTCCCAGGAGTGTTTAGATGGATTTCTCTGATCTGGGATCTTAACCATGGTTCATCCCTGGAATGTTAGATATATCTATTTGATTCACAATCTTTTGTCATAGCTGCATAATCTAATCTTGCTATGCCAACAACCACATTCTTGGTTTGTAACAAGATGTCCTCACTGATGAATGGAACATGTTGAATCATCCGACCTGTTAGTGTATTGACAAGGAGCATGTATAAGTCTTTGTGCATTTTAATGAGTTTCAGCATATTATGGATTCAACTTAATGGGGTGGTGAAAAGAGAAAACATGGCCTCACACATCTGTCCACAATTATTTGGGAATCGGAAAGTTGACACTGTTTTTAGAACTTTCGAAGGGTCAAAAGATTCTTATATTGTATCGTAAGATTCCTTCCCTACTTCAAAGGAACTTTTTGTGAAGTGTTGCAAATGTTTCGTTATTTTTGAATCATTACTCGAGCGAAGATAAAATGTCTTATGGTTAGACCAAGTTGGGGCTGTTACTGGTCATGGTTATGCATATTGCTTAATGGCCATGTAAGCTTCTCCTTAAGATGAAGGATTTTTCTTGCCAGGGCATCTTCTACCATGCAGACCCAAATCATTGTTCTACTCTGGCCATGTTTATTTTTTTGTATATCAGTGACTTATTTGGATTGGACTCTCACTAGTAATAGAAACTTCTCAATGACAAATTGATTTTGTTTCTCAAATCTTCCTTGCCTCTTCTGGTGACAGTGATGAAGCTATAGCTGCATTTGTGGAAACTTCTGGAGAGATTTTAAAAGAACTTTCACTGAATAATGTTAAGAAGGTACCTTATTGCTCACTCTCTCTCCTGTTCCCGGGATCCTCATTTTCCCCTTAAGGGGGTGATTTAGGAGTTTTTCCTTTCACTTTTGAAATTGCATCAAACAGATGGTCCTATTTAGCTGTTACTGGAATGCAGTCCTTGCCAAATTCTTCTGGCTTTGCTTGTTGATCTTCTAAAATCGATTAGTTTGTGTTGGCGTAGAAGGTTCTGTTGGAGTATTGGACCTAGGTGATTTTGATCTGAAATTAGATTCTTCTACTCACTGATGGTGTCATCTGTGACTCTTTCTCCTAGGCTGGCCACAGTACAGCATTATCTATCGTTAGACGCTCAAGAAGGTTGGTAAGTTTGGATTTGTCATGGTGTCGAAACTTGACGAATGAGGCTTTGGGTTTGATTGTGGATAGTTGTTTATCATTGAAGGTGCTTAAACTTTTTGGATGCAGTCAGGTACATTTCTCTCGTTAGGTTCACTCTGTCTACAATGTCAATATACTAAAAACTAGTATTTATTTCTATTCTTGATAAGCTCTAACTCTACAGGTTTCTCTTCTTTACATGGACTCACAATTGTTGAACAATGGGGTTCTAAGTTGTTAGGTTACTTTGTTTACAGGTTACAAATGTTTTCATAGATGGTCACTCAAATTCAGGTGTACAAATTATTGGCTTGAAGATGTCTCGTGTATTGGAACATGTCAGGGTTCCTGAACTGTAAGAATTTCCATTGCGTTATTCCTCAGTGTCTTCTATCTGACGTCTCTGTTACCTATGAAGGTAGAGTGAACATCAGTAGCGGCCAGGGAAACTTTTGGAGTTCAGCCCTTCATCAAAACCTGAAGATAGGACTTCTGAAATGCTCTAATAGAGAGAGAAAAAAAATGAATAGAGGGCTGTGCATATAAGTAGACTGGACTGATTAAACATTATGTAAGCTTTCTAATTTAGTTTTTGTGCAGGAAGTAGCCTCGCCACTAATTCTTTCGATTCCAGTGACCCCCCTCTATGGTCTCATCGTGAAGCCTTTTGAGCATGGCTCGCTTTTTAAATGAGTTGACGAACAGTTCTCGATCCAGTAAACTAAATACACAACCAAAATCATCTCCTGCCAAAATGGTAACCAGCTTGCAAGAAGGTAAGGTTATGCAAAACTGGAAATAGAAAAGGGTTCTATCCACATAAGTTACGAACGGTGGTCGGTCAATGGGTTTACTGCTTTCCTATACAGAGAGGGTGGTAAAAATCATTTTGGAGAGTTAAATCTTTAAAATAGTGTTTTAATTTGCTTGTCTCTATTTCAATAATAATAAAAACTATTTAGAAGAACTATTTTTTATATATCATTTTAAATAGTGCAATTAATAATTAGAATTAATAGAAATAGGTTATATAATTAAATACTTGTTTTTTAAAAAACTCTCCAATAATATAATTATTTATTATATTTAAATTTTAAAAAATGAATTTAAAATAAAAATCCCCACAACAATTTATATTAAAATATTTAAAATAAAAAATATCCTTCAACAAGCAGCAAGAAAATATGTCAAGATTAATTAATTTGCACGTTTGTTTTGCAAAAGCTTGCCAATAAGAATCATGAACCATAATAAAAATATCTGAAACATATCACGAATTAATAAAATCTAATATTATCCCAGTATAAATTAATATAAAAAACCACAAAATTAACTAAAATTTAATTTTCCTCGGCATGCAGCACAAATCATACATTCAAATACACATGATCAACAAGTCCAAAAGTCCTCACTCCACACTGACCCATATTTTGAATACATATCCACAAATCCACATGATCAAGTTTGCAGTTCATGTTGTTTTATTTTAAAACGCAGAACAACGTTTTCCAAATTCAAATTAGCAAAGAGAACTCATGTCTTTCTCTCCTTCCTCCTCTTCTTATGTACAAACTCTACTCAGAAATGGGTTCTCTCCAACTCTCAAATCCATCAACCCATTTCTCCACTCTCTCAAAATCCCACAAATACGAATTGATTTCTCACTTTTTCTCTCAAATTAATCGACACAAGATCAAATGCGACCCCCAAACTCATTCAAATTTGAAGCAGAGCATTTTATGAAGACCCAGATGGAGAAAATCTTCAAAAGTTTCAGAAATTGTGTTCTTCGAAGGCTTCGGTTTCAATTGAAGATGTATGCTTTGATGTTTTAATTACGCAGAAAAAGAAAAATGTTTGCTTTGATGTTTTAATTACGCACAAAAAGAATATTGGAACGATAACATGTACTTTGCCTTTTACAATTTGCTCAGCTATATTTAGCTGCTCAACAACAGAATAGTTATTTTACCTGTCAAAATAGTTATTCCATTGGGAGATATACAATAGAATAAAAAGCCAAAAAATTCACAAATTTGGGTGACTCTGCTTGTACATGTCACCTTGGAGATGCTCTTAAAATCTTCCAAAACGAGGATTTAGGACATGTATGCTACTCAGCCTCTTTTTAGCATTTACTAGCTACATTAAAAAAATTAGTGTAAGAAAATAGATTTAGCTGTTGCCAATGTTTTTTTAGCAGAAAATAATTTTGATGTCTATAAAACAAATTATAAAGTTTAGTTTTCAACAAAGTTAATGTTTAAGGATAACTTTGAAAGACTAATCAATTAAAAAAATTATCTTGGATGACTTTGAAAGACTAATCAATTAAAAAAAATTATCTTGGTTATGGTGGACAAACTCGATAAATATGACCATTTGGCGGCATCATCTCATCCTTAGTCCTTACAGTGCAGTTGATGTAATCTTGGTTATGGTGGACAAACTCACAAAATATGACCATTTGGCGGCATCATCTCATCCTTACAGTGCAGTTGACGTAGCTAAAGTGTTTCTTGGCAATATATGTAAGCATCACGAGCTAACAGATTCTATTCACTGATAGAGACGAGATTTTTTCTCGTCCTGTTTGAAGTGAAGCTGTTTAGACTGCTAGGGATTAATCTGTGCTGCTCAGTTCTGCGTATCATCCTCGCAAGATGGATGGACAAACAGGGCGACCAAATCAATGCATTGAAACATATCTTGGTGCATGACCATTCAGTGCCCTAAGAAGTGGGTTCACTGGTTGTCTATATCTTGGTATAATTCAAAGTTTTCATTCTGTCATTCAAATGAGTCCTCTTCAGGCTCTAGATGGCCATCCACCACCGAGCTCAGCAAAAGATGAAACAACTCGCAGATTATGTGTATTGGAAATTGCAACCCTGCAGGCAAGGAGCTGCGGCTTTGAGGAAGAGGTTAAAGCTGTATCCTCGTTGCTATGAGCCTTGACTCATTACAAAAGTAGGGAAAGGTGGCTTCTGGGTTGCAGACACCAGAGGGGTCACAGCCGCACCTAGTCTTTCATGTATCGCTTGTTGGGGAAAAAAAAAAGGAGACAACTTGGAAACATTGGTGTCATGGGATTAATTAAGTGGACTTCTCAACCTAAAGAAGATGCTACCTGGGAACAACTGAGTGAAGTGGTAGTGCTTCAGTTTCCAGACATCAATTTCTATCGTCAAGGATTTGGTGAAGGGAAGGGCAATGTTGCGAGACAGTATACGAGTTCAACTTGCAAACAAGTCAGGCCATATAATAAAACAAGTGTTATAGATAACTACTATATAGGCAATTGTTTAAAAGACTGGTAATTCTATTGCAACTGTCAGGTTAGTTCATTAAGGTAGGGAGAGATTCGAGTTTTCTAGGAGAAGTCAATCTCACGTTGTATAAGCTTTTTCTGTTTGTAAAGCATTCATTCAAGAAATAATATCGAATTTGTTAGATTTTTCAAAGCTAAATTTATCATATTTCTCCCTTTGTTATAACTCTTAACAGAGTACTCGCTTATGACATTTGTTATTCGAGTCCTGAGTCCTGGAATGCAGAAATCCTATAGTATCCTGTCTCAATTTTTCGGTTCTAAGCAGTAGATTATGTTCTACCAGGTAAAGCAGAGGAGGGCGGTTTCTTTTTATCAGGTTATCAGCATACCTTTATCACATAACTCAATGCAACATGCATTAGCTAGTGCTTATTCCTATTATTAGTGCACATCCTGCATATGATCAGATCACATACCTTGGAAGCACAGCAAGATCGAGATATCCTTGTATATTCATCATGAGTGCAATTGAGGATTCTGCAAACAATAGCTAAAGCAAGCTCGAAATGAGCAGTGTGGTTACATGACTGCTTCTGGATGCCAACCTCCAGCTACAGTTGCCTATAAAGTATTCTACAATGCTTGTATACAATAATTACTATTTCATGCACAAGGAATTTGCTTAGAGAAGAAATTTCTATGCCTTGCAACAAAGTAGGTAAGTCTGCTCTTCTACTAATTGAGAGCTTGCCGCTTCAACAATCTGACACAGAATGTAGAGGCTTTCTCAGAATTTCATGTTCATTAAAACTAGAGGCACAAATGAGTAACTCTGATGGTATTACCTCAAATCCCATCTTTTCATACAGTTTCTGTGCAGGTGTGTTGTTTCTATGCACATGCACATATGCATGTTCAATACCTGTGACATAAAGATTTGATAGAAGATAAATTTTTAACCAAATTCACATTATACTTCACTAGTACAGAAAAATCTAAAGGAAGTTACAAATTATCTACCATTGGATTTGACCGACTCGATAGCAAAATGCAGCATGTTGGTTGCAATTCCCTGGCGTCGTGCTGATTTAGCAACACACAAGTTGGCAACATAACCATATCTATTTGGGCCTATACCGTGGATGCTGCAGAAGAGAGGAGCCTTCACCCTTTCCTGTGCAGGAAATTAACTCCATTGCTAAGATAATGAAACTATTTGATCAGGTTGATGGACGAATAGATTGGCGCTTCAAATTTAAAAAGAATGCATCATACCCCTGGAAAGCTCTCTTCATGCAGTAAGCACCTGACACTCAAATCAAGAGTTCCGACAACACCTTTCAGTACAGTACGTTTTACATGTTTGTCTTCCTTCCTGACCTGATTATTTGATATGTCGGTGATTGGTCTAAGCTTCAATAAAGCACATGTATATAGAGGGAGGAAAAAAAGGCAGCAATCTTCTTCTTTTTTTTATCATTGTAAAGACTGAAGATAAATTGAGAGCACTTTCAATTAAATCAACTCCAGCCTAGATATTGGGCTTCAATTTGTTCAACTTTTTTTTCATGTTCTCTTATTTTTTACTAAAGAGAACTGATATAAGATCTTGTAAAACATAATACCATAATAATGCATCTACATTTTTGTCCATGAAGGCTTGTCCGTCGCCTTTTTATGGCATGGAATTCCTGCATAATATGATAAGCAGTAAGAATTTTATGCCACGGAAGACATTAAAAAGCAACCGAAAAGGAAAAATATGCACTCCTACCTGCTCTGCAAATTTCCTTTTGTGGTTATCAACATACCTGTGTTAATCAGGGATAGCTTCTGTTAGTAATGTCCATCCCTTCCATTGATATATACATTAATATCGACCTCAAATGAGGTCCTGAGCAGAGCCTCACCAGGGTATCTCCTCAAGAGACCTCATTAATTTGGGGGAGGAGGGGCTAAATTGTTTTAAGGAAATGCAAACAAGGGGCATCAAATGGAAGGACATATAACTAGACTCCATTTCAACTAAAATCCAGAATAACATATTGAAGAACACAGTTAAAACCTTTGCCCTGCATCATGTTCTTTGCTTTCTCAGTCCATCAGCTTAGTTTTAATCAGTCAAAAGTATATTTTTCAACAGTAAGAACGCAATTCAAGTTGCCTGATATGGTTTTATCATTTCTTTTTATGTTAGCACTTCCTTTGTTTGAGATGACATGCTCACCGGTCATTTATACCCTCCCAGTGACTTTCTGCTCGCAGCCACGCTGCTGTCTGCCACAGAATAAGAGAGCAACAATCACCACAACAAACACAAGTTGTTTATGAACACAAATAAGATGAGATATAAAGAAAAGGACAAGGAATGAGACAGCCACAAGCAGATTTTAGTAAGAAAAATTATTATTTTTTGGTCTTGCTGGATGGGCCAGAGATATGAGGAGGCAAAGGAACAAAATACTTGACTATCATAAGACATGCTATAGAAAACTCCCCATTTATATTTTATCAAAATTTTCTTTAGCACCAGTTGAATAAATAAAATAGAGTGGGCCAAATGAATAAACATGAAAAAGGAAAGGAATAATCCATGTAGAATTTGAACGAGGGTGTAGATAGGAAGGAAAATATAATCAATAACATACCCAATATTCCTCATCTATCACAGCTTCTCTTGCCACAAATTGCCCAAATTCAACCTTTCTCTCATGCATCAACTCCTTCTCTGGCACTTGAAGTCGGTCAAACCGCAGATCAGCATCAGCTAACCTCTGTGTATCTAATGAGTAAATAGATGTTGCCGGAACCTGTATTGATAACTCTTCCTTCTTTCTTGTTTCAAAAGACCCAGAATAATTATTCATAGCCCTGCTGGCTCCCCCAAAAAAAAAAACATGTGGTGTTTTTCTTTATAATCATCAGGATTATTTATTTACAAAAACAAAAGAAAACACGGGCATGAGCAAGAACTTACATTGTCCAGGTCGAAGGAGTTCTACTGAATTTGTGAAAATTTCTGAATCCATAATGGGAAAAGCTCAAGAATTCAGGTTTGTGAAGGGAAATAGTCAACATGAGAGCTTGGTTAAATTTCAGTACTATTTTTACTCATGTTACAGAGAATTAGAGAAAGGATTGGAAAATAAAAGAGAGAGAATCTGAAGAAGAAGAAGAAGAGGGTTTTGAAGGTTTGTTTCTATACACAGACAGGCCCTCCATTTCTAAAGACTGGTAAATTTATGGTGGGACATACGCGTGTCATATGGATAAGACAAACTGCCCCTTCTTTATTTATTTAATTTTTAAATTATATAAATATTTTGTATATAATTATTAAAAATCTTATTGGATGCTCCGGACCAGAATATTTTGCCATCGTTTACCGAAATAAAATAATTAATTGATCATCGGTTCAGAGTTCAGACATTTGAATTTTAGACTTCAGATTAGATATTATTATTATTATTATATTTATCAATCCATGCTGACAAGATGCTTCCCAGACTGTGCCACGTGCATCCAACTCTTAGGATTGATTTTCATTAAAGTATGTTTTAGTGTAAACTATATTATTAAAAAATAAAAATAATATATCCAAACAATATCTAGCTGCTAAAAGTACAATTTCATTTTAAAAGCATGTTCTTTGGATTCGATTTTTGCTTGGACTTTATTATAAAATCAGATTAATTCAATATTCTTCAAGGTAATTACTTTTTTAGTTTTCTAGGATGAGAGTAATTATTTTATTTATTTATTTATTCTTCAAGAATAAATATTAGTGTGTTACTATATATCTAAATATTTAGGAATTGTGATTTATTTTATTTATTTGTAGTTAGTTTTCAACGACCTTTTATTAATCTCTCGCTATTTTACACGTCACAAATCTCACCATTTTATTTTATTTTTTTTGCTTAACTTATAATAAAGCATGTTAAAAAAATTCATAAATGATAGGTCGATGTAAGACTAAAATCCATCTATCTAAATTTATAATATATATATATATATATATATATATTATTTTAAAAAAAGGAAAAAGATGACGACGCAGGCCATGATTGGGGGAGGCACACAGAGAACGGTAAACCAGCAGCGGGTCTTGTTTCGGATTTCTAAGACTCTCGTTCGGAGTCCGGTTAGTTTTTTAAAAATATTTACTGTTTAGAAATATATTAAAATAATATTTTTTTATTTTTTTAAAATATTTTTGATATCATCCTATCAAAATAATCTAAAATCATTAATTTTTTTAATTTAAAATAAAAAATAAAAATAAAAAAAAATCAATTTTTCATAAATATTTTCCAATCATAATATAAAACTAAGTCAGAGAGAAGCAAGTTGATCTTCCTCCCTCGTTTTCTCCTTTTGTAAGTATATGCTAATAAGGAAGTCGGGTATTTAAAAAAATGTTAAAAATAATATTAAAATAATATTTTTTTAAAAAATATATTATTTTTAATATCAAAGATTTTGAAATATCAAAAAAAATTAATTTAAAACAATAAATAAAAATAAAAAATTCATTTGTTTTTTAAAAAAAAAAACTTTTTGAAATACAATACTAAACACCCAAATGGTTCGATCACATGATGCTCTCCCATTTTAATTGTACTTCAATAAATAATTGGAATAACCCTCCAATATTCCCTTTTTAAACAATTTATTATTTTCTTATTCTCCTACGACTCGACGAGGAAGGATAAATCACTTCTCATATCTTAGAACAATTAGGGCTTAAATTGGTGCCATCTTTTTTATTAATTAATTCTGAATTATATTTGTCTAAATATATACGCAGCAATAAAAACTAAACATACTAAAAACTAAAATTAGCTATATTAATTTAATTTAACAAAAAGAATTAATATAAATAACTTTTTTTAGTGAAACAAATACTACAATACCATCTATAATCTTTTAGCAATCCTATATCGAGATAAAAAAAAAAAAAAAAAAAAGACAATTATCAAAACCATTAACCATCATGGTCGTTCCCTAACATCCTCACTAATGTTGTTATATCAAATTCTCCATTAAAATCTACTATCAAATCTTGAACAGGAACATAGAAACAAAATGAATTTAGGATCTAATATGATTACAATGATAGCTTAAGAACATAACAAATTCAATGTGATTTTTTATTATTTTAAAAGAGATGAAGACAATTTAGGATAGGATGGAAAAAGAGACACAAAGAGAGTTTGTGTTCCATGGTAATGTACAAGACAAAATAAATATTTTCTAGAAATTTTTGCATAAATTGATTTGTTTTATGATTAAACAACTTAATTGCCCAATGCATCGCTGTAATCAAAACTATATTTTTTTAAATATAAAAAATATTAAGAATGCGATAGTTTTTCCATCATGCTATAAATCTAGATAAAGTTTTTTTTGTAAAGTACAAATTTCTAATAAAATATATAAATTTTAAATCGATATGAATTGATTTGTGTTAATAGACTTAAACGAAAATTGAATGATATTTTTTTAAAATAATTTTAAGTAATGTGATTTTTAAAAAATAAGACAATAATAAAAGACAATGTTGAGCTACAATATTTTTCCAAACTATTAATTTGGAATATTAGATTTGAAATATTATACATAGAGAAATTGCAAAACTCAATCTTTAACAAATAAACCTCGAATGATGAATTATTTTAATTACTACTATCATCGTTATTATTATAATTGTTAAATTACTACAATCATTATAGCCATCGCTATTAGCATTACTTGTAAATAATTAATATTTTAATTATTATTGCTATTATCCTCGCTATCATCATCACAATCATTATTATTTGTTAAACCATTGTTACAATAATAAATAATACCATCATTTTTATTATTATTATTAGTGTAATTATTTAATTATTAGTAGTAGTAATATCACCGTCACCACCACTATTATCATCGCAATTATAACCACTATTATGATTATTAACACCACGAGTGATATTAATATCATTATCATTATTATTAGTATCATTATTGTAATTGTTTTTGTTGTCATTGATATTCTTAATATTATTTTATGAGTTATTGTTATTATTATAATCACAACCATAATTATTAATATCATAAACACTACAACCATTCAATAAATTATTATTGTTATCATTATTATAATTAGTAACGTCATTATTATCATCATTATTATAACAACTAAAATTATTGTTGTTGTTGTCTAAACAATGAAAATTATTCCTAAGAATAAAATAAAAAACCTAAAAACTTTAACAAAAGAGCAAGTAAGAAAACAAACAATCACTAAAATTATTATCACTATTGTGTAAATGATAAAAATCATCCTGAAAATTAAATAAAAAACCCAGAAACTTTAACAAAAGAGCAAACAGAAAATAAAAATAAAATGACAACCAAAATAAATATTATTAGTATAAAAAAATATTTTATTCGAAGAGCAAATAAAAGACTAAAAAAACCAAAAAAAAGAACAAATGGAAAAAAAATATCATTGGTTTTGGTTTTTTGTCGTTCAACTCAAATGATCATCAACACAAATTAAATTTTAAGAATTAAGGGTCTGTTTGGGAGGGCGATTGCGGTTGCTTTTGAAAGTTCTTTTCATTTAGAAATACATTAAAATGATATTTTTTTTTATTTTTAAAAATTATTTTTGACATCAGCACATCAAAATGATTTAAAAATATAAAAAAATCATTTAAAATGAAAAATAGATTCAAATTTAGGAGAAACGGCGATACAACCGCCCTCACAAACACCCTTTAAATTAAATAAAAATAAAACCTCAACAAAAGAGAAAATTATAAAAAATAGAAACCAAAATTAAGAGTATAAACACATAAATATGAACACAAAACAGGAATTGCTTAAGAAGGAAAAAAACAATTAAAGGAATCAAAACCAAATATTAAAAGTAAGGGCCAAAATGAAAATTAAAATATATAATTAATTTCAATTGAATGATAAAATTGAAACAAATTAAAAATTGTATAGCAATAAGGAATTTTTTTCTTCAAAATACTAAGGATTGAAATGCACAAATTGTAAACAAAGATGACTTGTATGTAATTTTGGTTATAAAAAGAGAAAAAGAAAAAAATTAACCATCGGCAGGTCTACGACCACCATGTTTTAGCACACGCACCACATGGTGAAGAGACGATGATGGCACATCCGGTGAGATGACGATTGGATATTTTTAGCAATTACATTACACTTCATGGGTCGCCTGTATTACACAGATAATAGAAAATCGACGGCGTGTCAAGCAAACACACTAACAATTCTTTTTATATAAAAAAGATAAAAAAATATATGAATCACCAAAGCACTCCCCGAGAGTTGTCCTAATAACAAAAAAAAAACACATACGCAAATACCAAAATACCCTCTTAACCAACTCTTTGTTTTGTCTTTTTCAAGAGAAAATAAGTGTTTTCACTATTCATAAAAATGAAAAAAAATCAATTGTACCTTTGAGGCGACTCTTATTTTTTGTCTCATCCGAGAACAAATAATTTATTTTATCCGAGTGCAAAAGAGTTATTTTAAAAAGAAATTAAGAAAAAAGATATTGAATAAAAAATAAAAATAAAAATCACTAATAAGTGAATGAACTGTTTTTGGGTTATATTATTTATGTATATATATTATTAAATATATTAATTCAATTTTTTTTAGTTCAAATAAAAAAATTTATTTAAAATTGTCAGTTTAATATTAAAAAATACAATAAAATAATTTTCCAGAATAAAATTTAAATATCTATAATATTATGAGAATATCGTCATGAATCTCATAAGATCTTGTAAAATTATTTATCATTTTTAAAAAATAATACTATTTGAAATAAAATAGGTAAAATTTAGATAAAATATTACGATTAAAATTTATGAAATTTAAATGATCTTATCTTTTTAAATAATATAAAACATTAAATTAACAAAATTGTCTTGAACGCCATCCCAAGCTTGCAGACAAACAGATTTTGATTCATTCCTTGTTTGGTGGTTTTCAACTTTTCATTGATTGAAGAAAGAGGGCACTCTGCATGGAAAAACAAATGACAAGAAAGTTGTCATTATAGTAATAGCTGAAAACTCTACAGGAACATAGACTGCGCTTGCTGACTGAAGGAAGCAACAGGTGGTAGCAGCTTCACCATTCAGTGGTCGTAATGTTGACTCATCCAGAAACCCACTAGTTCTGAACGTCTGGCATATCCATCTATGACCTCCATGAAAAACTTGTCGGCATTGTGAGCTTGGATTGACCCGAAGATAATCATCATTATTATTAATTAATTAATAAATATCTAAATATGAGTGGGAAAACACTGTAGCAACTCACAAACACAGCTACAGCCTTTCCCACATGATCTAGCTCTTTAGTTAGTTGCAAGTAGTCTCCGGTTTAATCATCATCTCGTTGTAAATCATACAGATTACCTTTCTACATTCGTCTCTCCCTTGCACCACTAATTCATTAGTGCATCTCATCGGCACAACCTTTCTGGCTTGACCTTCTTTCTTACCAGGAAATCTTGCAGGTGTTATTCGAAATCTGGAAAAACCACACCGTTTTGATTGCAGATACATGTAAGAAAAAGGTGGCAAGACCCTCAACTTGTTCATAATGAAAATAAAAATAAAAATAAAAACAAAAAACCCTCATCGATGCAAAGCCCGGCTGCATCTGTACATCCATTCGTAGTTCAACAAGAAAAAGGGGCAAAAACTGACAAGTCTTCTTAAATTTCCAGGAATATTGCAATATTTGCTTTGCTATTCCCCTCCTGCGTCCTAATTAGCAGCCAAATGTTCCCAACATTGGACCACCATATAGACTACGATAGCAAATCTTTCAATGGTCAGGGTCTTTCAAATGCCATGCATGCTGAGCATCCTTTTCCTGCCACCTTCTGTTCAATATGAAGTTCTGCGCGGAAAAAGGGAAACATTGAAAAATTAATTTAAGAATCAACCATGGAAGTTTTCCTTCTTTTTTTTTTGTTTTTTTTACCACTAGGAGACTACTAGGTATACGGTGTTCAAATCAAATCATCCAATATATTTTTAGCACTAGACTCTGGTTAGAACCGGTAGTTAAAATTTCATCTATTATATCGCCCAAGTCTCCATTACATCGTCCTATCACCCATATCTGTTCAACTGTAAGTGTAACTTCTATACTGAAAATGGCCCAGTTGTCCTCCTCAGATTTCTCGAGGACAAAGTCTTTTATTGTTTATTTCAATCGGTTTATTTCCTTGCCTTCTCGCAACCGCAATTCTCACAGTTGCTAACAAAACCCCCTTTAAGGACAACTCTCTAATAAAAGGACAGGATCCTAATCCATCCTCTTGTCCTCTTGGACTGGGTTATACTACCCATCTAGATGCTGCCTTCTCCTTGCCTTCTCGCAACCGCAATTCTCACAGTTGCTAACAAAACCCCCTTTAAGGACAACTCTCTAAGACATAAACCCAAATTTCTAGGAAATGATACCTAAAATTGATACTATAATTGCAGAATCCTCTATATCCAAAATATCATTTAAGATGCATATCCATACTGAAATTGTGTAGTGTCTGGAGAAACATCCACAACCCATTTCCTCCACCATTATGCTTTCTATAACAACATGGAAAAATAAAAGCATTCATCCCATTTTACTATCCCCCCCTGAATTCCATTTTGATTAAGAACTTTGACAGCTTCAATGGAGCATAAGAGCACACTTGTGTCGCTGGGGGGGCTATATTATTCTTGTTATTTTGTTTCTTTCTAATTTAGTCCTCAAACACCACACATTCCTAATTTCTTTCCTCATTCTTTCTCTCAAACAAAATAACAAGAATAATATAGCCCGGGAGGGGGCTATATTATTCTTGTTATTTTGTTTCTTTCTAATTTAGTCCTCAAACACCACACATTCCTAATTTCTTTCCTCATTCTTTCTCTCACCAGTAATAGCTATTTAACACTTTTCTCTCCTGCAACAAACAATATACCATAACTTGCTCCAGAATCTTCACACAAGTAATGAGATGTACAGACTCCACCTAAACCAGTCTTGAAAGGATTAAATATAAGCAATGCAGAATAATATGTCTGCTCAAATAGTAAATATGCTCATATCATTAGCTAGCAAACAATAGCCCCAAAGGGATGCTCCTTAATTTTGAGAAAAGATAAAAAAAAAAATTGCTCATCTCATAAAAGCTAATAGCAGCAAATAATAACTTCAAAGAACATGTAGAATGTTCTTTGATGCTTGAGAAAAAACCAAGGGATTCCATGTTCTACAGAAATTCAGTAAGAAATCACATGATTAATGTAAATGACAAGGATAGGCAACCCCACCTTTTCGACTACTATCGATCATGATGGATGGGTTAGAATAGCCTCAACTCTATCCAACGATGCTTGCAGTCGTCCAGAGTTCATGTTGAACAATGGCTCACCAGTACCCAAAGCCCTGAAAGATATAAGGTTTCATTTATGAACCATAACATGCAAATAAATAAAGCCACACCAAAAAATTAAATAAGTTAGCATGTAACCCTGACATGAGAACCAGTTATTCAAATTTAGTTTCTTACACAACAATAGCACTTTAATAATAAACTAATCCTTCATGAACTAAAGCATGGAAGATCAAGGAACTTGCCCAGTAATTTCTGGAAGAACATAATCTGCCCTCCACCCAAATCGCAAATCCATGCCAGGGAACAACCCAAGTGACGTCTTATTCTGAATCCTAGATATGCCATCTCCACCTAAACAAGTTGTAAGCTTCCAATTCCAACCAGTAGCATGCGACTGAAAATTGTGGCCTATGCCAACCTATATTTCCAGGTCCGATCACCACAAAAATACATACACATGAGTTTAACAACCATTAAACTATCCAAACCACAAACTACTCTCTTTTTAAAACTAACCAACCAACCATTACATGCTAAAATCCAAAAGATGTGGAAGTGGGTCAAATCAAACCTGGAGACTTAGAAACTTGGTAACAGGAATCTTCTTTGAAAGAACACGTACATCCTGATGTATTGGTTCATACATGAATTTCCACCTCCGTTCCGGGGATAAGGGTTTCAGAACAATCTTGCCTTGGAATTCATTGATTGGAGCATTATAGAACTGGATCAAAAAGTGGGCTCCAAAAATCACAACCAGACAGACAACAGATCAAGTAATGCACATATAGCACAGCATAAAAAATATAGACATGCATTCATCAAAAGGTATAAAGGAATTCCATTCAATCACAACAGAAATGAGAAAGGGATATCCATATTGTTTAAGTGTTTATATGACAAATTACCAAAATCCATCACTCTATCAGGGGTGATGAATAATTTATTTATTACCTTTTGCTACCCGTTACCCTGTCAAGTTTTCCATATAATACAAACTCACAATTGCCCAAGGTTCCACTTTTTAAGTTCAAAACTTTCGTGATCACATCTTAGTGCTTTGTTTAAATTAGCTGTCTATTTCTAATAACAGAAAAAAAGGTATTCCAGACATTGAATCCATTACTCTCTGCATAGCAATGTTAATCCATGTGAAGGATCCACGTCAAAGAGTTCAAGTCGAAATAAGATTTATCAAAATAACCTGAAGCCAGAGCTGTTTACCAGACAGAAAATTGTCAGAACAGTATATTACCATGATAAAAAAAAGAAAGAGACAAAGCATTAGAATACAACCAGATTGCCATTACAAATCAGTCTTCGTACTTACAAGTATCCTACATCGCAAAGGAATAACCAACACCAGAAAAACACATATTCTTTCACAATGTTGATTTTCAGCAAAGGTTATGAGCAAAACGAAAAAACAAACTAGCAACAGCATGTTTCCTTGACCACAATCCCATCTTGCTTCCACTCTTACACTTCACTCTCATTGATTATTTACCACATAAATTAAGAACATAGCATAGAAAACCAAGTAATATCCCAAATAATCCACTTTTCAAACATATACCGCCTCTTGGCTAGCAAAAACAAGGCAGAAAATCCAAATAATACCTCTAAATTAAAACCAACTCGAATCCCCTCAATTTCCTTTCTGAACTTGAGAAACAACTCCGAAGGTATCAAATTGATATTGTAAAGCTCTTCCCATGAAGTGGGCTCCTCTCCATTTGAACCAGAATCCATTTTTCTACTGCAAAATAAGCCCACCAGTCCTGCGCAGAAATTCTCTTTTGAGTCTCAAACTTTACTAAATAAAGCTTCTTTTTTTTTGCTTTGAAATGGACGAAAAGTTTCCTACCTGATTTTCTATTATTAAAAAAAAGAGCTATAAAGAAGAAGAATTTAATTGCAAAGAAACCCCTTTAACATTAATATTAATATTAATAAAATAACTAAAAGAGCTCGGTTCGTCACCGTAGCATCAGAGATAGTTGCACTATGGATTGGCCATTTTTCGGCCGTGTGTCACGAGTGTTCGTCCATCTTTTTTTTTTCTTTTCTATGAACAGTATATTGGCGACTCTAATCCTGGTAATAGGACAAAAACGTGTTCTGGCTGAGGGGTAAATAATGTATTGGCTTAGGGGTGCGGGCGTAATTGCACGCATATGGACCGGTCCGCCACGCCCTTTTTTTAATATTTTATACATGGATAAAGACGATTCTAGCCCCTAATAAGACAAAATCAATTAATTAAGGGCAGGGATAGAATGATAACTGACCATTATTATTTATATATTTTCCGAAATCTGTCAGGTGCGTGCGGTTCACGCGATAGACGGTGTCCTCCCTGACGCCCCGTTCAGGCAGCGCGTGCGATATGATACGATGTCCGGAAATGGGTTGTCTGCGTCTAATACGGTGCGCTTCTGCTTGATCTTCCTCCCGGTGCGGCGCGTTGTTCCACAGAGTAGCCGTGAACGCGGCGGTGGCCGTTTAAATCCGGTTGTACCGTTTCTCTCTCTCCTGCACGTAAAAGTGCAGAAGAGCCCCTCAGGTTTTTGATTCTTGCATTTCGATTCCTTGACTTTTAATTGCGTAAACGGGCCTAATTTCCTTCGATAGTGATAAAAGGAAAGTTTTAATAATAATAATAATAATAATAATAATAATAATAATAATAATAATAATAATAATAAGAAGAAGAAGAAGAAGAAGAAGAAGAAGAAGAATATATTCTTTTTCTTGCTTACTCTTTTGTTAATGTTTTTGAGTGTTTTTTCTTTCGTGAAAATTTTATAATTTTAATAGCTTTTTCAATAATAACAATAGTTATTTTGTATCTAATATTACTGGGGATAAAAGACAACTCAAGAACAAAAAATAGACAAATCTACCTAGGTTATCTACAATTAAAAAACGATATAGGTCATTTTTGCCTCGATTATATTGTTCCTTTTAAACTACAAACAAGTCATTATTATATGTTTTAATATTTATTGCATATTATCGCCTACAAATATATAAAGAGATAAAAAAAAATGACCTCAAATTTTTTGCAACAAAAAAATTAATATCAGCATTCTTAAATATATTTAATATAATAATATAATGAATAAATTTTATAAAGTAAAAAAAAATATTGGCTTTGAATTTTAATTTTGAGCTATGTTGTTGAAGTTTATTTCTTGAAAGAAAAAAAATTTAAGATTTAAGATCTAATATTACGCGGGAAAAAATACAACTCAAAAAAAAAAAGCTAAACAAATTTGCCTAGATTATCTACAATGAAAAAATATACAAGGCACTTTCCGTTTCGACTACACTGTTCCTTTTAGAAAGCAAATAAGTAATTATAGAACAAAAAAAATTTTCTTTTAAAAAAAATTGCAACATTTTTATTTATGATATGTTAGACCTAATATTACCGGGGAAAAAAAGCAACTCAGATTTTTTTTATAAATTTACCTAGGTTATCTACAATTAAAAAAAATATAAAAATCACTTCCCATTTTGATCACACTATATAGTATGTGAGACTAAATATATATGTCTAGTATTTATTTAATATTATAGCCTAAAAATATATTGAGATAGAAAAAAAATGACATGCGATTTCTTGCAAAAACATTAATATCGGTATTTTTAAATATATTTAATATAATAATATGATGAATAAATCTTATAAAAAAATTTGGCTTTGAATTTAAATTTAAATTTTAGACCTTTTCCCTTTAAGAAACGGTCATGTTTTTTTCACATGTATTTTTGATTTTTCAGTGTCCAAGTCAGTTCTTCTTTTTTAACGGGGTTTTTTTTTTATAAAAAAAACCAGAGTATCCATGACAACAAATTTCTTATAAATCATTTCACCTTCTTAACAAATTTTCTAACAAATTTTATCAAAAGTTTTTAACAATAGCAATATTCAATCGCATTTTGGTTGAAAAAAAACCATTTTTAACAGATTTTATCAATTACAATTATACTAATTAAATATTAAAATAAAAAAATACAACATTTATAAAATAAATCAATATTCTACATAGATAAAAAAACCCGGTGAAGCGGGCAAAAATCAATCAATATTCTACATAGATAAAAAAAAACCCGGCGAAACGGGCAAATCTACTCGTCTCCTCCTAAAATATATATTTTTAATTTAATCAATGTTATTTTTATTGAATTATCTATTTTCATGATATAAATGGCAGGTTAATTAGTTAACTACTAAGGTTCAGTAGATTATTCTATTTTATCAAATATATGGTAAAAAACAATATTTACCATATTTTTAAATATTTTTTTTTATAAATTTTAAGGAAAAGCAACCAAATTTTTTTGTTATTATTATAACTAGTTAAATTTTAAAAAAAAATGTTTTATCGTACCTCTCCTTGGAAAACATTATATATTTGATTTTTTTTTAATTTTATTATTTAATATTAATTTTTTTTTATCAAGTTATCTTATTTTAATTATATAGATAATGGGTTCAAAAGTTAATATGATTGATTTTTTTAATTAACTTTCCCCCCAAATCTCATTCTTTAATATCGTATTGATTGAGAAGTAGACATTGTGATTTATTATATTATTTATTTTTATTAGATTATTTTGATCTTATGATCCAAAAATAATACTTACTAGGTTAACTCAATTAGATTATCCTACTATCATTATATAGATTATAAGTTACATTGACTCAGTTTTTTTAATTATTTTTTCTTAATTTTATTAAACAATATTGTATTGATTCAGAATCAAGTTTCATGATTTGTTTTTCTTTGTATCAAGTTATTTTGGTCTCATAACTCTAGAATAATCCTTTATGAGTTAGTTAGAGTTGACTCTTGTTGTTTATACACACACACACACACACACACATTAATTATGTCATTCAATATTAGATCCATTAAGAATTAAGTTTTATAATCCATTTTGATTTATTTTCTATAGTGATATTTTAGTCTTATGACCAAGGTTGCATGTTTTGGCATTTTAACTCTATTTAAATCAAATTTTTATTTCAAATTTCATTCTAAGAGGTTATCTCAATCTTATAACCTAGGCCACAGGTCCTTCAATATTGAATTTTATTGTTATCTGGTTGTCCCTATATCATGACCAAGATTTCGGGTTTGGCGAATTAACCCGATTGACTCTTTTTTTTCATTTTTTATTTTTTTATTTCATCATTTTAAATTGTGTTAGATTGATAATTAAATTTCATGATTTATTTTGGTTTACTTTTTATTAGGTTATAGCAACCTCATAACTGAAGAATAATGTTATATGAGTTAACCTAAGTAGACTTAACTTCTTCTTTTTTTCCTTTTTTTAATTAAAATTTTTATAATTTTCATTATTCAACATTAAATCTAACATAGTCAATTGAGAACTGAGGCCTATAATTTATTTAAAATTTTCTATATGAGCTATCTTAATCTCATAACTAAAGATGCAAATTTAACAAGTTAAACATGTGTTAAATTAAATTGTTTTTTCTTCAATACGGTTATTTATGACCCATGACTAGGGTCATGTGGTCAACATATTGACTATTTTTTTAATTTCAGGGGAGTTAATTGAATCATTTAGATGACTGACTAGGAAAAAAAAGTATAAGCATCAATAAGAAAGCAAAAAAAAAAGAGTTTTATGAACCCAACAACAAGATGTGCAAAACATTTAAGAGTATAGATCTAGTAAATAAGATTGATTTAAAGCAAGCACCGGTAAACAAACTTACCAACCAAGACATAGAAATGTTAAGAAGTGTGCAAAACCTATTGGTTAATATATCAATAAATGATTACATGTTAGTGGACAAATGCTAAACAAAACATTTTTAGCCTGTATAAGGCATCCATCTCATTAATTTGTCTAAGACAATGTTAGGTTATTGGGAAGAAATAGAGTAATGGGTTTAAGGTGGGCTAATGTTCATGGAAGTTGGTGGGGAAAATGTTTGAGGGTCAATAGGAGTTGGTCCTTTAGTAGGCATGGTCACAAAATAGTTTGAGGTTCTTACTTGAGGCTGACCATTCATAGTGATAAAAGGTTGTTTTGTGTTATCATACATTGATTTTATATTTACTGAAAGCATATTTATAGTCCCTAAATCATAGCTAATTGTTTTTGTTGGTTTAGTTTAAGATTTCAGTCATTTGAGGTGGAACATATGGATTAATGAATTTCTTATTGTGCATGAAGTGATTGAAACTTTGAATTTTTTTATCATTTGGCTTGCTAAATAGAAGGAAGCTTGTAATGTCATCCTTGTCTATAACAATGGAATTAACTTAAAACCTAAAGGAAAAAAAGGGAAGTTTTTTAAAGCCAAAAAATAGAAACATTAATACACAATCCATACAAGGTCATATTCGAACTTCAACATAAAGTTTTATATTGTCCAATTATACGTTACTGAGCATATCTCCATATATAATAGTTGGATTAGAGTTAATTTGGACTATATGTTGGGTCTTGTTTTGTTCATTTTAATAGTTATGGGTTTGACCCATATGAGATCCAAAATTGACTTGAGTCAATTAAGATGTTGAGATCAAGTAGATTTTCTAGTATATTTAGAACTTTGGGATGACAAATTTGATATTACAATATCTAGGATATTAATTTTTTTTTCTTAAAAGTGTTTGGATTATTATTTATATTTTGGTCATTTTTGTAAGTGGATTCAAATAAGCTTACATATGAGGATCCAATAGGGTTATTTGAAACATTATATAAATTAATTGTAAGTTAAATACCTAGTAACCATGAATTGATAAAATAAACTTTTGTTTTGTGTGATGCAACATGTTTTCTTTGATGGGACAAAACCAATTCGACTTATCAAGGTATAAGCAATATTGTGACGTCATTCAATTCCATTCCAATATTGTTGGTGCTTTGAGATAGGTTTTAATTGTGTCACACTTCTCAAACTTGATTTTCAGCTATCTTGGGTAAGTATCATCTTTGTTAGGAATTACTTGACCACATGATCAAGTGTTTTCACATCATATTATCTAAACTAAAAATGCATTAAAAAACTATAGATGATATTTTATATTTCTAACTATGGCACAATGCAAAATTTGGTGTTTATGTTCAATGTATCAGAAGCCATGTTCCTTAGATGTGAAAGTTTAAGCTCTTATTTGATATTCCCTATTATCCAACCTAGTGCTAACATAATTTTTTCTCTTGAAATGATGACAATCTTGCCTCCTTTATTGATTTTATACTTTGAGTTAAAAAGTGGTAAATGATTGTCATTGGTTATAAAATTTGTTGGCCTTGAAACTATCATCATTAAGAAAAGAGCTTTATGATTAGGAATATGATTGATTACATTATTTATTAATTACAACTATTGAGTACAAACCATAGAAATAAGAGTGTACTTGCTAGTATAATTGATTCATTAGTGTTGGCTAGTGATTCTCCTATTTAGGCTTATGTATAGATCTAAACAACAACACCAATGATGATTTTTTTTCTTGGTAGGTGGTTTTTTTAAAAGATAAAAACTAGCCTACCTACAACCCAATAATATAAGAAGGAAAATCAGAGATAAAGGAACTGATATCACTAAACCAATAGTTAACACCCAAGGCAATATCCATAATTGAGCAATTAACAACCTTTTTCATTTCGTGGTATGTTGTGGAAAGATAAATGATATAGCCAATTGCATGAATGTATGATCATGTTGTTTGCCATCTTATGTGAGATAACATCCATAACACATCACAACTTATCTTAACCAGGTGAAGAGAAACTAAAAAGAAATGATGACTACCTTTATAAGAAACCATATAAAAAATAGAAACTAAAGCAAGAGATCTAATTACGAATTAATCCTCTTAATGAGCTGGACCAAATCATGCCTATAATTTGAAGAGTTAAAAAAAAGCTAACTAAATTCCCCTCAACCTAGCACATAATAATTTATCAGCCAACCAAACACCAAAACAACCCATAGTAGAGAAAATTAATAAACATGAAGTCCATTGCAGCAAAAACAAAGCCACACATAAACTAATGAGACAAAAGGGCACCAAAACCAACCTTGCATGCCTAAAAGAATCCTTGAACCATAAAGAGCACAAAAAACAACCTTGTAGAAATTATCTTCCTATGTTTTTTTGCCCAAGAACGCCAGTAAGAAATAAAATAATAAAAAAAATAAGATAACCTTTGATAAATACCACTTAGTCCATCAAGTCATCAATAGTGAAATTACCACCACACTACCATAATCAAAATGACTTTACATCCACAATACGTCCATCAGTAAAAACACAACATGTTTTATTGTTTCTATTAATGTCAATGAAATAGAACTAGTAATTTGGCCACACTTTATTGTGGATCAAACTATTCCTTTTAATTTTTTTAAATGTTAAGATTATGAAGATTTTTATTAGTACCATTAAATATAATAAAGTGATTTGATCTTGATATCTGTCAACTCAATTTCTTGTCTAACCCAAGTTTTAAATTAATTCATGTAGAAGCTGAGCCAAAGTGAATTACTCAATTTAATGACTGATAAAAATATTAAATAACTTTTAAAAAGCTTTACGATGATATTTGTTTTAATAATGAGGCTCTGCCAAATTGAATCTACCTTGGTCACCTTGCAACTTGGTTTATGAACTTCAATGAATTTAATAACTTTATTGTTTTTGTAAAAAAAAAATTATTTTAAATTAGATGCTTGCAAAATCGAGCATCAACCATAAAAAACATTTATTTTGAGATTGTGATAATTTTATAGAAAGTAGAAAAAAAATAAACCACAAATCTCATTTCTAACCATTTCAATACTGAAAAATAATGAAATGAAAAAAATTAAAGGACCACAACTAAAAAAACAATATATAAGGTTTGAAGAGTAAACCTTCTAAACCCATGATTTAGGTAACCCAGGTCAACATGTCAAACATACAAATTAAGTAATGGACTTCATCGAGATTAATAATAAAATGTCTCTAAGGAATGTGCACATGATAACAAAGAGCTCGCGATCTGCATAATAGGTCTCAAGTTCGAGTCGAGCATGCATTCCTTGTAAGAACCCAGGACAATTGGGGTTTTACTCGCTTACCCGAGTCTACAAAGTGTGCTTTCCAAATAATGAAGTTTCCTCACATAAAAATACAAAAAATAAAAGTAGATGATCGCAGAATTGAGCGTCAAACCAATGCTAAGACTTTTTTTTAAGACAAAACAAATCAAGAAACTCATTTCTCAATTAGCTAGATATTAAAAGATGAGATTAAGAAAAATAAATTTTGAAAAAGAAAAGAAAAGTTAAACTTGTCAAACCTTTTAACACACCCATGAACTTTTTAAAATATAATAACATGTCTTTTTCTTAACTTTTGTTTAACAATATGATAAAAAAAACAAAAGATTATAGTTTAATTATAAAAAAAATACCCCACTAAACCCCCTAAACTCATGAACCGAGACAAGCAAAATTACCTTGCAAATTAAGTTATTGACGCCATAAAGTTTAATAATCCAGTTGTTTTTTATTTAACTAAATTTTTTATAAATAGACCATACACGATTTGAAGATATTTTTCTAATACCAACATGATGTTATATTTTTTTTGATAATATGATAATTATATAAAAATTGGATTAAAATAAATTATAGACTCTAAATCTTTCTAAATACATCTAAGAATTAAATAAAAAAATCAACAACAACAAAAATAATAAAAAAATTATCATTGTAATATGCAGTAATAGTAGGTGTGAAAAAAAATCAATGGTAAGAGCAAGTCCAGTGGTAAGAGATATTTTTAAGAGCCAAATCTGTAAAATGGCTCCTTGAATAGTATTTATATGGCTTTTTTGTTGATGTGTGCTCCAATGGTAAGAGCTATTTTTTTATATTATTTTAAATATAGTGTACTTATTTTGTATGTAGTTTAATTATGCAATTAATTATACAATTAATAGGAGTAAGTTATATAATTAAATAATTATTTTTAAAAACCCTTTAATTATATAATTATTAATTTTATATATAATTTTTTACTTTCTTGTTAAGGTATTTTTGAATTTTTATTTTTATTTTTTAAATATATATAATTTTTTACTCTCTTGTTGAAGTATTTTGAATAAAAACAAAAATAAATATTTTTGATATAGTATATTATTTTCTACTATATCACACACACACCCTTCCTCCGTTGCCTTCTAAATTAAAATAGACATGTAGGGGGAGATTTTGGCTATCCAAAATAGCTTCTCGTTGGAGAGTATAAAATTAAACAAAGAAGCTAAAAAACTATTTTTTTTAATTTTAGCTCTTCAAATGGCTAGTCCAACGGACTTGCGCTAACTATCTAGGGTCTGTTTGGTATTTGCCCTAACCAAATAGTATTTTTCTAAAAATAGAAACAAAATGCAACTTTTATATTAATTCAATAACAAAAGATGAATAGTAATTTATTTAAATTATCATATCTGTAAGAAATAAAAATTGACAACCTTCAGGCGGTTTAGGAAATTTGATACTCGTACTGTCTATAGCCTCGAGAAAAATACGTGTATCGTGCGCACTACCTTCCTATCCTGCCCATACAAATGTGAATTGCATGTCAAAACTACAGGCCACCATCATGTTTTGTGTTGGGACACCTTTCTTACCAATAAAAGGAATTTGAAGTTCCGGTGAAATCGTTGCACGAACATGTGTCCCATCAATTGCACCAATACAGTTCTACAGGTATAAAAAAAATTGTATTATGATATAAATATTCAAACAAAATACACAATTTTGGTGCAAACTACCTTAAATTTAAACTTAAAAAAGTACCTTGAAATGGGGCATAAATCTTCGATTCATCGCAATTTGTATCGGTGTGTTGGTAAAGTCTGCATCAGTTGGTATGATGATATCTATAGCAAACAGACATAATGCTTTAAGGACTTCTTTCATACATCTACTTACAGTTTCGCTAGAATGCTAAAATCTTTCTTGCACATGTCGATTTGATGCCCCAACTGCAAGAGTAAATAGAAACATTCATACCTTCTCGAGTACGCACATCCTCCGTGAAGGGTTTAAACCATAATGCGTTTCCAATTCATAACATAGGCTCACCAAAGTGTCTTTGTCCATCCTAAACATATTAACAAAGTGTTTCCAATGACCTCTTAAAATGTCATTCAACCAACGCATCCCTGTATTATATGAAACCATACATGGTTCTTTATGAATATAAGTAATATAATATAGGGTTAATGCGTCGTCCGTGCATAAAATTATTTTTTCATCATCATATTTTCTTTGTATAAAAGTTGCCTCATCTTCATTGTCATCGTCATCGTCTTCGCTACTGTCGTCATCGTCATCATCATCGTTGTCGGTCCCAGCAGTTCCATCATCTACATACGCGTTGTTGTTTCCTTCATCGGCATCATAGTTAATGTGCTTAATAACACGATCCATAACATTGTCATACTCACCTTCAAAATCCCCGTTTAACAGAGCATTAAAATGTGCATCATTCATATCTAGAAAAGAAGTCCAAACCTGTTGACATTACAAACTTTGAGTCACGATAAACATTTTGATATTTGGTTATTGAAAACAAACATGGTTAAACAATATGATGTTAAGAATATTTGTTATGCTATGTTTTTAAAATATTCTAAACAAACATTCATAAAAAATAGCACAATAATTTCATAGTAGTAAGAGGAAAACATGCGATCAACATATTACTTATGGCGTTGGAATCCAATACAAACACAAATATGAAAACCAAATATTCAAACAAAGTACTAGAATTGCAGTTAAGAATTAGGTGAATGTGTGATGGTAGTTGTAAGCCAACGGTATTTTTGTTGTATATCATTGATGCTAGCCCACATTTCTCTATTTCTTTGCACTTGTAGAAATTGCATGGCGCGGAACAGAAAATTATCATCATCTGTCGAACCAGGTATTGATTGGAGCTCATCCATAACTTCTGGAATACTACAGCCTGGAAGTCTTTATTTGTAGAAGTTGAATCACTCCTAGTAGACATGCTGTTGAGAAGCTGTTGCTGAATTGATACTAGCTGAGCACCAATTCCAGATGACTTTTTCTTTCTAGATCTTGGCTTCGGAACCTCTCTTTGTTTTCGTTTACCACTGCTCCTAGTGTTGCTACTAGAAGATATATGTTCCCCCCAACGCCTCGAGAATTTTGATAATTTTCAAAATTTAAATCTTCATGCTCATCTGAGTCCCCGTTTCCTTCCTCCAAATCAGCACCTTGTAGACCGACATTTATTGTCTCAAATCCTCGTCAATGCCAGGTATTGTGCCCGACGATGGTGCCCATGCATGTTGTCCGGTAGCGGTGACTCCAGAGAACATTCTATCAAATTTGAACTTCAATGAAGGCTCGATTCCGGCAGTTCTAAATTTTTTAACTCCTCTATTTTCCTACATAACAAAATTAATGCTCTTGTCATTGTCTTCACAGAACATAATAACATTTTAGAAAGGGAAGGAATAACAAATATTGACCTGAATTCGTGCTTGTCACAACTCATCACTAGCATCAATCGTTCCTAATTCATTACTCCAGCCCACACTAGTTTCACCAATCAACTTATTCCACAACCGCCAGTTTTTTTTACAAGAATCCCATTTATTTTTAAATTGTTCTTTTAGCAACGCTATACTCGTTTGCTCTCTAAATGATATTGTAACGTACTTCCATCCGTTTTTATCAAAATACGAACTCTGTCGCATACCCATACCAATTGCCCTAATGCATATATCACAAAATATATGCAAGTGTTTTGTACTCCAACTAGCTTTTGTAACTAGGTCAGAATCAACCATGATATGTTGTGAAACTTTGCAAAAACACAACAAATAAACATTACAAACCGACACTATATAATATGAACGAACGATTACTATCATGCAAAAAAATTAAAGTAATAACTGACATTTAACAACAACTTTCCAGATTTGTAAAACACTCAATGTGTAATACAACAAGAACACCGTAAATACTAAAATTGCAAATACTTCGAATGCACTTCTGATCAAACCATGAAATAAAATCAGTCGAATAATTTCTGTCTGAATTTGTGTAGTTATTTCTTTGAAAAAAACACTTAAGTTTAAATTTATCTATGATTTAATTTTACATTTGATTAAATTTATCTTTCATTTAATTTTACACTTAAGTTTAAAACCACTTAAGCCTACCAAATTGATTTGATTATGTAAAGAAGTTATTGGATTGTATTACTATATATTTAATTTAAAATAATTACTATATAGTTATTATATTTTCATAATTACCAAATTTAAATTTATTTTAAATTTACTAAATGAATAATTTCTTAAAGTTAACCCTCCAAATTAGATTTAATAAATATATTAAATTATTTATATATAATATCTAGAAAAATAAGTTTGAATTTAGCGGGAGGATGTAAGCTAGCAATTACTATTCTCACATCCATGTCCGTGTGTGCCTACATCCATGTCCGTGTGTCTCAAACAATGACAAGGATAATTTATTGGGAAAAAAATCCACAATTCAAGGCACAAATAATTTCGCTTTCACGTTCATAATAATATCCCACACTCTTCAAAGTCTCCATAAAATTCAAATGTAAATTTGTGCTACATAACACAACACCGCATTCAATAATTAGAATTCGTAAAAACAGGCATTCATAGAGTATTCACAAATTCATATGCAACTGCTCCACGCTAATCTTAACCAATCAACTTTCAGATGAGAAAGCAGACCTGATCAATCATAGTAATACAAAAGATCAAACACAGAACATTAATTAATTTATGTAACAGCATCAATGATAAAACAAGAAAAACAAACTAACATTGATAACAACCAACATCACATCAACAATTTCACAGGAAACACTCATTAAAATGTCAACTATATCACAACAAAAAAATACAACAATTTCATCAACATACTCACTACAATTCCACCAATTTCATTGAATAAAATAACATCAAATTCATCAAAAACTCACAGCAATTCCAACAATTTTTCAAAAAAAAAAAAACAACAATTTCATCAAAAAACTCCAGTAATGTTTCTTTTCTATGAACTTGTCACCTCATCATCATCATTATTCTGGATGAAAAAGTGCACTTGATCAGGATGTTTTCGCATAAAGAAAGAAGTGTGCTTGAATTCTTGAAAACAAGGAGGCAGAGGCACAGAGGGTGGTGGCTACAAACCAAGAGAGTTAGAGAGATTACATTCAGCAATTTAAGGTATAAAACAATAAAACAACAAAGTGTCTGATTTCTCGTGAGGAATCACAAGCCAATAAAGCCATATTAACCACCACTGTCTACATCATTTCACGTTTTATTATCCATTTCAGATTCACACACAACTGTAATTTCTCCCCCAATGGGTTTTGTGAATTGAATGAGCAATTCAACATAAACAAGCTGTGAGGAATTCACTATCAAGGGACGTACACTATGTATTTAAAATTCAAAAGAAAAGGGATGATTGAAGAGCTTTAAAGCACGATGCATTAAAATGCACAAGTGAAATTATCATAAACACTGCTAGCAGAATCATAGTATTTCATAGACAGATGAAAACCTTTGTTCTATTAAACAGAAGTGACCAGTGCATATTCTTACATGATTACATGCTTCAAGCTCTCTACATCAATTACTAGCCAAAAAGCTAAAACTAACATTCACATCAACCACTACCACCCATATACAGTGCCAAACTTTTCCTATCTAAACTTAAAAAAGAAAAGAAAAGGAAATGGAAATGGAAATGTGGTATGACCAGTCAATGAACATAATATATCTACAAAAAGAAATATCTTTAAATTAATATAAAGTATATATTTATGTGGATTCTCAAAAGAAAATTTCAAATGATAGAAGAACCAAATGTAAAATGTGAAAACAACAACAATTATAAAGGAAAAAAATGAAGTGTTGAAAGCACCGAGCACTCAACCATGAGAAAGCAATCTTTGATTATCATGAATGTACAACAATTTTCAACAAAGAATTCTCAACAATTTCAACAATTGCACAACAATTTCACAGCAAAAAATCACACCACTTTACATGTTTTTTCACAGGAAAAATTCTTCAAAATTATCAACAAGTTCACCAAAAAGCAACAATATTAATTCTCACCAATTTCAACAATTTCACAGAAAAATATCACACCACTTCCAACAAATTTGCACAGAAAAATTTATCAATAATTTCAACAACTTCACCGAAAATTAACAAAAATAATTCTCAACAATTTCACCCATTTCACAGCAATTTAACCGAGAAAAATCACACCAATTCCAACAATTTCACAGAATTCTTCACAGAACAAACTCACCAATTTCATCAAAACATTCTCGGTAATTTCTCAACTATTTAATCACACATCATACAATGCAATTTCAACAATTAAACAAAAATATTAATTCATCAATTAAACAGAAATATTAATTCAACAATTAAACAAAAAAAATTGCAAGTAGAGAAGGGAAGAAGTGAGGCAAGTACCTGGATTTGTGCAGAGAAGGAGCTGAGGTTGACTGAGTGCTGGATTTACTTCAGGGCTGTGGGATAATTTTGAGCAGATTTTTGGGTTGAAGAAGATAGGTTTTTTAGAGAGAGGGTTGTGCAGAGAAGAAGGGGTTGACGAGAGCTGAATTTAAAGGGGCTGTGGGATAAGGTTTTGTGCAGAAGAAGATAAGATTTTTGGGATTTTTGGAGAGAGGGATGTACAGAGAAGATGCCCGTGAAGAGGCTTTTGGCAGAGATTCATCTTTTTGAGGATGAATTGCAGAGAAGATGCCCCTGAATCAGTTGGTTTTTGGCAGAGATTCCATGGTGAATGAAACCCGTGAGCTGTGAGGTTTTTTGAGAGAGGGATGTGCAAAAAAAGGAGAAGATGACGAGGAGAAGATTGCAGAGAAGAGAAAGGGAGAAGATGAGTGCAGAGAAGACAAAGGAAGAAAACAATAAGGGGTGCAGAGACGGGTGCAGGGAGAGACGGGCAGAGATGAAGCCGAGAGTGCAGAGATAATTTTTGCAAAGGAAGATGAGAGGAGAAGCTGAGATTGTGATTTTTTTGAGAAGATAAACGGGGATTGGACACCGTTTCAAAAGCACCTCCAAGGTGCTTTTTATGAAACGCCGTTAGGGTGTATAAATGGGGTGGGTCCCATTAAAATAAAATGATGTTTGGTTTTTACCAAACGCCAAAACCCCATCCCGTTTGGCAAACGTGGAACTCACCATATTGCCAAACGGGTGCCTAGTAGATGATCTTAGAATTATTCCCCCTATGAATTTAAATTCGACTTTTATAATTAATATACGATGATATTACTGAATATTTATATTATTATTAATTTTAGAATGTATAAAATTAATTAAAATATAAACAAGTTTATCCGGACATTGATAAAAAAAAATAGATGGTATTTTAATTATAGAAAAAAGAGAGTAAAAGAATGTACCGTTCATAGCTCCTCTGTGTCGGACTTTGCTAAACCCTCTGAAGCCCTACAGTCAAAAGCCAAAACGCCAACCAAAGGCAACGACCTCCCAAGACAAGTAGCGGAGGAACCGCACTCAGTCACTCTCCAGTCGACTACTAGAGAACTACACCCAGAGAAATTCCTAAAATGACCAAAATACAAACCTACGAGGACTTCGTGAAGGTTCACGGCATTCTTTTAGCAGCCTCAGGACTACCTCGTACACTGCACCGCAAACTGTTCGACAAACTTATCTCCGAGACTTTCGATGGCGGCGCCTACTTCCAAGTCCACCCATGTCAGGATGGCCGTCAGAGGAGCCTCCTCCTCACCTCTTCCGCCCCCATGCCCAAAGATTCCAATGTTTTTCTCATTGACCACGCCTGGACTTTCCGCCTCTCCGATGCTTATAAACAGGTACTATCTACTAATTTTTTTTATTGCATTCTTTTAGTCAAGTGAGTTTAATTTAATGCGAATGTTTTTCAATTTTGAGGGGTTTCTTTGTTTATTGCATGCTTTGATTTGTTGGTGCTGTTCGAGAACGAACCAACCCAGGGAAAATAATATAACAGTTGTTTAAGCTTTTTTGAAATTGAGTCATTTGAAATGTGATAGTTTTGAGATATTATAATCATCCCGTGGTATTGTTTTGTGGGTTTTGGGCACTAAAACCTTGAAATTGAAGGTTTTGCTAAGAGTTTTGGACACACAAGCTCATCTGGTATTTTTGCCTACTGGTGTTTACTTCATATAAGTTTCTCTTTTGATGGTCGCAGCTAAAAATTCTAGCTTTAATTTTATCTGGGCTGGAAAAATTTCTTGAATTTGTGCTAGAATATGGTTTCTGCTAGTTATCGTTGGTTGAAAGTTGACGATCTTTGAGTTTCTGCAGCTTCAAGAAGTGCCAGGGTTGGCCCAGAGAATGGCTGCTATGATGTGTGTGGATGTTGATTCGAATTCTGATGCTGAAGAGATAGATGGGGATGGAGTTTCACGAGACAACTGTTCAAAATTGAATGTCACGGACATTGTTGAGAATGAAATTGGTTATGCGAAAGAGAGAGGCCATGACACTGTTAAGTGGCTGGAGCTTGAGGAACTTGACATTGACGATGACATGCTTCTCTCTCTTGATTTGTCTAGTAAATTTCCGGTCTGTCACCATTACTGTCCTTGGTTATTTGTATTTTACTATGGGAAATCACAATTATTACAGAAATTGTTTGAGAAACAATATCTCTGGTTTAAAGAAATACACTGGATATGATGATCTTATTTAGAGCAATACAGTATAATAATTACCTAGGAGGTGGCAGTGTCTGTTATGGTTTCTTCTCTTTAATTTTGTTCTTAGAATCTTTTTGTTCATGCAAAGCTCAATATCTACTCCTTGCTTTTGTTTTATTAGGATTTACTAGCACTTAGCCTATATGGAAACAAGCTCGAGAATGGTGAAATAGTTGTGCAGGAAGTTACCAAATTGAAAAACCTAAAAGCTCTCTGGCTGAATAACAATCCAGTTCTAGAAAACTGGTATGTATGCTGATATGTGGACAAGACAATCTTCAGTCTTTGAAGCTGCCCTTAGTCCTTTTCCATCGAGGGGTGACTGATATATTTTTATCTCAGTGATGGTTGTATGGCAGACACAATTTTCAAGGGATGTCCAGGACTTGAAATCTACAACTCATGTTTCACCAGTAATTTTGGTGAATGGGCCTTAGGATTTTGTGGAGGAGTATATAAGAAGGATAATCCTTGCCCTATCCATCAGGATGACCATCCATTGCAGAGTGTGACATCTCTCGACCTTTCAAACAGAAGTATTCATTCTCTCATTAACAAGGTCAAGAATTTTCGTTCTATTCTGAGTTGTTGCTTCATACTTCATTTGTTGGAGTTATAGCTAAACTATAGACTTAATCTTTCCATTTGCATTCTCTGTATTCTCCGTTCTAAAATGTAAAACAATTTCACATGCCAAAACATGGGCTTTTCTTCCTCTTTGCTGAAACATTTTAATTTTTACAAATCATTTGTGTTTGTACTTATGAATCGATAATCCAACAAAATTTCACTGCTGATGCAATTGTGTTTCACTTTCCTTCAGGCATTTTCTCCTGGAGAGATGCCTTCTCTTTCACATCTGAATATTCGAGGAAATCCACTGACGCAGAATTCAGTTAGTGAACTGTTCAAAGTATTGAAGGGGTTCCCTAGTTTACAAACTTTAGAGGTATTCTTGTTACAGTAACTATGAAAAGTAAACAATGCTTGAAATTTGCAATGGATGGTATGGTTTAAGATGCTTGTTTCTTCTTTTGCAGGTTGACTTACCTGGACCCCTAGGAGAGAGCGCTATAGAAATTCTTGAATCTGTTCCAAATATTTGTCTGCTGAATGGTGTCAACGGATCAAAAATATTAGAAACTGGAAACCATGTAATCGATTCTGTACTTCAGCCATGTCTTCCTGAATGGACAGCTGAAGAACCTCTTGCTGATCGTGTTATTAATGCAATGTGGTTATATTTGATGACATATAGACTTGCAGACGAGGAAAAGATTGATGAAACCTCTGTGTGGTATGTGTTTTTGCATTTAGCAAGTGATGATTCAGTACCTTTTTGGCTTACTTTGTTGACATGCTATCAGCTTTAGCTACTGAAATATCTTCATAGTCTAAAAGTTTTGGCATGTGGCTTTTTTATGTTCAAAAGCTTAAGTTACAAAAGAGCTTTGTGTTCATCCTTTTGTCATGAGAGAAAGAATATAATTACACAAGCATAAAACTTGTAATAGATGTTGAATCGTGGAAAATCTGAACTCAAGGTATGGGGACAGTTGTGTATTCTTCTTATCATTCAGAATGATGAAGAATGCTTAAGAAAGAGCAAAGAGGTCAATGAAGGTAGAGAATTTTGAGGCAACTGTAAATAGATATCACTTGGCATGTACTATAATTCATAAAAAAAAACTATATGATATTTTCATAGAATTGGAAAGTCGAAATATTTTAGAAATATCAAGAAGCTAGGCTGATGAACACTGTGCTTTATGCTTTTATGTGAATGGTGATGATGGTACGCATAGCAGTCAATAAGAATAGTTATGTCTGGTACTAGCTGTCCTGAGTTTGTCAAATATCCTCTCCGTTGACATTTATTCTGTGACAAATTGCTCCACTCTCTTTTAAATGCCAAAATATTCTGCACAGTAATTCTTTTGGAGTTGAGAAGCACGCATTTTTTAGCTCAAATCTTCTTAATTGAGTGTTCCTTTGCTCTCACTTAGGGAGCAAGCATGCACATGTCTGTTCTTTGATCTGGTGCAGTGAAGTGTTTTATTTTGGAATTTCTTGCAGTTATGTAATGGATGAACTAGGTTCAGCTTTAAGGCACAGTGATGAACCAAATTTCAGGGTGGCTCCTTTTCTCTTCATGCCAGAGGGAAATCTGGACTCTGCTGTGAGGTTGTCTTGCCACTTTTTTTTACCTTTCTTTTGCTGATTTTGTGTATTCGTTCGCTAAATTACTTGACATTTGCGATTCTTTAGTAGCTTAACTGAAATTAAACAAAGTCTTTCATGATAAAAAATAATTAAAAGATAAAATGATGCGCCTTGTTCCAACTTGTTATAATGCTGGTCATGGAAAAGGCATGTGGAAAGTTTTGGTGCATTATTCCATGATGCAATCCTACTGTTAACATGAAGGATTTTATTTCAGCTATTCCATATTATGGCCAATCCAGAATGTTCAAAATGGAGATGAATGCTTTCGTGATTTCCTATTTGGTATTGGGGAGGACAAGCAACGCTCTGCCAGACTTACAGCATATTTCCATACACCACAGCATTATTTTATTCAGGTATTATCTCCTAGTTTTGTATTAACTGTTTTTTCGTTTCTGAATATAAACTCAAACTTGCTATTTGGATTGTTATTAATTGCACCATTTCCTTCAGGAGTATGAGAAATTCCATCAGATGATGCAATCAAAAAGTTCAACTCCCTTGCCAGTGAAGTCATCTTCCAGCAAAACCTTACGTCGTACTGATGGACGTGTTTTACGTGTGTACACCGACTTACCTCAAGTGGAAGAATTTTTGACACGTCCTGAATTTATAATCAGTACGTGATGATCCATTCTCTGAATTTTTTGTTTGTTTGAATCTCATTTGATTGGTAGCTTCTATCTAGTACTTGAATGATTTAGATGTGCTATGCAATTAATTCTGAGATCTGTGAGAATATCTATGCTTGTGAAATATGGTTATTAGTGTGAAATATTGCATTCAGTGGCTAGATCTTTTATTCTCTTGATCCGTGATAGATATTCAATACTTCATAAGGTTGAATGGTGCAGTATGTCCTCCTTTCTCTGCAGGAATGCTAACTATGCCATTGTTGTATATGTTTATAGCAAACCAGAATTCAGTTTGGAAAAATAAGGGAAGTTGCAGATGCTAGGCAGACATTGAAACCTTTGTAGGATCTCATCATATGGATTGTAGGAGCAAAAGGATAGTTGTAACCAACGTAGTGTGTGTTTGGTATTGTGGTGCAGAGTACTTTTCAATTAAAAATGCATCAAAATTATGTAGTTTTAATATTTTTTTATTTTTGACATCAACAATTAAAACCATCCAAAAACACCGAAAAAACATCAATTTGATGCATTTTCAGGAGAAAAGCAATTTGAAAAGCAAAAATGCTACTGTAAAATAAATACTCACCTAGTTTTGAAATGTAGTTGTGTCGAGGTTTCTTTTTTATGAATATAGAATGTGTGCATGTTAATCAGGGAAGACCTTAGTGTGTTTGGAAACTTAAGAGTGTGTATGGATTCTAAAGATGCTAGGGAAAACAAGGGAAATTTAACAGAGGAAAAGAAGTGTAATTGAATTTCAGGGTTTAGTTCAAGGAAGGTTGCAGTCCTCCCTATTTGGGTGGAAAGTGTTTGTGAACCAAAAAGAAAATTTAGAAGTTTCTTTCCTCGTTCCTAATTTTAGGATCCAAACAAAGTAAACTTGCTTAATTTCCTTTACATTACTTGTATTTTTATTCCTTTCCCTCAAAACATATAGAAGTTTGGTATCTCTTTCTCATGCTCTGACAAGCTTCTCGTGTAATTTGTCTTGTTAAAAGCCACTGAGTTGAAGGATGCAGATATTATATGGACAAGTATGCAGGTGGATGATGATGTCAAAAGAGCTGCTGGAATTACAGATCAGCATTATATAAACCAATTTCCTTTCGAAGCATGTCTTGTTATGAAACATCACTTGGCAGAAACTATTCAGAAGGTAAAGACATGTCTAATGTATGTATTCAAGCATGCACACTCTTGGATTAACCTGCTTTGTCCCTAAAATATCATTCTTTTCCTCCAGATAGTTTTTAATGTAACTAATTATTCAGTATATTTGCATGAGTATTGGATCATTCGACCAGGGTTTGCATTTGTTTTGCCAGAATAACTGACTTTTCTATTTATCCGACAGGCACATGGATCTCCTGATTGGTTGCATCCTACTTATAACTTAGAATCACATCTCTCTCCACTTATTGGTGACTATTATGTACGCAAAAGAGATGGATTGAACAACCTATGGATCTTAAAACCTTGGAACATGGCCCGAACTATTGATACAACTGTAACAGATAATTTGTCAGCTATTATCCGCCTGATGGAAACTGGTCCAAAAATATGCCAGAAATATATCGAGCATCCTGCTCTGTTCCAAGGCAAGAAATTTGATATCCGTTATGTAGTACTGGTTCGCAGTGTGAAGCCTCTGGAACTGTTCCTTGCAGATGTTTTCTGGGTATGCTATTTTTTTTTGTTGATTTGCTAAGATGCTAAATGATATGGAACAGATTTTCAAATTCCTTCTATTAGGATGCCTATCTTGAAATAGTTATTTCATCTTTATTTTCAGGTTAGGTTGGCAAACAACCAATACACTCTCGACAAGAGCAGCCTTTTTGAGTATGAGACCCACTTTACTGTTATGGTATGTTTTAACCATTTTTGATTGCAAAATCTGAAATATTTTGGTCATAAAGGGGCTGAAAATGGAATGTAGAAGAACAAAATAAAAGCATTTTGCCATACAGTATTGTTAAATGAGGGTTTTTTCCCTTCACATTGTCATAATTGGCTGGGGTTTTATCATACATTTCTTCTTGGAGTGATTTGTTTCCTTACTTTGATGTAATTGGGAATGGCTTGCAGAACTATCGTGGAAGAATGAATCACAAGAACACTCCAGAGTTTGTGAAGGAATTTGAACAGGAACACCAAGGTTACAGCCTCCATCACTTATTGCTTTACTTCCTGAAGAGAATGGTTATTCACAACCAGAAACGAATTTATTGGATAATAGAATTCACTAAATGTAGATTCTTGTGTATGTTGCAGTTAAATGGTTGGATATCCATGAGAGAGTAAGAAATATGATTCGATCTGTTTTTGAGGCAGCTGCAACAGTACATCCAGAGATGCACAGTCCAATGTCGAGGGCAATGTATGGTGTGGATGTCATACTTGATAGCTCTTTCCAGCCAAAGTTATTGGAGGTTTGTAGTTGTCAATGTGTTTCTCTCTCTCTCTAGTGCTCTCCTAGCATCATATGGTCAATGCACAGTTTGAAATCAAACCTTAAACACGACAAGATGACTACTTAAGTCATATTTAGCTGTTTGCTCATTCTTCAATGCGATTGCTTCAAGGTAGTTTTCACTGGGCTTTTGAAGATGAACTCTTCATTTTCTGCATGTAGGTCACTTACTGTCCAGACTGTACAAGAGCATGCAAGTACGATATGCAAGCAATAGTTGGAGGGGGAGAATTAGTGAAAGGTATTGATTTCTACAATTATGTGTTTGGTTGTCTCTTTCTTGATGAAACTACACACGTGTGCCCGTTGTAATTTAGCTTGAAGGGTTTTCTCATGTATACAACTGTAGTCATGAAAGACTTAACAGAGTTCTCTTTTTTTGTTCACTATAGTTTCATAGATGATTGCATGCTTGCATGCTTATAAATAATATTTTCAGCTTGGATTTAGTCACTTTTTTTGTTCTGTTTTGTGAGAATTAAAACCCAGAATCTCCAAATTGACAATCCTAATTAATCATCAGAGTATATAAAGGTTTTCATTCCATAAGCGGATGCCAGCGCAAATGAGTAAATTAGTGGTTGTGGATTGTTAAAAGGACGATTGAGCTTGCTGTGATTTGCTGGCTGGTTTTGAGTGTTGTCATCATTTTTCTCTTTGACTAAATGTCTTTCCTTTATAAAAAAAAAAATACCCCACCTATAACTATTCTTGGTCATTTTTAAAGATACCCAAACATACTTTATTATGATGTCATCATCCTCTAGAGTCGCTACCTCTAGTGATGATCATTTTTCTTTAATCCAGAGTGCAAGTTTATATTATTAATTTCTCAATCTCTTCTATTACTAATTATAACAAAAACTTTTCCTCAAATTTGAAAAATACTATCTCTCAAATATACCTCTTTAATAATGGAAGCTTCTAACTCTCGAGTTGGAGCTTGATAGAGATGGTCAAATTGGAAAAGATTTTGTCTAACAATGTTAAAGAGGTGTTAACCATTTTTGCCTAAAAGTATAAGTTCTAAGCAATCGAGCTATAACTACCCATTTTAAACAGTTTTTAAATAGCATTATTCACTAAGAACCATATGATGTGATAAATTAAGACACATAAAAAATCTTGGTACTTATACAAGAGTAATGAGCCCTTTAACTTTGATGGAAAGTCAAGTAATAAAACTATTCAAGAATCTTCATAATTTTAAAAACAAAGATGGAAAGTTAAGTAATTCATTGTACAACAAGTCAACCAAAGTCTTTCATATCCATATCTTTATCACCCATTATAATAATATCATCAAAGTTTAGCCAATTATTCTTATTGCGATGAGTTTGTAAATTGATAGAACTTTTATGGTTTTTGAAAGTATAAAGTGTGTTAATATAAACATTTTATTTTCAAAAGAATAAAGACATTATACATATAAAAAAAATACATGATCTTATTAAAATAAAAAAGGCTCATTAACATAGAATGTCTTGTGGTATTATGAGCCAAATTGCTACCAAGACTAAAACAATTAAAGAATAACAAGACAAAATAGGCCAAATCATTCCTACAGCATAATCAAACAAGAGTAATTACTCTTTGAACATAATAAGAGCAAAATCTATATAGAATTTCTAATAGGTTTCCCCTTCAGACAATTATGACTTAATTTTATCTTCTATTCCTACATCTTCTTCCTCAATTTGTCCTTATCATGATACTTTAGGGTGCTAATGTGAAGATCGACCATGTTGAACCTACTCATTTATACAGGTCTTGGGAAAGTTGTTTGTAGTGGTGGGATGACAAGTTCCAACCTTTATGGTTCTCTTTTTAATCCTTGCTACCCCCCCTGGTAACCACTTGTATTCGTCTTTCTTATAAGTCTCAATATTTGGTCAGCACACTTCAATTTCATCATGTTAATTCACTCATGCATCCTGGTCTCATGACTATACTAGAAAGGAATCTCATTATTCAAATAACAATTAGAAGCCATCCCAATTACTTTCAAGATTTTTTGTTTTCTTTACACCATACCTTTAAGAACTCATTCAGCATTCATGACTTTAGAGGCATGAATATTCTCATCTCTATAGTCTTACACTTTAATAAATGGTTTATCCATATTTTTATCATGAAAATCATTTCTTTAGCCTTAATTGTTACCAACATTCCATTTATGATATATTTCATTGATTAGCAACGAGGAAACTACTACTCCAGTTATATAAATACATGATCTTTGAAATAATATGATGTAGGATGCCTGAATATCCATTATATACAGTGTCACTGGGAATATTCATGGCCCCATATACAATTCATCCTTCAAGGTCCCCATTACTTGGCAAGCCGTCATATGCTCTTGCCATCATTATATTCATGACTTCCTTGTTAAGTATTTACAAGGGTTTTCTTAATTCTTAAATCAATTGAATCTCTCACACATAAATAAATTTAGAAGCAAATTGTTCATACAAATAATTATATTCAATGTCACTCCTCTATTAGTTATATTCTTGATGAAAGCTTAAACCTCACTCAAATATTCTTTGTATTTATAAATGTTATTACTAATCTTAGAAGCTTTGACCCTTAACTTATTTGTCTTATAAGCCACCATATCATTTAACCTATTAATTTGCTCAATCTCATAGTTGAACAAAGTATTACCTTGAAGCAATGTGTCTTTGCTCGTAGCTAATATTTTATTATTCCTAACTTCTAAATCAATGAAAAATAAAAAAATATTTTTTAACCTTTTGCTTTGTTGATAATTACATGAATCCTAACTATTGTAAACCACTTAGCCAATTTAATATATTATGGATTCTCATTCTAAATAGGATAAACCTTCTAATCATTTGTGTGAACTCAAACTCTTGTCTTCAATAGTTTTTCTTTAGTAGATCATGACTTTTGATTGCCTAGTTAACTATGTTCTAATCTCTTGGTTGATTAAAATTCTTCAAGCTTAGTTGATTACTGCCAACAATCAATTTCAACCTTCTTTTCTTTGTTTAAATATAAACAATTACTATTTTCATCTATTTGACACATTTGTGTTTATTTTTTTAATATAAATAACAATGAGTCCTAATTGTCTTAATGAATGGTTGATCTCCTATATTTATTAATCAACGACCAATTCTAGCTTTTTTTTTTATGATTTACAAAGTGAAAAACTACTATTTTAATCCAACAATACTATTTTGAACAAACCTACAAGTTTAAAAAAACTTTATTGTATTGATCCTAATTAAAAATCATTTTTATATAAAAATAAAAACAATGAACAACCCTACAAGTTTGTTTTTCTTAAAGAAAAAATGAGTATAAATCTCGTAGACCGGGTTAGACGCCTATTTCTTGTTAAATAGGTGGATGACACGTCTCTTGCTTTTTGTTTTTTTAAATTATAATAGTGAGTTTTGTCTATTTTGGAAAATGACTTATCATCGTCTTATTCAAGCTCTAACCTTGTTCAATGATTTCCCCCTCATATATTTTCACTTAAAACACCTAAAAAATCATCTTAGAAGCTCAAAAACCCTCCAATATGTATAAAAACTAAAATAAAAGTGCAAAAGACTTTCCAAGTGTGTGTATATATTCCTAGTATTATTGAAGATATAAACTTTTTTCATTCATTGAGTTTCTCTCTTAAAGCCTAGTCAATGAGCACCAAAATCAAAGTTACTAGTGGATGAAATACAACCACAAGAGCTTTCTCCTAAAAAAAATTTCTCCTCTCTCCTCTCTCCTCACTTGTAATCTTTATGAATTGAAACGTGACAAAAATAAAATTTAACACTAAAATATATTAACATACAAGAATAACGATGAAAAATAAGAAAAATAAAATTTTAGCGATCAAATAGAACTTTTATGTGCCTCTTATGAAAAGACCTCCATTTACTATTTTTAATGTCAATTTTCATTCTCTATCTCTTAATGTATTTTTAAAATAGAAGTTAAAGTTCTATTTATAAAATTAATTGTTAATTTAACTTAGAATATTTAACGGCACATTAGATAAGTTAGATAAAACAAATCAAAAAAATATTAAGCTCATAATACTATGAAAATATAATTTTAAATGATAAAATTGATAAAAATAAAGTCTAATAATCAAATTATAAACTTTGCAAAAGGATCCAGATGTAAAAAATAGCCAAAAATAAACAACAATAAACTCCTAATTTGTTATAGTTTTTTTTGAGTTAATTATATTTTCTTAACTTTATTTTTTTAATTTTTAATTGTTAATGAAATTGTTTTTTTTTCTAATAAAAAATCAAGTTTATTTGCAATTTAAATAGAATAATGATTTTATTGGGGTGTTGGATTTTTAGACAATATATGCAGTATTGGGTCAAGTGGATGAAAGCTTTCATGGGTAGGCCGATGCAAACTGTCCTGTCCTCGCTACGTTGACAGACAAGTGACGTAACTCTAAGTCCCTGAAAAACCCTAACACAGCATTACAGGGGTTCCATTTATGAGCCCTTCTCCAATCACCATCATCTTCTTCATACATTTGCATTCCATTCACTGATTCAAATACCACCAAATTTCAACTTCAAATGTATAATTGCTGCTTTAAAGTCCACTTTTGTTTGTTGATTGAAGCTCTCTCTTTTGGGTCACCATAGTTTGCTTTTGCTATGGGAATCTTTGCGGTTTTTTCGTTCTCTCCATGACGTGCAGAGATTTTAACAAAAAAACCACAAAACCGGCAGACCTAATAGAAAATCTGGCTGTATTCAAAGAGGAGTCATTGCTTTAAATTAATCAGTGGAGTGGGGTTGCTTATGACCCTCGTTTCCTTAACTCGACCTTTCAGGGTTCGAGCCTCCACTATCTCCATTGCCCGTTTTCACGGTAAAACTCAAGGAGGAGTTCGCTTTTACCCTGATAGAGAGGTAATTCAAAACCCAGAGTCTTGGTTTGTCAAAGTAGTTTCCACCCTTTTTGTCAATTCACATTCTTTGGATGCGTGTTTGAATTACTTGTGTGAAAGGGTGACACCTTTGATTGCATTCGAGGTAATCAAAAGGTTTAATAATCCAAAAGTGGGTTTCGAGTTTCTGGAGTTTAGTAGATTGAATTTGAATGTCAATCATTGCTATTCCACATATAATTTGCTTATGAGGTCCTTATGTGAAATGGGTTACCATGATTTGGTGAATATTGTGTTTGATTACATGGGGAGTGATGGGCATTTGCCTGATAATACACTTTTAGGATTTTTGGTAAATTGGATGGCGCAAGCGAGCAAGTTTGACATGGTTAAGAAAGTGCTTACTGAGGTTCAGGGCAAGGAGGTGCGCATCAATTCATTTGTCTGTAATAATTTGTTGAGTGTGTTGGTTAAGCAGAACCAAGTGCACGAGGCCATTTACTTGTTTAAAGAGTATTTGGTAATGCAATCTCCTCCTGACGCTTGGACTTTTAATATTCTTATCCGAGGTCTTTGCAGAGTAGGGGAAGTGGATAGAGCTTTTGAATTTTTCAAGGATATGGAGAGTTTTGGATGTTTACCTGATGTTGTCACATATAATACTCTTATAAATGGACTGTGCAAGGCAAATGAAGTACACAGAGGGTGTGAATTGTTCAAGGAAATTCAGTCTAGAAGTGATTGTTCGCCAGATGTTGTAACTTATACATCAATTATATCGGGGTTTTGCAAGTCTGGTAAGATGAAGGAGGCCTCAGATTTATTTGAGGAGATGATGAGGTCTGGGATTCAGCCCAATGTAATCACTTTTAATGTTCTTATTGATGGCTTTGGCAAGATTGGGAACATGGTTGAAGCAGAAGACATGTACAGAAGGATGGAATATTTTGACTGCTCAGCTGATGTAATCACCTTCACTTCCTTGATTGATGGCTATTGTCGAGCTGGTCAGGTGAACCACGGCTTGCAGTTTTGGAATGTGATGAAAACAAGAAATGTATCTCCCACTGTTTATACTTATGCTGTTCTCATTAATGCTCTCTGCAAGGAGAATAGACTTAATGAAGCTCGTGATTTTCTGGGGCAAATAAAGAATAGTAGTATAATTCCAAAACCATTCATGTACAATCCTGTGATTGATGGGTTTTGCAAGGCTGGCAATGTGGATGAGGGGAATGTGATTCTAAAAGAGATGGAAGAGAAGAGATGCAAGCCTGATAAGGTGACATTTACCATTCTTATTATTGGGCATTGTGTGAAAGGAAGAATGTTTGAAGCAATTAATATTTTTAATAGAATGTTGGCAACCGGGTGTGCCCCTGATAACATCTCTGTTAATTCTTTGATATCCTGCCTTTTGAAGTCTGGGATGCCTAAAGAAGCCTATCGCATTAGGAAAATGGCATTAGAGGATCGTAACTTGGGTTTGTCATCTTTTGAGAAAGCTATTCCTTTGAGGACAAATACAGACATCCCAGTGGCAGTTTGAAAGAGGGTGTGGTGCAAAATTGAAATCAGCTTGTTGGAGCTGTCACATGAAAAGGGCTGTTCCATCATCATGCATCTCTACCTTGTAGCATAAATGAGCTACGAGATGGTTTCAAACAGTAAGTTCTTTGTCTTTTTTAATTTGTCAGTGAGATCAACAGATCAAATATTACTTCAAATATGCTGCCTTTGTTGGATCTCAATTTTTCTCTACTTGTACGCATTTCTCTTCTTGACTTTCAAAGCATCTTTGCACTTCTGCTGTGAATAATTAATTTGGTTACTTCCTCTTACATATTTATAATACTGACAATAATTATATATATTTTCCATAAACTTCTTGATTATGCCCTACATTGCTTAATATGAAATGCTGCTAGTTTTACTGTAGTGATGTGTGTTACTAGCCATGTCCTACTGTTTAATGGCATTAGCAAATATAATGGAGGAAAATGGTTGCTCTGGTGACTTAAGTTGTGACATGCTTAATCAATGCTAGATAGCTCAAATGTCTGTGTGGACATTGAGGCACTGGGATCTGATGTATAAAATAGCACGAGTAAGACAGAATTCATGCAGAAATAAAAAGAAAAAGAGGAGAACAAAAAGCAGTATGATAGACGTGGTGTGTTAGGATTGTTTTGTTAGTGACTTTGGTTGTAGAAGGCTTCAGTTTGTTGTTAAAATTCTTCATAATGACTATAGTAACAACAATAATCTCCAAGAAGAGAATTGAGAAGTGGTCATGTCCCTGACCAATATACGTATTCGAGCTGTGTTTTGTTTGTCAAGCATTTGTCGATCCTGCAACCCAGCTTGCATTTTCATTCTAACTTCTCAAGGTTTTTTAGTCCACTATTTTTATTTTTATTTTGTCATGGTTCTTCACATCTAATTTTGGTATGAGATTGGACCGACACACATGCTCCGACCCACAAGTATTTGCTCTTGTGCACAAGCAAGCACATGCACATTATGGTTCTTCATTACGACTTGTGTTCATTTGTACCGAGGGGAGTAGGGTTTGGTTGTCCAATCCTTGTCAAATGCTTCAAGTGCTAATGGCTGTAACTTATAAGTTGGGGATGTAAGAATCATTTGGAAGGAATTTTGTTTGCTCAAACTGCAATGTTACCTCTAGAATGTGAGGATGACAGAGAATGACAGAGAGCATCAGTTAATATCAAGTCTAAGTAGAGAAACACTGCATCCAATCTAGCTATAGGGATCACCATAAGAATAGTGGGCCGTGTCCTTTTATGAGGTAGAACGCCGGTGTTGGAGTGGATCGTGGTACTTGCAATTTTATCACATGAAGCAAGGGAGACAAACTAAAAACATATATTAACATTTGTATCTCTACCTGTGAACATCCAATAAGAGTGCCCCGCATTTAGTCAAAGATGTATATCCAAAATGGTGGTAAAGTTTATTTCTTGATAAAACATGTGAGAATGAAGTGGTGACCTCTTGAACTCAACATTCTTATCTAATGCCAAGTGGTCATGTATCTGGTCAGGCTCACATGTATCAAAAGCTTAACTTAGTTGCAATCAATTCGAATTCATGGTGGTCATTTTGTCGTTGCACATTATTCATCAACCTGTTCTTGACGTCTGTCTTGCTTAATGGACCTTGCAGGCTGGCAGCGTTTGCACGTTTTAAGGCATTGGCGGATCACGAACAGGATGCAATACACAGTTTGAGGTTAAAACTGTTAATATCTGATCTGAACTTACAAGACCTATGTCTTTTTTTACGTTCTTGGATGGAAATTGGGGAAAGTTGGTTTTGGGGTTTCCAATATAGACGAGTTTAGCAGGTAGCTAGGAGCAGTAGCTTTTCCCATGTATATCAGTAATGCCTTCATTGTCTGATATGATATCAAAAGGGACCCAATGGCATTGAAGATCAAGCAATGTGGCTATTTTTAATCAATTCCACTTTCAGTTTGATTTTGGTAACGTGCTGCACTGTTTGGTTTGTTGTCTCTGATCGCCATTTCGCTTTACAATAGAACTGAATTATTCACTGGGGTAAATTTTATAGATCACAGATCCATTCTCTAATCAACGTAAGCTGTTGCATTGAAGGCAAGGATGGATATAATTTCCCCAAATTAGGATTTGACCTCGTGCTAAGATCGCCTCATGTATGCATGATCAAATCAAATATATGTTTTAATTAATTACATAACTGCAAATGGTACACTTAGCACCAGGGTCTATACATAAAGTTGGGAAATAGGGCATGCCTTATTTTCGTACATCAACACACATGGGCGTGCACCCTGAAGGCAAATTCCCATTACAAGCTACTGAAACTAGTATCGTACACCACAAACCACTCATCCTGCTCATCAAATCTTCACAATCAAGCTGAAACGACAGGATATGATGCACAGGTTGCAATACCTGCAAAAAAAATACAGTCACCAAAATCAGGACAAGCATTTTGAACATAAAGGCACGTAAAGAATTGCTCAACAAGTCGAAAGCCCTGTCATCGTGGCATCACATATCAATGGGGCCCGTTCACAGTTAGTTTAACAGTTTGTTGATGCATCGAATATTCTTCAAGTGGTTGCACGGTTGATCTATATATAGGTTGGGGCTTACCACACATGTTCTTCCCCATCTCCATCTTGAAGTAACCATTGTCACCCCAGTCTTCTCCCCAAGAGTTCTTGATCAGCCAATATGGGACGCCATTCTCTACTCCATACCCAACTGCAAGAACAGCATGGTTCACATCCTGCCATAAGCCAAGAGAACATCAGAAAGAAATCGTCATCTATAAAGGTTATGACTAAACACGTTCAGTATGCAAGCGGGAAGAATATAATATGTTTGATGGTTTACATCCATTCACGCTGCCTGCATCTAGCCGGGACAAGCAACTGAACTAATCTAACATCTATGGACGATCAAGAGGCGTAACTTTCACAGAAAGGTTGTTGACTTATGCAGTCTCTTGACATTTCAAAACTTGAACATAAACTAGATGTTTCTAAAAGTTTTAAAAGGAGCAATGTCCCCAAAATTTTACTGAAACAATACGATTTCACTGAATAAATTATCACCCTAAAAATAGTTTTAACTCACCATGGGAGTACTGCCACAAGTGTTGGTGGTGAACACTCCTTCCTTGTACAGACGGAAACCACTTACTACCTCAAACGCTACACTCACTGGACGGACAAATGCAACAGCATGCTGTAATTCGTCTTCAGCACCCTGTATTTGAGTATAAGATCAGGGAACCTCAAATGATCAATAACGCATACTAGCATGAAGTTTCGAGAGTAGCAAATGATCAATGGACAAATTTTGAACCCCCCAAGAGACCATATTTAATTATAACAGCCTCTTGTAGCAAATGGAGAATGAACAGATAACTTCAAAGAAAGAAATGAAGAGTCTCTACTCTCTACAAAGGGGATTGTATTATATTAGATCTCTAGAGTATTTGCGCTAGAAAAAAACACAGCTTCTTTGAGCTGCAACATGGATGTGAATGCTCGAATGCCGAAAACAAGTACATCTACAATAGCCAACCCAAACACATGCAAGAACCAGAAATTAAGCCACATCATACACCAAAGTTTGCCAACTCAACAGCTCGAGTGAGAAATTTCCTGCTTAAGCCAGAAAGAATATTCACACAAAATACTATTTAGGGGAATTGTGCACGCTACTTACCAGTGTAATGTTGACAGACTCGACAACTTGGACACCAACGTTTTCTGATGAGAACTTGCAGGCACCATCTGTTCCAGTGTAAGGATATGCTTCTTCGGTGTCAAGGCCACCATTGAATTTAATGTATTCAAAGGCTTGGGATGGCAACCCACCATTGCAGCCAAAGTTATTAAATGCTCTGGCACAGTCCACAAGCTGCTGTTCAGACAGGGAGATTCCTTTCCCAAAAGCCTGGTGGTAAGCAGCCTCTAGAGCTCCAGTGGTGCTGCAGTAGAAAAATATTCAAGTTAACAAGCATGAAACATATAGTTAAAACCAGCAAGTTTCAAAAACAAATTTAACCTGAAAGTCCAGCAAGATCCACAGTGACCTTGATTCTTTACGGGACTGACTATGCCTTCTTCCCTCCAGTCTTTCTATACCCACAGAACACAGCCCATGATAAATATTTACTAGTATTCGCTAATTAAGCAATAAAAATCACACACGCACACGCACAAGCACACACATAGATAAGGAAAAGCAGTACCGTTTCAGGAAGAACAGCGTTGGTAAGTTTGTGATTGCCCTTGGTGGTTGCAGAGCAATTTTGGGCAGCTCCCAGTCTGTACTTTTGGAACTCTTGCCATGTCCAATCAGCATATTCTGCAGAATCGTGAAAATGTTAGGATTATGCTGCCTTCAACCACTATAAAGTAATTAGTGGACCTAAAATAAGTAAGACTTACGATTAAGACCAAGAGTGTAAGGCAAGCCCTTTTTATTGGTGGATCTAATCAAATCCAAACTCTCCGAGAATATTGCAAACCTTAACTTCATCTCCTCCTCTGTCTCATACCTCTTTCCATGCCTTGAAACACCCAAACAAGCCAAGCATCCGGTGGGATAAGAAAAACAGACAAACAAACAAAACCATCTGATTATTGAATGATCATCATGATTAATAGAAACGTACCTGTGAGCAAAACGAGCAAAGGAGTTAGCCCGGCAGGATTGGCCTAAGACCTTAACAACAGAAGATTCGATGTCATGGAGACTGTCAGATACAAGTTTGATGGGGTTGGATTCCTCAAAACTTGATCCTGCTGCAACGCAGCCTAGGGTGACCAAGATCGATGAGACCACCAGGACGGTGACACGAGCCATCATTCACCTCGTTTTTGTGGGTGGTCGATGATTACTGGGTGAGAGAAAATGGAGTGGAGTCTGTTCATTTAATAGATTTTAGAATCTTTGGTCACGGTGCAAAGTACATTTTGATCCTCAGATATCGTGTTACTATAAATTTGGTCCCGAAACAAAATATACTCCCAATTGGATACTCATCCTCACCTTTCAAAATCTATAGTACTTCAGCTAGTCTTGCATGATAGCTTTAGAATACGCATTTATAAATCATTATACATCACATAAGTGAGTCTTATTAGAAAAATATCATAAACCCATATCTTATTACAAGTGAATTGGACAAGATTAATGTGTGATGGTAGGCATCATTCTACGACTTGTGAGGAAAAAAACGTACACACGCAGCTGCCTAGTTTTATGATTTGAGGGCTAATTGGATAGTGTCTAAATAGTTAAGGGGCTCGTTTTACCCGATTGATAATTGGGTGACAAATATGTCCTTTTCCGGAGAATCTCCTGGTTGGTTTTCGTATTAGTTGTAGTTTTAATTTTAAGAAATGTAATAGATATTGTTTCGAAAGTGATTTTTGTTTTAAAAAAGTATTAAAATGATTTTTTATTCAGAAATATATGATAATATTATTTAAATATTATTTTTGATATAAAAATGATTTAAAAATACTAAAACCTTACAGCAAAAATAAATAAAAATTTAAAACACAAAAACAGTCAACCTCTCTAACCTTTACTGCAAGAACACGGAAGTTGTCTGATGGGATGCAGTTTTGTAACAACTTACTGTGACGCACATGGTGACGCCCAATGGTTCCTTGTCGTTGTAGCTTTTCCAAGTCATAGTCGTGGATTAAAAAGACTTGTATGAAAAACAAATTGGAGGCCTGGACCGTCATCTATTCTGCGTTACTTGTAGCCGTAAAATAACAAAATATCCCAGCAGTAGGGAAATAAAAATATGTGTTGAGCGGAGCATGCAGAGGCTCCAATGGTTAATAAAATAAATAAATAAAAGACTTTCATCATATTATTTTATTAAGCATTGCCTCTTCTTAATTAAGCTAGCTCAAATTAGACTTCTAGACCAAGTAGTTTGCCAATTAAGTCTATAATAAAATAAGCTTAACCGATAAAAAGTCAAATCAAGTGGCACTAAATTATTTCTTTTAATTTGATTAGTTCTTAAACTTAATGCACATTTAATTGTGCCCATGATTGAATCAAATTATCTTATTAAAACTCTAATTAGGTTTCCATTCTTAACTTTCATGCAAATTCATCCAATAATCATTTAATTTTATCTTGAATCTATTTATCCTTTCAATCTTGGATACAATGGATTGCGCTTGTGCTTCTAATTTTTCCGAAATTCCATCTTGTTTTTTCGTGCATTTGAAACCCTTTTTAGCCCACTCTTGCCAAGTTGCTACTTTCTTTTTTCTTTTTTGCTTTTCATTTGTTTTTTTGTTTTAAAAATAAAATACAATTTAGAAAAAATCCAAAATTAGGTTTTGATAATCATCACTCTACATTATGATTAATAGTGAAACCACCTATAGTCCATATTAAGTAAGGATATTAAAAAATCCAATTCTTGGATACTCATTATCATTGTTACCTGTCAATGATCAAATTGTTGATGCATTAATAAATGAAATAATGATTGGCATTCTTGTTAAGACTTGTATTTATCACTAAGAAATTGGTTGTTGTATCAACTAAATGTCCATATAGAAAGTTGGTCGAATAAGTGAATTTAGGTTCTTGATAAAATGTTTTATATAAGTTTTTTAATGAAACTAAACATGTGGACTTAATCTTCTAATTTATGAAAGCTTGTTTTCGTATACCCAATACTAAAATTCCCATAACATCTCTGCACATTATTTTAATGCCCTACATTGCTACTTCAATACTCTTAGATCTAATGTTTGTAATGTTATTGGTGTTGGGTTTCTAAGTATACATGCAACAAAAATCGTAAATTAAATTTTTTCTTATGGAGTTTCTAGGACAAATCTAAAGTTGTTTAGGATATAAACAAATGATACTTAAAGATCACAATTATTTTCGGTTTTGAATATTTGCTTTAAAGTTGGGTTGTTGTAAACTAAAAGTCGTCCAATTATCTTATTTTTAATGGTAACTCACATGAACTACTAATGATAAATCTTCCAAACCTTTCTAGAAAAAAGATTGTTATACCTTTTTTTTTGTGTGTTTTAGTTGTTTTTATATTGTATTACATTCATCTTCTCTTAGGAAACAAAAATCATTTCCTCCATCAACAGAGCTCGCTTGGAAAGACATGTCATAACCTATTTTTGAGTTATTTTCTAAAAATAATAAATAAATAAAACCAAAAAAGACTTACTTTCTGGAAAAAAAATCAAGTTGAAATTTTTGAATGGATTCGAGAGTTGATCGTGTCCCAACTATGCCTAAATATAAAGGAAATAACAGATTCGAGGTTAAAATAATTTATTATTGGATAAATCTGCATAAAAATTAAGTCAAAAGATATAATTACATTTTAATAGGTCTATTGGATTTAATTATGTTCCAAAATAAATTTTATTTATATTTAGAAATTAATTTATGGTCCAATTGAAGGATTTAATTAAATACAAAGATTAAATTATACTTTAATTTGGTCGAATTAATTTTATCAAGGGTTTAATTGATGAAAACTCAAGTTTGGGAGCCTAATTTGGGTTTAAGTGTGAATATTAAAATTTTCAAAGACCAAATTTAATTTTTCCAAGTCATTTGGGTGAAATAAAAGAAAATTGAAGTGTAATGGTGAATTGAGGATCAAATTATATAAATAAAAAACCAAGAACTAAAATAAAAAGGCGTATAAATTGAAGGTTGATATTGAAGTTTTGTTAGGGGATAAAATTGCATAAAATTAAAAGTTTAAATCCAAGTGGGAGCGCAATCAGAATAATTATAAATCAAAGGATCAAAGTGCACTTGTGTTACTCTACAAGATTTGCAGTCGTGAATGCAATGTTCAATGGTCTAAACAGTATTAGCACGTCATTGCAAAACTAGAAGAGGTGACTGCTTGTTACATGCAACGAGCAGTTGAAGGGCCACCTTTCTCTTATAAATAGTAAAGGAGAGAACGAGGGAAAGGAAAGCCACGACAATCACAGATTTCTCTATGACCAGCAGGACATCGATTCCTCCTTTCTCAGCACCAACAACCTTAATTCTCTTCCGTCCAATAACCTCAATCCTTCCTTTTTCCACCATCAACCACAATTCCAGTTTCTTAATCTTCAATTGACAATCATCATCTTCATGATCAACCAAGGTAGTCAAAATCGAGATTTTGACATGAATCGGAAAGGGCTCCGAAAAATCGGATCGTAAGATCGGATCGTAAAATCGTACCCGGATATGTCCATACAAAAATTATTATTTTTAATTATATTTAAATTTAAAAAATGAATTTAAATATAATTAAAAGACCCACAGTATTTGAGATTTGAAATTTAAACTACTTATTTTATGTTTTTCAAGTAATTGTATATTTTTTATGATTGTTGTATTTGAAATTAATTAATGTTATTTATTATCTTAAATTAATAGGATTTTTTTAAATTAATTTTTATGCTAACTAAGTTTTATGCTAATTATTATTATTATTATTATTATTATTATTATTATTAATATCATAACCCCTCCCCGTATAAACCTACTATTATTAATAATAATAATTTATAACCCATCCCCCCTACTATTATTATTAATAATAATTTATAACCCATCCCCCGTAACCCCCCGCCCCCTAGAAAGTAGAAACATGTTTTTTTTTTATTATTATAAGTAATATAAAAGGCAGCCCCCCTCTTAACCCTAACCCAGGATTCCAATTCTCTTCTCTCACTCTCACAGACGCCGCCCTCCCTCCCTCATCCTCTTCCCTCATCTCCCTCATCTTCTTCTCCTTTGCTTTCTTCTTTTCAATCTTCATCTTCAATGACTATTTTGAAAAGAAAGATTGAAATCTGAAGATGAAAACTCAAAGCCGACCGAACTCGTAAAATCGGAACGAGTCAACCTGATTTTACGAGTCAACCCGAGTTTGACCGGTTCGATTTTTCTTTCCGGTCCAACCAGTTTTGCTGAGCCAACTCACGAACTCGTACGAGTTTGCGAGTTGACTCGCGAGTTTAACTACCTTGTGATCAACAACCCCCTTTTCTCCATTAACAACAACTGCTCTTCTGTCCAACAGCCTACCAGCAGCAAATCTTTGGCACTAATAACTCCTCCATATCTTTTAGTGATAACGATAATGATTTCCTCTCCACCGACGACAAAACCAGCATAAGTTGTCTCCTCTTTTAACTGTAGTCTTCCATCTACTCCCGCAACCACAATAAACCACCATTCTTAGTAGTGCCACCACCTGCGGAACCAACCTGGACTCCTCTATACAATGACAGTGACACGTGCACCTTCTGTCTCCCTCTCCCCTCATCCTATTGTTCACATGGATGTGATTTAATTCACATCCCAATATTCACATGGTGAACAATGGTGGTGGCCATGTCTAGCCAAACCACCAAAAAAGGGCAGGCCAAATAGTTGGGCAGTCCACCCCTTGGAATGATGGGTTGCCACCCCAAAAAATAATAATAAAAAAATATCTACAGATAAAATATATATACAAGGCATAAAATGTAACCATATTTTTTCATAAAAAATTCGCATCTTTTCTCATGTGTTTTTGAAACGATAAATAAGATATCATAACCAAATTATGATTATCCGTTAGAATTCGCCCAAAATACATATAAAAAAGCAACAATCATTTTTTGTAATATTTAATTGTTGGAGTGTAAAATTACATTGTAAAGTACACTCATAAATATTAAAAAGATAATAATTGTAGTGCTAAAATTTGGACTTTAGAATGATTAGGTTTCTAATCCAATAAGGTAGAGACTCTCTAACAAAAAGAGATCTACTTTCAGTCTTAGAAAAGACTAACAAATAAAAAATCTAACTTACAAATAGAAATCAAACAACAATACAATTTAAAATAAAAAAAACAAAATATATCTTAAATTATTTTTAAATAAGAAAGACTATTCTAAGAAACCCAAATAAGAATCAATCACAATCCCAGTTATAATAACTTTAGTGGTCAGCATGGCTATTTGCGCCAACTGCTGGCTATGTAAGCCACCTCCTGTTCCCACATTTCAACATCGCTTCTCTTCAAAAAAGAAAATGCAAGAAAATGCCATTATGGATAGTCCACTGAAAGGAAAGATCAAAGAACCCACTCAGAAGTTGGGGAAATGAAAATGATAAGATGATGCCTGGAGGATACACGGTTTTGATTACAGTTGCCAAGTCTTTTATTTATTTATCTACAATCGACTTTTATATTTATATTATTTATTTGATTCTTTTGAAAATTGTAATAATTTTATATATATAAAACATGATGATAGAATTTGTTTTATTAAAATATTTTTTATTCAAAAATACATCAAAATAATATATATATATATATATATATATATATTTTAAAATTTATTTTTAATATCAACATATTAAAATGATTTTAAAAGAAATACTAATTTAAAACAAAAAAAATCAAAACATAAAACGATCCAAAGGGCTGCTTTTAAAAATCAATACATAGTAGCTATGAAAATAATAATTTATTATGAAAAAAGAATTAAATAAAAATAGCTACAACAACAACAATAATAAAAGAATTAAAAATATATTTTTATAAAATTTTACTAACTAAACTAAACCACACACACACACACACAAAATCTCAATCAACGTCCAAGATATTTATTTGGCGACTTTCACCATTCGTTTGTGTCTTCATCATCATTTCCATCATTGTTGTAACAACAAAATTGCTGATAAAATCCATGATACTATTACGATAGGAACGTAGTCATGTAGGCCTTTGGAAAATTAATTATAACCTATGAACAATCTTTTAGTATTTGTTTTTATGGTCTTTTAAAAAATATAAAATAAAACATGACATCAAATTAGTGCTTTTTAGATACCTTAAAATAATTATTTTGATAGATTCTCAATTGAAATACATCCCTAACTACAATTCAGAAACACACAAAAAAATCAATATGGTACATCTATATAGGTTTTATGTTCATTTCCTCTACTATCACCATGGATCCATGTTGGTTTTTTTTTTAAAAAAAAATTGATCATTATATTTTATTTTTTTTGGCTCGACTTGTCTTAAAAAATTACAAAATTAAATTTAAGGTTGTCATTAATTTTTTTTTGAAAAAAAATTAATTTGTCTTTGAAGTTTTAATTCATGCATATTCAATTCATGAAGTTTTATAATTTCATATTACTGTATTCAGACATCAAGTGCTGGGGAAAAAAATCATTGAAAAACAGGAAGAGAGAGAGAGAGAGAGAGTTGGGTAAGGTATATTCTTACAGAAAGAATCTTATGGAGGTGTTGTGAATTTTTCATCTAAATTCTTTATTCCAATTTGAGTTTTTAAATATTTTATTTTAGGTTAAATAAATTAAATAAAGAAGATTTATAGAATACTTTCGAGGTATGAACATGTGAAACACAAGTTGAGAATACCTTGGTGGCTAGATATGAAGGGAAGATAACAATAAAGTCTCCCACCCTTGAGAAAACAGGAAGAAGAAGAAGAAGAGGAGGAGGAGAGAGAGCTAGGCGCAGAAGCTAGCCTTATAGGCCCGCAGGTCCATGGACTTTATAAGAGGAGCCAGCCAGCCAGCCAGCCAGCATGCATTGCAGATAACCTATTTTCTATAGAAATAGACTCGTTTCATATCCAAAAACTAGGCAGCAGCTGTCCACCAACACCAAGTAAACAATAATGGAGCGAAAAGCTTTTCTCAGAAGACTATGATGAATGAATATTATCCACCCCCACTAGGTTTCGTAATAAATAATTGTCCAATACATATTTAATTATATACTAAGTGATCTAGTGATATGAATATATTTAATCATATACTAAGTGATCTAGTGATATGAGATTACGAGTAAAGTAGTTTAGTCATCTTATTATTTTTTGTTCGAGCTCTGTGGTCGTTAATATGATAGTCATTAGAAACTTATATAGTAGTTAAAAATACACACTTAGCGGGGCACTCAAATTAATCAATATATATAAGATAATTTATCCTCGACATGTGTTTGTATTATTCTAAGATCAATGCGTCATCTTACTTTTATTTTTATATTTTGTCATAGACCTTACTTTAACCTCCACTCCTAATCTTAGTTCTTGCTCTTAAATTTAATAATATATATATATATATACTTTAACCTCCACTCCTAATCTTAGTTCTTGCTCTTAAATTTAATAATATATATATATATATATGAATAAATAGAAATAATAATAATATAAAAGTATCAAAAATATTTAATTTAAAATAATAAATAAATATTTTTATATAAAAAAACAATTTTTAAAATATAGTATCAACACCCTTCGAACAAATAAAGGAGTCAGTTGACAACCCAAAGTATTTTCTATTTCTCATAACCAAATAAATGTGTGCGTCATTTCTTCCACCAACACGCATTTAATTTGTTTTTTATTTAATTATTTCAATTCCAATAAAAAAAAACATAACTATAATATAATCAGCTCCCCTTGAATTCATATTTTGAAACCTGCATACGTATAGAAAATCAATATTCTTTATATGTTGATGATTTAAGCTATTGTTTTCACAGGATTCTTGGGATTTGTCTAAGCTTGACCCAATTATTAGGTTTTCTTACACTCATTCTGGTGCTGCCTTGTATCGTCACCTTTTTTTATATTATTATTATTATTATTATTGTATATTCAGTAGTCGTATGTTTTATTCATAATTAATATTTATGAATGATTATTATTGTATATTCAGTAGTCGTATATTTTGTTCATAATTAATATTTATGAATGATTATTATTGTAATTATGAACGCATGGTTAATAAGCTATTGCTTAGAAATCCCTCCAAACTGTGCAAAAAACTGCAGCTGACACGTACCCATTGACCAGGGAGTGTTTGATAGTCCGGTGATGGTTGTGATTATTTTTTTAAAGTGATTTTTGTTTAGAAATATATTAGAATAATAAATTTTTAATTTTAAAAAATTATTTTTGATGTCAGTATATCAAAATAATTAAAAAAATATCAAAAATATTTCATTTAAAATAAAAAATTCAAAATTTGACCAAACAGGCTCTTCTTATCAAAAACAAAAATCATCTAAAATGCTTCCAAAATATCTGATAAAAGCGTGTTAATTTGGACTTATTGGTGAGGCATATAATTTTGGGATGGTGACGAATCAAGAAAGAAAAAAGAAGAGGAAAAATGCATGGTGCGCCTTCAAGGTTAGGTGATTATCAGGCTTCATCATGAAATCTTATCAACCTTTTTAAAATGAGCCACAAATTCTACAATTTAATTTTTTTTATTATTTCTATATAGACACGCCAAAATATCTAATTTCTATGAATAATTGAGGAGGATGATTTTGCTTTTTAAGCCTATGATTTTCCTTTTATCTCATAGCCATGAGCCATAACCTCCTTATATGATTTTAGAAATTCTTTTTAATTAAGAAAACAATTTGAATTGATAAATGGTGCTCTCTGGATATTAAAAGCCTTTTTCATAAGGGTCATGAACTAAGTTATTAGTAGTTAAGCAAAGCTCATAAATTAGGTATTGAAAATAAAATATATTCTTTTTAACTTAACTTGAGTTTTCCTCGGATTCCTTGTTGTTTGAAAATCACAAAAGGTCGTCGAGTCAAAATAATCTACTTAAAATTAAAACTCTTTAAAAAATTGAAATCTATCTAATTTCATTTCAACATTTGGACTTAAATGGGCATGACTTTTGAAGTTATGATTTGATTCTAAAGTAACAAACAATTTCAAACAAAGAGAGCATCAACCAAGTTTGCAAAATCCTTGACAAATATGATATCGACAATTATTGATCATCCTTCAAAATTTAGTAGCCAGGGGAAATGCAGTATACCCTATGGGGATGCAAACAAATATTTAGATTAGTTGGGGAAAAGAAACATAGAAAAATGATGATTTTATGAAATTTACCAAATGAAAAATGTATCTTAATGATAAATAGAAGAACAAGTACATTCAGATCAATTAAGGGCAAACCCATGATTTAATGAACTCCATTAGCAGTTGAGAGTAACGTTGCACTTGAAGGGTATTTTCATGTCTAAAATATTGTTTAACCCTTTAAAATATGATCACGACCCCTAAAAGATCTTTTAATAAATATTTGAGAGAATGCGTAGCTCCAAGATTGAATAGGGTGCAATCTATTTTGAAGCTTATAAATTCAAGGTGCATTTAACCTCATGAATACGGGTAATAAAAACTCATCATAGATGATAATATTGTATTTATTTTTATGTGTTGAGAAATATTTATTAAGATGAATATTTAGCATACATACAATAACGAGTCTTTGTTGCAAGCTATGAGATACATGGCTTGATGATTTGATATTTTAATAAAATATGGTGATAACAAATGCTTGGAGAGTATTGTTTTAACTATAGGTAACTCTATAAATGATTGGGAATATAGAATGATGACAATTATCAAACATTTTGATGATTGTTGGTAGGATGAATACAGCTAATCGAGAACAATTGTTTAGCAAATCCAGGAAATGGGTGACTTGTTAAGCTCCTTCAATGATGAATTAAGGAACACTAAACTTAAAAGCATGGTTAAACTTGATAAACAACAAGAGCAACAATCATCGTGGACAACTTATGTTTGGCATTGTATTCATAATTTGGGTGGATGGCTGCCATAAGATAAACTTCAATAACCTAGTGAATTAAAGAACTATAAAAGCTTCGGAAAACTGACAAAGACACCTCATGACAATAGAACATGAAAAAAAAAGAGGGAACTTATATCTCAAACCAAGTAAGGATACATTCATGTCATCTAATCCTAAAATATTTCATATATATTTTTCAATTTTCTCTCATTGAAATGCAATAAGATTTTGATTAATGAGACTAGTTTTAAATCATGAATTAGAAATATCAAGAATTTCAATTTTAGTAACCTTGCCATTAGAAATGTCATTTTTTAATTCTACAATCAAATTTGTCAATGAGTCATATATATCAAAGATATTTAATTGAAAGGCAAAAACCTGCTACCATGAACACTAAAGATAGAGGCAAAGTAGGATTATTGGAATAAGAGAATTTCCTAATCTACATTTCAAAGAGAAGTGGTGGCATGGAGAAATTTTACATCCAAACAATTATTTCTCTCATTGCAATACCATAGGATAAAATTTTAGAATATTTATTTTATTATTTTCATACTAATTAGTTAGTTTTTAGGTTATTCAGGATCTATTTTCATATTGGATCATGTAAGTCCATTAAATGATCTTATTGTTTTATTTATAATACTATTTTGTAGGACTTAATTTTATGATTTAATTTACATAAAGGTTGTTGCATATTGAAGCATAAAAAGATTTTTGTTCTTGTTTAATATTTGATTAAACTACTCTTTAAATAATTGACCAATTCTTGTTGTGATTTTTATATTTTTTATGATCATATTTAAGTGATGACATTATGTGAGGGTGATTATTATAGCCTTGATTTCTTAAAGCATGTTGTCTATTGTATCAAGCTCAACTATCAATCTCAAGCCTAAATTAGGTCTTGGTTTTGTTAATTCAATAAAAAACTCCATCAGGATTCACATTAGAGGGGCTTTGTAAAATTATAAAGGAGAAAAAAAAATTTGGTTGGCTTAATGCAAGGAACAAAAAAGTTATTGAGATTCTAAGGGTGTTCATCATATTCCTTAGGTGAAAATATGTTGAAAACTAGCATTGTAGATTTACAAAATCCTAACTGGATTTTTCAACCACCTGTTGTCTTCCACAATAGATGACACATCATCTCATTTAGTTATTTTATTTCTGAAAATAATTGGATGGGTGACATGTTAACTACTATTTATTTTTTTTACAAAGTCAAGAATGCAAGCTTTCTTTATGTTGAGCTAGGGTTGTGTGCAATATATCTTTGGCTTAACCACCCTATGCCTTTCTATTTATATTTTTGTCAATATGTTATTTGGATTTTGAATGGAATGCCCTTTAAGAAAAATATTTTACATGATATTTAAGTTCTAATTTAATTTCACAATTATTATTGAATAATATAATATATTTTTGTGAGAATTACCAATAATTTATTTTTCAATTATAATATACCTTATACAAAAAAAAAGATTTAACCATGAATATTAAATAAAAATAATATTGATTTTTTAAAAAAGGATTTAATTGATTTTGGGAAGACATTATCACATTCAATAATTATTCTTTCTCTCAATCACATACAAAATATTTATACATTATCTATTTCCAATAATTTTATTTATTGTCTTTTTTGCAAGTGTCTATTTCTATAATCATTTAATTAAATAAAAATAAATAAAGTTTAGAAAGTATTTATAAAACTCATCCAAAGCCATGACATAGGTCACTAGTAAGGTGGGTTAAACCAATTTGACTAAGGTTAATTCAAAAACATCGTCATTTATTTATTTATTTTATTAAAAACATTAAAGTGAAATTGATTTTTTCTTCTTTTCAAAATTTAAACAAGTTTCTTACCAGGTTGACCAAGTTACAAATGCACTTGCTAGGTTAATTGGGTCAACTTTTACATGGTTTACTTGAAAAATCAAAGACCAGACCAAGTTAACGAGTCATAATATTAACCTGTTAAATTTAGCTAGATTTAATTACATATTACATTAAGGTAATTGTCTAATTAGAACTAACTAAACATGATGGTTTCCTATGAGATCTAAAAGTTCCAGAAGCCCAACTCTCCCTTCTCTCTAAGCGATTTCTAGAATTTGTTGGACATTTAATATCCAATCATGTAATTAAGGGTTTTTAAAATTATATTTTATTTTAACTTGATTTTAAATATACTTATATCAAAATTAATTTTAAAAAATAAAAAAAATATTATTTGAATATATTAAAATAAAAAATAAAAAAATAGTTAGGAATCAACATCTCAATATTGCCAAATAGTCGATCAGTTTTCTTAATTGCTTGCTAGCAAATCCTAGCCAATCACACGTATAATCAAGAGAGAAGTTGAGTCTGTGGGAGGTACACTTCCACAATCAATCAAGCCTCATATTTTCAAAGAAAATAGGCCGATAGAAGATTAGACATTGACCCCATTAAAATCCTTTATTTATTTATCAAGCACGATTTCTTCACTGCATGACACGCCTATGAAGAATGTTCTCGATGTACACACCGCAGGGAGGTTGATTGCTTTCATTTCACACGCGCCACTATTATGCATATGATCCTAAAATATCTCACTAAGAATCTCCATTCGTTAACGTGCACGTGTTATATGTTTTAAAATAAATATAATTCACCACAAAAATAAACGGATTTTAATTAATTAAGCTCTTATGTAACAAGGTGGTTGTAACTAGACACCATATAAAATCACGAGCACAAAAAATCTACAGTCTTTAATTCATTTTCCAAACTAAATAAAATGATCCTATAGCAAGCGATTTGGGGGTGATCTTATATATGAGTTACAGGATATGTAACACCGAGTTTTAAAAATATTTTTTTAAAAATATTTTTTTAATGTTTTTAAATTATTTTCATGTGCAAATGCTTTGATACATTTCTGCTTTGATATATTTCTAAATAAAAAATATTTTAAAAAATAATCTCAATTATATTTTTTAAACCGACGTTATATCTCAGTGTAATTAGCACACAAGATTTTAAGTAATTCTGATAAAAATATGCGATGGAAAAAAAAATCCGAGACGTGTGTGGTAAAACTCAAGACTTTTCATCCTTGAATAATACCGAATTAGTCACATCATTTTAGCTAATTAATAATTACAAAACCCTAATAGAAAACATTAGTCAAGGTAACATATGTGTTTTCAACAATTTTGATATTTGGTATTTGTTTGGTAAAAAACCATGGAGAAGGTAGGGAAGTTGCGCTATGATTGGATGTATTAATTGACCACCCATAATGATAATTAAATAAACCATAACATTATTAAATATATTGTTGACAATTACAATGCTGGCAAAGTATTAGTTGCAATCGTTGGAAATTCACTTTAATTAATTAATTAATTAAGGAGAGTTGCAATCGTTGGAAATTCACTTTAATTAATTAATTAATTAATTAATTAAGGAGAGTTGCAATCGTTGGAAATTCACTTTAATTAATTAATTGATGAAATCTTCGAAGTTTTGAATGAAAGTGGTAGTTTGAACTTGCCCTTCATCGGAGGTCGATATACCAATTATTTGTGTATTGCTTGTAAGCACATCATACCTAAAATTGAGATTTTTTACTTTTCACTTTTATATTTATTTTGATCATGTAGTGAGATGCGGGAAATTACATTTTGTAGCTCTTTTTTCAAGAAAACATATGGGATATATAAGTGTTCATTTATAATTAACAAGAAGTTATTTATAATTTCCATTAACTGATAAGAAAATGGTTTTTTTTTATATGATTTGCTTATTAGATGTATTTGGTAATCTGATTTTTAAAGTAATTTTTATTTAAAAATAAATTCAATGTAATTGAAAAGGAAGCAAACTCACGATAAAAAGACATGAAAGTTGACGACGAAGTGGTCGATCTATTTTGCAAAATGACACCAACGCTCATTGACCTTTTCAAGTTACGACAATTACAGATTGAACCCCACCTTACCTACTCCCCCCCCAGCAAACTAACAAGACTGCGCCTTATGAAACCAGTTTCTTGCAATCTACTCAAAACTCACAGAACAGCTTGGCTGCAAATATTTAGATTAAGAAATATAAATATTGGAATTTGGGAAAATACACACACACACAGGCTTAGTATTCATGATGATCATGATCATCACCATCCTGTAAATATAAATAGTAGAAGGAGGATAAACAAGACGTTTAGATGACCATTCAACTGCTAGCAAATGGGCCATTCAAGGGTAAACTTGCAAGGGAGAATCACGACCGTGTGATCAAATTAGTGAAGATTATTAGAAAAGTCCACTTAGATTATCTGCAGTAGCAGGGTCGTGATGATAATCTTATCGTATAATGATGTATTCATAGGCTGTTTTATGTATGTCATTACCATTCTTTTGTATCAATAAGATATTCTTTCTAGAAGCTAAGCGGCAATATTGCCATCAGACCCAACCTAACTTTCTTTCTCTATACCACCAAGTCTTAAGAAAGAAAGAAACAAAACCTCTTATTTGGACGGAAGTACCCTCTGACTTTACCAGCACAACCAGGCCATATAAGGGAGAAATTGTAATATATCTTTATATATACATTGAACCAACCTAATATGAATAAATCTTATATTGTCTATATATGTGTGTGTGTGTGTCTATATGTGTGTCTATATGTGTGTGTACATGAAGATAAAAGAAAAAATCAAAGCGTGTTTGTACGCAGAAAGGAGTTGTTAACCTCTTTCTCCATGTCCGCGTTTTCAGAGCTACCTCTAGCGCTGATTTGAATATTATTGTTTAGGTCCCAATGGCCTCACCTTTTTAAGCCATTACCCCTTACTCAATTTGCACTATCTCTTCTTCTTTTCCAGCCTAACTTCTTCTCGATTCTTTTTTCTGCTCTTGAGAAGAACACATGTTACAGCAACGATTGAGGATATTGCATCGTTTTCCTGTGTTTTAATTTGTTGATCTAGCTAGAAACTAACCAAATATTATTACTAGTTGAAGAATCGGTAGCTCGATGACGGTCGAAAAAACTACATGGAGATCGATGGTTTCAGGATGTTTCAAGCCCCATGAGGTCTCCGCATCCAAACCCAAGAAAATGGAGACGAAACAAACTTCATTCCAGAGGCTTTCAATGTCTGATCTGAGCAATCCCAGCACGCTGTCTGAGGATCTTTCAATATCTCTTGCCGGCTCTAACATCCACATTTTCACACTCCCCGAGTTGAAGGTGATCACACAGAATTTCGCACCGAGCAACTTTCTCGGTGAAGGAGGGTTTGGACCGGTGCATAAGGGTTTCATTGATGACAAGCTTAGGCCTGGCTTGAAGGCTCAGCCTGTTGCAGTTAAGTTTTTGGACTTGGATGGCTCGCAAGGACACAGGGAGTGGTTGGTGAGTACTTTGAATTATCATCTCTAGCGCCTGCATTTTTATATACATATATCCTATCAAATATATTGTAATTCATATTTTCTAAATATCCTTGCTACTTTTGATTTGTCATGTTCAAAGGAGCTTCCGCCATCTAAGTTGTAACCTGATTAAGTACTAACTCGCTCTCTCCTTCTCTTTTAATAACTGTTTTTCAGGCGGAAGTGATCTTTTTAGGGCAACTGCGGCACCCACATCTTGTGAAGTTGATTGGTTATTGTTGCGAGGAGGAGCACAGGGTTCTGGTTTATGAGTACATGCCCCGGGGGAGCTTAGAGAACCAGTTATTTAGAAGTATGTTTCCCTGGAAATCCCAGGTTTCCTCTCTAATTATTTTGCAATAAGAAAAGCAATCTGGGATTTGTTTTTTGATGGTATAATTCTTTGAATTTTTAGGATATTCGGTATCATTACCGTGGTCAGCAAGAACGAAAATAGCACTTGGAGCTGCAAAGGGTCTAGCCTTCCTCCATGAATCAGAAAAGCCTGTCATATATCGAGATTTCAAAGCTTCCAACATTTTGTTGGACTCGGTAAGCACCTCTTCATTTCTTTATTCAGAATATATAGCTCGTCTTAGCTGAGCATGATTAGGGTGTAGGCAGTTTTTAATTAATCCTCTAATACTGACGTTTCCGCGAATGCTCTCCACAGGATTACACGCCGAAACTTTCAGATTTTGGACTCGCAAAAGATGGTCCTGAAGGGTCAGACACACACGTTTCCACTCGAGTTATGGGCACGCAAGGCTATGCTGCTCCTGAATATATCATGACAGGTAATTCATTATGTTTAGTTTTAATCTAGCCAATATATACTCAGTCACACGTATATATATATATATATATATCAGAAATATAATTTGACGTTGATTGTTTCAGGCCATCTGACATCAAGGAGTGATGTGTATAGTTTTGGAGTGGTACTATTGGAGCTTCTTACAGGGAGAAGGTCCGTCGACAAAACCCGTCCTCAAAGAGAGCAGAACCTGGTAGAGTGGGCAAGGCCCTTGCTGAATGATCCCAGAAAACTTAGCCGGATAATGGACCCAAGACTGGAGGGTCAATACTCAGAAACCGGAGCTCAAAAGGCAGCTGCACTGGCTTACCAATGTCTGAGCCACAGGCCAAAACATAGACCATCCATGAGCATAGTTGTTAGCATCTTGGATCCACTCAAGGATTTCGAGGACATTCCCATTGGACCTTTTGTGTACACAGTTCCTACTGAAAATCTTAAAGAAAATGTCAGCAAGGAGGGTGAAACCAGAAAGGACCAGACGAAGAATGAGAATGGGCAGCAGCACCGAAAACATCAGCTCCACCGGGGCCAGAAGCGTCAAGCTAGATCCCGGCCGAGGTCTCCGACGATTCACTCAGAAACTGCTTTAAGCCAACATCATGGAAACGGATCATTGCACTCACCTTTGCACCATAAACCAAGGGGGGATCGAGCCTAAATAATACATAGCCAAACTGTAAATCTTTTGATTACTGTAAATGCATTTTACTTTCTGAGCCACCTACGTAGATTCCTCGAGCTTCCTATTGTCAGCCCAGATATTACTTTAAAGCGCACGGTTTCTTGCCAGAGGACAGACTCTTTTTTAATTACTCGAATTGATTCTTTCAAATACAAGACACCCTGCCATTTTTTTTATCTGTGGAATTTGCATGATCTCTTAGTTTTCCTTGTCTCAGTCAGGCAAGATGTAGACCGATTCAAATGATAAAATTAAAAAAAGTGTTGAGATGTACATGAACGCTCTGCCGAGCAGAATTTTCAAAGATTCTTTGAAACTGCGTACAGCTAAGCAATTTGAATATACTTACAACGCGTTGACAATATTTGTGATTAAATTCCCACTGATCCAAACTGTGTTTATATTTGTTTTAAGTTATTTTGCAAACATGCTTACATCTGTAACATCGAATTTGTTTTTTATAGGAAATTTCCTTCTCACTCCGGGCTAGCTGTACCGAGTAAGGTTACCATCCATATATAGAGAGAGAGACTTCCAGTGCTGATATATATTCTCGCTGCCTGATTTTCCAGGATTTTATCAGGCGTAGGCCTACCACTGATGATATCAATAAAGTAACCGTACATGTAAATTTTGAAGCTTGAATTTTACAATTTATTTTCTTGTTCCGGATTCAAATCACTCACTGCTCCGTGATTGATCAAGGTGTGAATTGGCCAGAAAGTCCGATAAGAAACAAAACTTGTACTCCTGTTGGAGCATTGGATTCGGACTTCAAATCCATGCCCTCTCATGAAGGAAAAAGAGAGGTCATGAATACGAACTGAACTTCTTCCATACAAGACAGACTACCTCAGTTAGCGTAGCTTTCTTGAAGGAGCGAGCCATGAGAGTGACATGATAGTGATGTGATGTTATATAATAATATAAATTATATTTTGGATGTTATTTAATAGTTTAATTTTTAAATTGAGATGATTTTTCAATAAAATATTATAATTTTATTGATCTAGCAATCACGAATTCAAAATTTTATATTTTTGTTTTATTCGATAAAAATCAAGTATAATATACTATGAATATTATGAGTATGTGTGGAAGTCTCATAATAATATCAAGTATAAATTATATTATTCCGGAAGCTGTGAGAATATTCCAAGTTTCCCACTCTTTATTCGGTTCACTGATATATTAAAATCAATGGTGAATTTGATCCGAGTCCCATGTTTCAAGCAATTTCGCAGACGGCCGTGGAAGAAATATTAGCAGATCCCGACAGGTAGATGACTACTGTGAAGCGTGATATCCAAGTTTTCGAACCTTCTTATAATTATCTTTCCTGTAATCATCACAAGCCTTCCTGTATATCAATCAAAGCTTAATTATATATATAATTATGATTGAGCTCCCCAGGCAGCAGCGCCACAAAACCCACGACACGCATCACGCTTGTGCACCGTCGCTGCGGCGGATGGACGCGAGCCAGCCATTGAGCTGGATTAGCTATCTTGGACGATTGGACGTGGCGGCTCTTGCTAGCCTGCACGGAAAGGGGCACCTGGCTCCTGCCACGCCACGGATATATATTAAAAATAATTTAGAAACCAACACAATTTTGAGAAAGAGCAAAGTGACGTAGAAACTGCTACTAGCACCAGCGAAGCAGTTTTTGGAAAAACCACGGGTGCCCCTTTCCAAATCGCTGATTCAACCATCATTTTTTCTCATCTACCCCTTTAATTTTCTAGGTTTCTTTTTTTTTTATTATTATTATTGTGGTGTTGAGTTTTATATATTAGGGTTTGTTTGAAATATATGAAAACACTCTTATCTTAATCTTAATTTTATGGGTTTAGTTGTTAATTTGTGATTATTTTAGTTTTAGTTTGATTATTGTTTGAATAGATATAAACTGACCCCATGTATAATTTAAATAGCCTTTTAAGTGTGAGTGGTATCATCCATACCTATTCAAATCAATATAATTTAAATAGCCTTATGTTCACCAACTACTCACCATTCTTCAGTGGAGTGAACTCCTTAGATTTTTTTTAAAAAAAACAAGAAACTCATAGTCAATTTGACTCCATCAAATAAAACAATAAAGCTTGACATAATCATAATAATAATCATAATAATAATAATAATAATAATAATAATAATAATAATATGTATCAAGACACTAAAATTATAAGTAATTGAACTCTCAATCAACTCTCATGAACATATGCAAACAAGAAGTCTAGAAGATGTTACAAAACTTAGCTACTTCTCTAAAAAGTACAAGCAAAAGTCTCTTTCACTCAATAATTATTAATGGAAATCAAAGTAGGTCCTAAAAAAAATTTACAAGCTAAAAAGTTTTTTTATACTAGGTGAAAATGTTTTGAACAATGCTAAAAAATAATAAAAGACTCATAAATAAATTAGAAAAATAATCTTAAATCAATTAGCATATTAATATAATATAATTATTACATAGTAGATTTCAAATCTTAAATCAATTGAGAACTCTAATTTTCAATTTACCTAATATTTTAACCTAATACAAAATAATACCCCGACAAGTTCTTGTTAAAATCTCAGCTTAATCCATCGATTAAATAAATAATTATACTTGTTATAGTGAAACTATATATTGGAAAAATATAACTCTCTAACTAACAAGATTAACTAGCTCATGAAATAGGTGGATCATCCATCTCTTCTTTATAAATTAAATGTATTAAGGTTTGATCATAACTTGTTGAATATGTAGTCTTTTAATTTTAGTTTGACCTAAATACTCTAAATATGGCTATTAAATGCATCTTTAAGTTTTTTTACCCTTAATCTTATAATTGACCCAACTGGAACTTCTAATCAAAGTTGTAAAATTCGTTCCGGGCCCCGTTCCGGTTTTTTGTTTGGAACTGAACATTCTAGTTTCGGTGTATTCTGGCATTTCATTCTGTTTTTGTAGTTTTCATATTTATTTAATTATATATACGAAAAAAATAAAATATTAATTTAACAAGTATAAATTAAATTCAAGATAAATGAACTTTAAATTATACAATACAAACATAATCTCAAGACTAGAAACATATTTAAAATTCCAAAATATTATGAAAGTAAAATGTTCTAAAATAAAAGAAAAATACATCAAACATCTTCTACATCATTAATATAAAAATATTAGAATTTCTTATTATGCATCCCAAAAAAATAGTAAATACCATAGTAAGAGAATTACAAAGAGAATAGTATTGAAAATTATATGTTCAAAAAGAAAAGAAAAAAATAGATTTTGAAAAAAAAGAGTAAAATTCGGAACACAATATGATATAAATAAAAAATCATAAAATCGTAAGTAAAATATTTCTAAATACAATACAATATAATTATAACTATAAAACTTCATTAGTTAAGGTTCATATATAATTCAAAATAGTTTAAAAATACATTACAAAACAATTTAAAAATAAAAAACAAAACAATTACTAATTTTCAAGAGTGATTCCATAATATATATATATATATATATATATATATAATTTGTCCAACATTCAGACAAATTCAATTTGAATTTGCACTCCAATCTCCCCACTTCTCCTTTATAAATACTCTCCACTCCACTCTCCTTGAGTCCGTGTCCCACATCAATTAAACACAACTCCATTCTCAACTTTTCTCCATTAAATAATCTTCAGTCTCCACACTTCAGTTCAGTCTCCCTTCTTAAGTCCGGAATGGAACGCCCGGAATAAAACCGAGGTGTTCCAGCCGGAATTTCTAGACTTAAAACCGGGACAAAAACGACGCCGTTTTGTCCCGGTTTTATGAACGGAACAGGGTGTTCCAGCCGGAACGGAACGGATTTAATAACTTTGCTTCTAATGGATCATTTGGTGAAGTTTCGATCACACCATCTCTTATCTCCTCAAAAGCATTTGACCTAAGACCATCACCTACATAAAAAAAATAGATTAAAAAAACATTAAAAGTAGAAATAACATTATATACACATGATAAATTTATTTTATAGGCATTATCATTATGTATTTCAAGAATTTAAAATGATGTCTCTACTCGGAATAACCTTTTTTATTTCTAGTTAGGTCAATTATAAGATAACGCTAAAATGCCAGGCTTGGATCATAAAACTAACTTTGATGTTCTTTGTTCAAGAAATCTCTCTTTTTGCATATGCATCCAAATCTCATTAGAAATAACTTCTTTTCCCCTTTATTAGCTTTGAATGCATTTTGTTTTATTATTATTTATCACTTCACATTCTCATAGAGAGCCTTTACTACTTGTGTTTCTTTATTGCCAATGGTTGTTCATGTTTCTCTTTTGCTATAAAGACTAACTATTTCATCAATATATAAAGAAAAAATCCAAAAGAGTCAAATGGTTAGTATCATAAATAATTTTAATAAAGAATAATATGTAGTGGAATGCATAATTCTATTATAAGAAAATTTAATAAACGATAAACATCTTCCTAATTTTTTAAATTCTTTTAAATTATTGATATCAACAGTGTTGTTAAAGTCCTATTAAACACTTCAGTTTGACTATTTATTTATGGATGACAAGTAGTAGAAAATAACACTTTTGTCTCTACGAGAAACCTTGGGCAACAAGTCGTGCCTTATATTGCACAATTTAATTGTTCTCATTATGTTTTCTAACAAAAACCCACTTATATCCAACATGTATAACACCTTTAGGTGTATGAACTACAGGTTCAAATACTTCACATTTTGCAAGTGAGTTCAACTCTGTTTGGATTGCTTCTTTCCACATTGACCAATCATTTCTATGTCAACATTCTTCAACAGTTTGTGGTTCAAATTCATCATCACTTCTGGTAATGCCAAAAGTAACCTTAAATGCAAATACATCATCTATGATAATTTTATCTCATTCCAAAATCTCTCATGTATGAACATAGTTTATGGAGATCTCAATATTTCTAGGTACCTGACTCTCTTCAAGAGGTCTCTCTTTAGGAGGTTTAGTATTATGAAATGATTTGTACATGTCGCACCCCAAAAATGGTCGAGCGGCGCGGCATCGTGATGACCCTCCCCGTGAGTGGGGAGATTAAATATCGGGGGATTATCTATTTTTGTAAAAAAGGAGTCGCCACCTAGTATTATGGTTACTAGGAAACCTAAGACTGGTCTTTCAGAGATTATAAGGTAAGGGATTGGTTGCGTAAAGAGAAGGTTTTAGCACCACTAGTAAGCCTTACCTAAGGTAAGCTGCTTGACGTTTTGTTTGTTTATGATTTGCTATGGCCTTGAACTTTCAAAACACGTGCTAATTAAATAAAAAAATGGGATATTACTCTGCCAAATATTTTTAGATATTAACCCCTTAGGATTTAACTGTCCAAATTTCGACATTGAATAATAGTACATTATTCCCACCAAATATTTTGGATTTTTTTACCCCTTTAGGACTTATTTATCCAAATACCGACAGTGAATAATAGCATATTATTCTCGCCGAATATTTTGGATAATAACCCCTTAGGATTTATTTACCCAAATACCAACAGTGAATAATAACATATCCTTCCCACCGAATATTTTGGATTTTAACCCCTTTTAGGACTTATTTATCCAAATACCGAAGGTGAAAAATATACCCCAAAATTTTTTTTTAATTTTTTTTGAAATATTGGCCAATACCCTTTGGATTTTACAAACTTGTTGTAAAATCTCAAAATGCAAGAAATGATTTTTTTTCCTTCGCGAAATCCATGCTAAAACTCATTTTTTTCAAACCCAGGATAATATATATATTTTTTAAGAACAACTTTTAAAAAATATGCTAGTGTATTGGCCGTATGCAAAAAAACAACAAATTTTTTTATAATAAAAATATTTTTTTGGAAGATTGTATTTTTATACTTTTTACTTATTTTTTAAAATTATATATATATTTATATAGGGAGGGGGGTTGGTTGCCAGCCCATCTACATGGGGTTGAGTCGCCGACTCGCCTTCCGGGATGGGCTTCGACATGTGGGCCTCCAGCCTAGTAACCTGGTCGGAGCCTTGTTTTCGATGATCGGGCCACGTGCAAAGCCTAGCCCAACTCGGCCTGCAAGGGAGTGAATTAATTCACTCCCCTTGCCCGTGCATGTAGAGAAGAAGGAAGATGATGAACAATAATTTGTGATTTTTCAAGTATGAAAGAAAGGGAAACGGTTGGTACCTTTATGTAGAGGATGTCGTGGTGGTTGTTCTGGTCGTTGTCTCGTCGGAGATGGTGGCCTGAGGTGGCCGGAAATGGCGTCGGAAGGCTACGGTTCACGTTGCAGGGGCTGTTGATATTGCGTCTGTCGTCGCCTCTCTTTTCGCCTGAGATGGTGGAGGAGTTTCTGGGGTTAAGGGACGGTTTATGGTGATGAGCAGGAGGAACAATGGTGGTCGACGGTGGTGGTGCACGGCTGGCCGAGAGCGAGGAAGAAAAACAGGGGGTCTGGTTTTTTAGAGAGAGAAAGGTCGAGTAAACAAAAGTGCCTAGAATTTCTTCCTATTTTCCTGCGTCCTCAATGAAAATTTCTCATGTAAATCCTCTGTGCTCTCCTCTTTTTCTTTTCTTTCCTCTTCTCTCGACCGTCGTCCCCTCTTCTGTCAATTTTTTTTAAAAAAACCTCTTCTCCCTCTCAGTTTTCTCTCCTCTCTACCTTGTGTTTCTCTTTCTGCCTCCACCTTCCTCCTCTTCATCACCGTGTACTGCTATTTATAGCAGTACAAGAGCAACGTTTATGCAGGGTATTGAATCCAAATCAGAGACAAATTAGGTATGAAATCACGATTAAATGGGGGGGAAAATTAAATTATGATTGCTTTGCTGTGATGGAGACAAAACAGGAAGAGAATCACGCAGGATTTTGGAATTGAGTTGTTGATCAACTAAAGAGGATGAAACGGGAAGAAAAATCACTACTGATTAGGAAAATATCTGACTTAGCTGTTGTGATCAATGCGAATTGGAAGAAAATCAATTTGAGGAATAAAAATTTGATTGATATTGAAAATGTCAGGTAAACCGAACAATGCATGCTTTAAAAAAATACAGATTTCGAAAATATTTTTAGGAAGAAAAATGCTATTTCATCCTTTAAAAATTCTCTAAATGCACCAAATTGGATTTAAACTTTTTATGCAATTAAATCCCATCAAAAATTTAATCTCGACCTTGACTTTGTGTGACTTTCTAATCTGGTCCTTGGCTCCTGATTTTCGCGATTTAACCCTCAATCGGCCATTAAACTCTCAAATTGCCCGATTTCGCCCTTGAACCCAAAATCTATTTTTGAAATATATTTTTTTTCGAAACATAAAAAAACACAGGGTCAAAAATTGGGTAGCAACAGGACACAAGATTTAATGTTTGTTTTATGAATGAGGAAGAGCACCATCATCGATTCATTGGAATTTTTGTTTTCTAGGATTTTTATCTTTGACTCTAATAGGTTTTCCGCGCTTTAGGCGTGATATAGATCTATTTGCTGCCATGTTAACCTTTTTTTCTTCAAGAATTTCAATTCTAAATGGAGTATTTGCAGCAGGAATATGAGATTTAACTACCTTTTCATTACTCATTATTAGTAAAAACATCCGGTAATTGATTTGCAATATTTTGTAAATGAATTATCCTTTGAATTTCAAGTTTACATTGATTTGTTCTTAAATCAAAATGAGATAACTTTGGGTTATTCCAAGTAATTTTTTCTCGTGCATTAGGCACTGAATTTTCTTATCCTAATGATGGGAAAATGTTCTTATCAAAATAGCAGTCTACAAAACGTGCCTTAAAAACATATCAGTTCAAGGTATCTAATAATAGATAGAGAATCAAAACCAACATAATTTTTTTTTTATGTGGATCCACTTTAGTCCTTTTTGGGGGTGCTACAGGCATATATACCGTACAACCAAAAATTCATAGATGAAATATATTTGGTGGTATAGCATAAACAAGTTGTAAAGACGAATATTTATGCTAAACACTTGGTCTAATTCTATCTAGCGATGTATCATGCAATATAACATGTCCTTAGACAGATGTGGGCAATTTTGATTTCATAAGTAATGATCTCGCAATTAATTGAAGTTATTTTATAAATGATTTTACTAGACCATTTTGAGTATGTACATGAGCAACAGGATGTTCAACATAAATTCCAAGAGAAGTGAAAAAACTATCAAATACTTGGGAAGTAAACTCACCAACATTATTTATTAAAATTTTCTTCGTAGGATAATCATTAAATTGTGCTTGTATTTTTATAATTTGTGTTATTAATCTAGCAAATGAAATATTTCGACTCGAAAGCAAACAAACATGTGACCATTTACTTGATATATTAATCAATACCATAAAATATCTAAAAGGTTCACATGGTGGATAAATAGGCCCATATATATCTACTTGAATTCTTTCAAGAAAAGGTGGTGATTCTATAAGAACCTTTGATGAAGATGATTTGGTAATTAATTTACCTTGAGAACATTCAGCACATGAATTTTTACTTGGTAAAAGAATTTTCAGGTTCTTTAAAGGATGCTCATATGTGTTCTCAATAATTCGGCTCATCATTATTGATCTTGGATGTCCAAGTCGATCATTACAAAGTATAAATTGTTTTGGGTTGGAACACTTCTAGTGTATCACAACGTTTGATTTTGTCGCGACGATGGTTTTTGACGCGCTTCGTGCCCCGCCATCTCCCCGGATTCAGGGGACACAATGGCGCACGGTGAAAATGAGGTTATTTATAGCCGTAAAATTTACAACTATAATTCTAAGGAGTCGCCACCTAGTATTACGGTCACTAGGAAACCTATTGGTTTGTAAGAGTCTTGGGTAAGGGGACTTATTGTGCAAAGGGAAGACGAATCACCCCCATTGCACCCTATCTAAGGTAAGTTACATTGTTGTTTGATTGTTTTTCTGAGTAAAAATTTTTATACTGCATTTTTTTAAAAGAAAACATTTTTTTGTCTGCGGGTGTATTTTACGATGTAATTTTACACTGCAGTTAAAATATAATTATGATCTTAAACATAGTAATATTTTTAAATAGCCCATGATTAAATCAAATTGTCCTATTCAAAATATAATTATGATTTTGACTTAATTTTTACCTTGAATTTGTATCTTCTCTCATTTTTGGGGTACAAAAGAGATATGATTCAACTTAGAAAATATTCCAAATTTCCACCCTGATTTTCTACCGACACCAAACCCCTTTTTATTTTATTTTTGTTATTTTTATTTTATTTTATGGAGTAACCCAAAGATCGGGTTACGACAGATTCAACAGATTTCATGATTGTATAATAAATCCTGGAAGAGAAAGCAGGTAGTTTATCAAGTACAAGCTTCTAGCTTGAAATACATGTGGTAATATAAAGATATTCTCTTTCTATCTTCATTTGTTGTTTCAATATGATAACCATTAGCACGTATATCCTTAAAACTGAGTAAATTTCTTTTGGACTCAGGTGAATATAATTTATCTTTGATGCTCAATCTTGTGTTATTTAGTAGCACAATATTAGTTTTTTCAAAGCCTTTAATCATGTCTGTTGAACCTGATATTGCAGTGACATTAGCTTTGGTTAATGGCAAATACTCAAAGTATTTATTTTCCTTAAAAATTATGTGTGTTGTTGCATTGTCTGCTAACCATAAATCTCCATCATGAAAAGCCATGTCACTATTCAAAATATAATCAAAGTTTAATATTTAACTTGAGCCAAATTGAAAATATTTATGGTAAACATAAGAACATAGATATTTTAATACAAATAAAAACTCTTAATCATCTTTAGTGATTCCACCACTAAATATGTTTTTTGTCTTATCCGAGTTTTCAAAGAAATCAGAAACATCAAGATACGTACTAACATCAATACAAGCATTATGATTTTCATAACCATCTTTATGAATGAAATTAGTCTCAACTGTATTTTGTTTCAGAGAGGCTTGATATAAATCTGTAAGATGTTTTGGTGTACGACAGGTACGCGACCAATGACCATGCATACCACACCTATGACACTTAGCATTGTGTTCATTGTGTCTCCACTTCTGGTGGTATGGTGGGTTGCTTTTAAAAAGATTATCTATTCTCCTTTTTCATTGACCTTTTCCATACCGATATCCTCTTGGTTCTTTCTTGTCTTTTGGACAAAGGTTCCATTCATTTTAAAGAATGGTTTAGAACATGTGGGGTGGGATTGATGATTTTTCATCAAGAACTCATTATTTCATTCAACCACAAGAAGACATGAAATCAATTTTGAGTACCTTTTAAATTAAGCTCTCTATATTGTTGATGCAGGACAATATTTAAGGCATGAAAAGTAGAGAAAGTTTTCTCTAACAATTGGTCATCTATGATATTTTCACCACACAATTTCATATGTGAGGTAATTTTGAAAATAGCTGAATTATATTCACTAACTAATTTAAAATTTTGCAACCTCAGGTGCAACCGATCATAACAAGCTTAAGAAAGTATGGTAAAATTTTGGTTGTCATATTTTTCCTTTAAATTTTGCCACATAACAAGAGGGTCTTTTATTGTAAGATATTCATTTTTCAATCCTTTATGGAGATGGTGACGAATGAATATCATTGCTTTTGCAGGATCTTGAAAGGATATGTTATTTCCTTCTTTGATGGTCTCTCCAAAATTCATGGCTTCCAGATGAATCTCGACGTCAAGGATTCATGACAAATAATTATTTCTAGAGATATCAAGAGCGGAAAAATCAAGTTTCGTCAGATTTGACATTATTGTTATCTATTAAAACAAGAAATAAATTATTAAATAAAAGCATGATTATAAAAGAAAAGAAAAGAAAATCGGTCCTTTAAGATTGCTAATTATTTAGCCTTAGAAATACTAGTTCTTCAGGAACTGTATTTAATTTATTCAGGAACTTTTACTACTAGTTTTTTAAGAATTGTATTTAATTTATTTATTTTAAAAAAAAAATTATAATACTCGTTCTTCAGGAACTATAAATCTCTTTCTATTAATAATAGTGAAAGAAAATTTACAAAAAATAAATTACAATAATAAAAAACAAAAATATTAAAATTGATATAAGTTGGTTAAAGCATCGTGATAATAGCATGTTATAAAAAGAGTAAATAATTAACATAGAAGAGCATAGACATCAAAACATAATTAAAAGGAACAAGAGAGAAACTCTTTGATATTCCAAAAGTGTAAAGAATACAAGACAAGTGGTCTATTTATAAGAGAAATAAATGAACTCAAGGGTTACGGAAATCTAAGAAACTAAACTCAAAAGTTATGGACATTCAATACATATAAATATAAATTTATAACAATATTGAATAATTGGTATTTTTATTTGGAGGCGGCCAAACAATGCTACAAGCTTATTGTATCATTTTCCTATTATCTACGAAAGAGAGAAAATAGGCATGTGGACCTAAAAGCAATGAACATCACTGGACTCCATCATATGATTATTAACATAGACAACTACTAATTATATGAATTATTGAAATATCTAAGTAGTTAACAAAAACTCTTTTTAAATAAATATTACAATATTATTTTCTTTTTCTATCCAAAACATCCGTCTTGAGAAGCCCTCTTTTATAATAAAGAATTTTTTGAAAATAGTAAGACAAGTAATTGCATTACAAAAATATTTTTTATTTAAAATTAAAAATTAAAAATTTTAATATTTTTTTTAATCATTTTAATATACTGATATCAAAAATAATTTTTAAAAATAAAAAATTAATTCTATTTTAATATATTTAAAAAAAAAACATTTTTAAAAATAATTTCGATAACATTGCGAAATATAACCGACATCTTATATACAACGAGAGATTTTGGGGGATAGATAGTCATACTAATTATATTCTGATTAAGACGTGCAAGATTGTCATTTTTCTATGATGTGCCGATTCCCAATTGCTTACAAAAATGAGTGTGACACTCATAGTGGTTTTCTTTAGTGGCTTTATTCTGTAGTGTGACACTCATTTGTTGATGTTTTATTTTTTTAATTAGAATAAAATATTTTGGTTTTAGAGTATTTTGATGTACTGTTTCAGAGTTTTATTGTTTATATATATTAATTTAAAAAATAGTTCATATCTAAAAATAAAATTATTTAGAATTGTGTAATTTAATTTAAAAAGACACAACAAAATAAATTTTCTGAACAAAATTATAAACATGTATAATATTATGAGAATACCACCTCTATTTTATAAGGTCATTACATTCTCTAGTTACTCTGAAATTTTAATATATATATATATATGTCAAGAGACTCGTCGTAAAATTTTATCCCAATCTAACGGTCGAATTAAGAGATATGATTGATATTTTTAAATTATTTATTATTAAAAAACAATATTTGACCAAAAAAGAATAGACATAATGAAACTATTATGTTCTGACTGAAATTTGGGCAAAATTTTCGAAACGGACTAAAATTTTAAGCAGGTAAAAACTATGTAAACTTGTCTTATTTTTTAACTAATATAAAACGTCTTGGTAGTACATTTTGAATGAAACAAAATGAAATTAACAAAAATGCATTACTGCTGAATAACCAAATTACTCTCATATTTATTTATTTATTCTGCAAATAGCTTTGAGACAGGGGCTTAATTGCAGATATAGCACAGTCATATAACATTAATGAATCTTTTATTTTCCTGACAGAGTAGCAATGAGATAAAATCTGACAACATTACTTAAGTGCCTCACAAAGTAAAACGCAACACGTTATAAGAGTAAAACGTGTTCACGATATCATCTGCTAATTAATTATAAAGATGAAGTGGGAGTCGAGGCTTTGCCACTGCAACAAGCGGGTACTTTCTCTGTGTTGCCAACCCGAAAACCTCGTCTCTTTTCACATCTTGTGGTTTCATCCCCGGAGGCAATTCCCAGGTGAATCCATGCAGCATGTTGGCCAAGCTGACAAGAATCATCTTTGTCCCGAGGGGATAGCCGGGGCACATTCTTCTCCCAGAACCAAATGGCAGCAGCTCGAAATTATGTCCTTTAATATCAATTCCTTTCCCGACGAACCTTTCTGGCCTGAAATCTTCAGGATCTTCCCACAGATCAGGGTCTCTACCCATGCTCCATGTGTTGATGAAGATTCTGGTTCCCTTAGGAATGTCAAAGCCACCAACTTTGCAATCTTGAAGGGCCAGGTGGGGCGCGAGCATAACAGCAGATGGGTGCATCCTCATTGCCTCTTTCATGATTGCTTCGATGTAAGGAAGTTGTGGGATGTCCTTCTCCTCCACCCATCTATCTCTCCCAACAACTCTGTCCAGCTCGTCCGTTACTCTTTTGAATAACTGGGGCTTTTTCAAGAGTTCAGACATTGACCAGTCCCCCATTGTCGCAGCGGTATCTGTTCCTCCAGCAATCAGGTCCTATCCATCAGCATGAACAACCATAAATGTTATGTTTTTGTTTCTGCCATCATTTTTCTTTTTTCAGAAAACCAAGCTAATTCGTTACTCTTAAGATATTGGTCTATTATTACAGATAATTGGCTTTAGTTATGAATTACAGGAAAACAGAACAAAAAGAAAAGGAGCAGGAAAAAAAACCTGAGTCAACCCCTTTATGTTGTCTTTGGTTAGCTTAACTTCAAGGTCGGGGTCATCAGCAAGCTGCAAGAGCAGGTCCACCATGTCTTTGGGCTGCCAGTTTTTGGTTGATTTTCTCTTTGCGTTGTGTTCATCAATGACATGGTCATGGAACCTATCAAATCTAGCCTTGATCTTCTTCATCCTCTTGACGTACCCCTGCAAATCCAAGAAATCTAGCCACGGGATCCAGTCCCCGATGTTCAGAACACCATTAAGCAAGAACAACTCGTCCAGCATCTCTTGAAACTCCTCAAGTGTAACTATCTCTCTCTCGGACTCCGATGCGCTGAAATACTTCTTTCCCAGCACAATCCTGCTAATAATGCTAAGAGTGTAGTGAGAGAGATAGTCTTTAAGCTCAATAGGCTTACCACAGTTGCTATACAGGCGTCTCGTAAATTCCCTCATCTCCTCTCTACGCATATACTCGTAAGACTCCAGTCTTTTCGCACTAAACAGCTCAGTGAGGTAAATTTTACGACCCTGGCGCCAGTAAGGTCCATACGGCGCCCAAGCAAGATCCGAATACTCGTAAGTTGTGTACTTGCCAGCAGCAGTCTGAGGTCTGCTAGCGAACATGTGATCGTAAGTCTTCAAAATTTGTTTTGCCATGTCTAGTGACGAGGTAACCACAACTGGGTAGGAACCAAGTTGGAGCTGCATGGTTTTTCCATACTTGAATGACAGTTGATGAAGAGATTGGTGAGGGAGTGGACCAAGAAGGTTGAAATTGCCAATAATCGGCCATGGTTTAGGACCTGGGGGAAGTTTCAACGGGTTGCGCAAGGATTTGAAGATTTTTGGGAGGTAAAGAAGAGCGAAAACCCATGCTAATACCACAAGAGCCAACGAGCAAGCATCCATTGAGGAGATCTTGTGGTTGTAGTAGGTGATGGAGTTACTGAGACTGGGTTTTGCATGGTATTTATAGATAAATAGGTGGCAAGTTGTCCGGACCACCGAGACGAAGCAGCTATTTTCTAGTTTGTATTCTGTATTTTATAATTGTTTGTTTGATTTTAAAAAATGAAAGGAACACAAAGCAAAAAGCATACGTGTTCATGGAAAGTTTGCAAACATTTAACCACGTAAGAGTTTTTGTACATTATTATTATTATTATTATTATTATTATTATTATTATTATTACTTTTCATTTATTTCCTTGTTAATCTATAAATCTTTTATTTATATAATCCTACAAGCCTATGATTTTTGTGCAGTTTGAAAAATATTCTTGCATTTTAAAATAGGTCTATGTTTCCAAACATTTTTACAATTGGACAGTAATTTTATTGATGATTTAAATTATACAAATATATATATATATATATATAATAACAAACAATCATTTTCCAAATAGTAATCCGTTTTTCAATGAACATTATCAAAAGCTCGCTGAAACTACCCATCAAAGATCGTTCATAATGGAGCCATTTTTCCTAAAATTGTATTTTACACTAGTGAAACACAACCATATTTAAGGAGAGAAAGACATACATGTCAGATTTTCATACAAGTTGATGTGTGGATCTTTAAATAATCAAATATTAATATAATAATTGATTTGATATGGGGATAAAGAAGAAGAAATTGGTACATGTTTTTGCATAAAATATTTACATAAGAGGTTGTTTGTGATTACTCATTCGAGGGAGGTCCATTTTGAAGAACCAACCTTTTACATATGTTTGATTGAGCGATGGGATCCATACAATATATTATTCGGAACATCTCGACTTTAATCTCGAATTAGTCAAATCACCTTATAAAGAGTCCTTTTATTTTGACAACATGTTTGTAAATAAAGTGTTTTTAAGATATTGGGTGGACGATTTAGAGAGTATTTGATATCCTTAAAAAATTAAATTTTTTATTTTTATTTTAAATTTTTGATATTTTTAGATTATTTTCATATTCAGATATTAAATTTATTTTAAAAAAAAATATATCATTTTAATATATTTTTTATAAAAATACTTTTAAAAATAATCTCAACATTTAAAAATTGTAATTCACCTGCATAATTTTTCAAGTTGAATGACACGTACATGCCACTTATTTGATAAATTAAATTAAGAATATAGTTAATGTAATTAAATATGTAAGGATATATTATAAGAGAGTATGTTTAAAGTCCTTACCTCTTTTATTTTATTTGCATATAAAATTAAACACAAAATAATGATGGTTTATATAGTTTTTAAGCTTAATTACGAGAATAATGTGCTGAAATGAAAACTTTTAAAGTGTTTTTTTGTTCAGAAAGTATTAAAATAATTTTTTTATTTTGTAATAATTATTTTTGATATATGAAAATAATTTAAAATAACCAGAAAAAGTAAAAAATACAATATTGATATTAAAAAATAAAAAATCAAAATAAAAGATCTTATATTTTTTCAAAATCACTTTTAAAACGCAGCGTCAAACATCCTGGATGAGTAAAAAGTTCTTAAAGTGCGAGAATGTGCAGAGACCACAGGCATAAGAAAATAATATATTAATATTAAAAAATATGTTTTAAGAGATTAAAAAAAATTAATGCATTTCTAAATAAAAATATTTTAAAAATAATCACTACAATAATATTGAAATAAGCTACAAAAACACATTAAAAATACAATATTGACCACTTTGTTTGGCTGATAGACTGGCATGTATGGAATTACAATTGGATTGTATTTCTGTGAAAAACAAATCATGTTTTGAATTGTTTTAAAGGGATAATATAAATAAAATATTATTTTATTATATTTTCAAGCGAACAACACCATGAAAAGTAACTGTTTTATTTTTATCTTTAAATTATTTATTTATATATATATATATATATTGGATCATTTTAATGTGTTAATATAAAACAATAAATAGAAGAATTTATAATTTTGTTATATTTATTTTTAAAAAACCAATCTATATAGCTAAACAGATCAGTGATCCATGCATGCACTGTGGATGACCATTTACTTTTACTAGCGTGTGTACATCCACCTGTTTTTCCCATAATAATTCCTTTTATATAATTTATGGTGGAGAATATTAACAAACCTTCTTGTCTTTACTATAATGTAAAACAGAATATACAAATAACATACTCCTTTTTTTACATTCAACAACCTCGCTCCTGGCCTTACTCTCGCAAGTGTACATAGCTGAAAACCTGAGGGACCGATCCTTCTTTTTTTTTTCTTTGTTTTTCCCAGGCATACACTTCATTCATTCGATTAGAAAGAAAATGCCACAGGACAAAAAAGGACCATCATTGAGAGCAGAAAGTTCAGCACATTCATAGATTATCACAAGAGGAAAACCCATCTCACAGCTAGCTTTAAAAAGAAAGAAAAACAAAGGGTGGGAGGTATTTGTTAATACGATGATAATCAAAAATTTATATAATCGTTAATTTTAGGGTTTAATGAAATTTATCAAAATATACATAAGCTGAACCGGAGACGATAAACAAAAATAAAATGAAAAAGAGAAACCGAAGGTCAAAGAAGCACGTCCAGTGAGCTGTGTCCATCGAAACAGGGAGGCTTAACAAGAAGTCAGCATGGATAGTAATATCACCATGCAAAAGCCTTTGCTCAACTCAACTAACATTCGTGCGAATCAATTTTTGACATGGATACATGTCTAGCCTTACTTGTAATTTCTAATTACTCATATGATCCAATGCTAAAAGACATGCTATCGTAGAAATTGGTGTAAAAATAGATTGATCACAGGCACAATCGCAAGGCTTTCAACACACGTGTATCGAGACTGAACTTAAAAAAAATAGCAAATTTAATATGTGATATCCCACCTAACTCAATTTTGTGCCGGTAGGCGATGGCAATAAATGGGGAGCCCGGCCTAATATGGACGTCCACATGTGATGTTGATATTAATTGAACACACCTACCTACAACTTGGCTTCTAGCAAATTGAGCGGTGCCGATTCTCCAGACATTTCTATTGGTGCCGATTCTCCATAAATTACTATTACTATTACTATATATGCATCCACACACTAAAAATAGGATCCGATATCATGGTTTAATTATTATGCATTATGAGGTAAATCATTGTATATTGGTATAGTATTGCTCAATTTTCAGGCCGGTTTGGTGCGGCTCGGGTCGCTGGTTCAGTGGTTATTTTGAGATAACTGTTTTGTCCTGCAAAAATGACAAAAAAGGCTTCTGGGCTGAGGGGTATTGAGGGAATTGCATGCGTGCGGTTCAGCCCGATCAGCTGAACTTTTTAATTTTTTAATATTTTTTGAAATAGCTACACACAGATATAGCCCCTAATAAGATAAAATTGATGACTTAGGCACAGGGGTAGGACGGTAATTAACCATCCTTTTTATTTATTTTTTTTGAAATATTGTCGGCACATGCGGAATACGCAACCGACAGTATTTCGCCTCACACCCTCTTAAAGTGGCGCGTGAGGGATGCTTTGGCAGAAGGAAATGGAATATTGGTGTCTCTGTAGATGCACCTCCGTGTCATCTTCCACCTGGTTTGGCGTGTTTTGTCGACCATTGGCTGTGGACGCGGTGATGGCCGGTTAAAGCTGTTTTTTCCATTTCTCTCCCTCCTGCACGCAAAAGTGCAGGATAGGACTCTGGTTTGTTTTGTTTTCACTTCAGTCCCTGTACTTGTCGACCATTGGTTGTGGACGCGGCAATGGCCGGTTAAAGCTGTTTTTTCCATTTCTCTCCCTCCTGCACGCAAAACTGCAGGATAGGCCCCGGGTTTGTTTTGTTTTCACTTCAGTCCCTGTATGTGTTGACCATTGACTGTGGACGCGGCGATGGCCGGTTAAAGCTGCTTTTTCCATTTCTCTCCCTCCTGCACGCAAAAGTACAGGATAGGCCCCAGAGTTTTTTTTGTTTTCACTTCAGTTCTTGTACTTTAATTCTATGTAATGTCCTCAATTCTATTATATAAGTTTTGATTTAGTTCGATTGAGTCCTTCGATTGAAATTAATTAAATGTGAATATTTCACTTCGATCCTCCTTTTAATTTTCGGATTGGGTTTAAATGGCTTAATATATTCGGTACAAAAGTTTCAAGTTTTTTTTTTAATTTTATCCTTTGATTTAAATTGATAATATATATTTATTCCATATACTTTAAATTTTTTATTTTAATCCCTTTATTTTTTTATTTATGGAATAAGTGTGCTCTTGGATTTGATTTTTAATTTTTTTTAATTTTCTTATTTGTTGAGGTGGTATTTTTTTTTGAAAAAAAAAATTAGCTCTTCAATTTTATTTTGTATCTATGATCATTCGAAAATTGATATTTTTTTCTCTCTTTGTTCTTTCTTTTAGTTTTTTGTATTCGTTTTATTATTATTATTTTCAAGTCAAATGGATTTTTTTTCTTGATAATTTTTATTTTATTTTTATTTTTTGCTTGATCTTTTGTTAAATGTTTTATGATATTTTAGTCTTTCATTTATTTTTGTTTTTTTTTTCATTATTAACACAACAACAATAATAATAATAATAATAATAATAATAATAATAATAATTTTAGTTATTTATCTTACACTTTTTTGTTAATGTTTTCGAGGTTTTTTTATCTCAAGGTAATTTGATAATTTTTAGCAATGATAATTTTAGACGTTAAGACTTCGAATGTGCTATTTTTATAATAAGGTGTGGTGATCTGTTTTATTATATTAAATTTCTTTATAAATAAATATTATATCTTAATTTTGAACCAGCAAATCCTATTAATTTCTTTAATCCTATAAACTATAAAAATTATTTTCTCAGCCTGCAACGTAGTGCTGTCAATTCTTCTAATTTTCAAGTCAAATGATTTTTTTCCAGCTTACAATTTTTATTTTATTTTATCATTTATTTCATTTTTTATTTTTTCTATTATTAATGTTTTTAGGATTTTTTAGTCTTTGATTGAATTTTTTTTCTCGTTATTAACGCAATAATAATATTAATATTAAGAATAATAAAAAAAATTCTTACTTACTTTTTTTTGTTAATTTTTTGTTGTTTTCTCTGGTTAGTTTTAATAATTTTTATTATTTTGGTAGAAATAGTAATGATAATTTTAGAAGTGAAGACTTCGATGTTATTATTGTTATATTAAAATATGTTGATATGTTTCTTTCTATCAAACTTTACATGTAGAAATATTATATTTTAATCTCAACAATTATAAAAATTATTTGTTCTACCTGCAACGTAGTGTGGGCAATTAACTAGTATATATTAATGTATTTGTCACTTATACATTTTTTGATTTTTTTATGACCGGGGTGTCCGGGTCAGTTTACGCACCCATATTTTTTTTATTAATGTTTGAAAAGTTGCTTTCTATTTTGTTTTTTTAACCAGATTTTTTATTTTTTTTATAATCGTGGTATTTGTGGTAACTTACACGCACCATGACTAATCTCCAGACCCATTTTTTTCCCTACTTTTTTTTCCACTTATACAATTTTTATTTGTATTTTTATGACCGGGGTGTCCGGGTTAGTTTACATGCACCATGATTTTTTTAATAAGTAGTGATTTTTACTATTCATTATTGTTTGAAAACGGGTTTCTCTTTTTTTTTTACCAGACTTTTTTATATAACCGTGGTATCCGTGGAAGCTTACGCACACCATGACTAATCTCCGGACCTATTTTTTAACATTTTTTCTGATTTTTTTGCCACTCAAACATTTATTTTTGTTTTTTATGACCGAGGTGTCCGAGTTAGTTTACTTGCACCATGATTTTTTTTTCTCATTACTGTTTTGAAAGGTGTTTTCCCCTTGCATTTTTTTATAACTAGGCTTCCTTTGTTTTGTTTTTTTATAATCGGTGTATCCGGGACATCTTACGCACACTACGTCTAATCTTCGAACTCACTTTTTTAAAAAACATTTTTCGCCTGTTTTTTTGTCACGTATACATTTTTTTATAACCAAGATATTCAGGTAAGCTTACGCTTACTTTCAAACATGAATGAATAGTGAAAATCACAATAATGAACAGTAAAGGTGATTTCCCCTTGCACTTTTTTTTGTTTTTTAATAATCACGTTGTCTATGGCAGTTTGCGCGCACCACGACTAATCTTCGGACAGACTTACTTTCAAACATGAATGAATAGTGAAAATCACAATAACAGTAAAGGTGCTTTCCCCTTGCACTTTTTTTTGTTTTTTAATAATCACGATATCTATGGCAGTTTGCGCGCACCACGACTAATCTCCGGACCCACTTTTTTTACATTTTTTCTTGTTACTTATACATTATGTTTTTGGTTTTTCTTATAGATGGGGTGTCCGGTCAGCTTACACGCATCATAATTTTTTCCCCGCGTATATATATTTTTTATAATCAGGGTGTATGTGCCAATTTACGTACGCAACAAATAATCCTATGACCCACTTTTTTTAACAATTTTTTTCCTTTTTTTCCCACTTATACATTTTTTTAACAACTAGGGTATTCGGGTAAGCTTACACGCACCACGACTATCAATTAAAACAGCTCGCTCAAACACGGTGCACACACTCCCAAAACATTGTGGATAGCAATAGTGTATTAATGATATGTCCCCTCAGTGCGCCTCAACCCTTGTATTGGGATCAGGGGTATTTTTGAATTTTCCACAGGACCGATTGACATTACCAAATTATTTGAGGGTAGTATGTATTTTTCCTATATTTTTACACAGTAAAATAACCATAATACTCATAAATAAGATAAAAGTGCACATGTACCGTCAGGGGGGCATTAAGGTTATTGCACATATTTTATTAAATAACTAAATACAAATTTACTCCATATGTATATATATATCCTATTTATTATTTTCAAGAAATGATATTCTAAAATATTTTTAATATAATAATAAGAGGAATAAATCTCAACAAAAAAAATTAAACAACAATGATGTTGTCTTCGATAGTATGACCAATAATAATTAGAATATTAATTATGTGTAATAATATTTTATAATGACAACTATAATAATTGTTACAAAAATTCATTGGTCAATGTTATTTTTGTGAAAAATAACTTTCAGGTCTTTTTATATATGATATTTAAGATCTAATATCACAAAAAACATATACGAAACCACACGTAGATAAGACAGGTAGAAAAAATGTGCCAATTTATCTACAATAATAAAATAAAAAAATTTCCTACATTTTGCCAAAGTCAGCACCAAATTGTTTAACATGTAACAAAATTGTTAATGGTCCTAAATTTTTATATATATTATTTTTGGGACTTTTCCTTAAAAAATAGAAAAGACCAATTATATATTGTGATATTTTTTCATATTAACATATTAAAATATATAAAAAAAAATTGAACTGACTTTTCTTTAAAAATCTCACATTAATTTAATTTTAGTGTGCTAACTTTTTTTAATATAATGATATGAAGAAAAAATCTGAAAAAATAATCTTTGATAAAATTTAGCTGTTACATTTTTGTTATCTATCAATTAAAGTATTCGACAAATAGTTAAAAAAAGTCCAACAAACAATTAGTATGTTACAGTCAACAAATAATATATCTTTAGTCAATTTGATCAATTATGATTTTTGATCAATTTAGCTGCATAAAACAAATTACTCATATGTGTTACAATTCAACAATTATAATTTTAGTATTTGCCAATGAAAGAATTCATTAAACGAATAAAATATACACAACAATCACTAAATTTTTCGATTCCAATTGTACAATCTACCTATTAAATAATTATCATAACAATTTTAACAATAGAAACATTCAATCACCTTTAAGTGAAAAAAAAAGACTCATTTCTAACAGATTCTATCAATTACAATTTTACTAATTAAATATTAAAATAACAAATTATAACATGTATAAAATCAATCAATTTTTTAAATAGTTACCTCCCTACCATCCGCAGAACAAGTGATAACAAAGTCATTTTATTGTTGTCTGAGCTGCAATGATATTAATTTACTAAGAAAAGTCAAATATTATGGAAAATAGATCAAAATAATATATTAAATTTAATTATTCATAAAAAAATAATTTAGATTAATTTGTCTAACCTAGAGTATAAGATCAAGATAACCATATAAAAAATTAAGATAAATAATGAAACCAATTATTAATCAACTCAATAATGAATGATAAAATTAAAAAAAAAAAACATACAAAAACACTTAAGTCAACTAGAGTTAACCGACCAAACTTGTAATCTAAGTAATTAAATTAAAATAACCTCATAGAGCACAAACTAAACAAATTATGAAATCTAATTCCCAGACAACCATATGTTGAAGGACTTAATTGAGAAAAATAAAGTACAAAAAATAACTCAAGCCAATCAAAATTAACTATTAAATTTGGGGTGGCTTATTCCTCTCACAACATAAATATGTTCATGACCTTTTAGCCAACTCCAATATGAGTGGTGCCAAGGATGTCTCAACACCTCTCTCTACAACTCAACCCTTTCAACTGGTTGATGGCACTACTTTGTGGACAACTCTGAGTTTCATAGAATCTTTGACAATCTTTAATACCTTTGTTTAACTGACCAGACATCTTCTTTGCAATCAACAAATTATTTCAATTTATGCACAAGTCGACTACAAATCACTAGCTAACTACCAAACAACTTCTATGCTATTTAAAACAAATCACTTTTTTATGGTATTGAGATCCATAAAGTTGGAGCCCCATTTTAAAGACATACTCTAATATTAATTGGGATGGAAATGTGGATGATCGCACGTCAACCTCTATCTATATTAGTTTTCTACGTTATAATCTCATCTCTTAGCGCTCGGAGAAACCATGCGCAAATACACACTCCACCATAGAGGCTGAGTATCGAGCACTCGTTAATGTAGCTTCCAAGACAATGTGGGTGTCCACTCTTTTCAAAGTTCGTTAATATACAGTCCAAGGATCTCCTCAGTTGCTCTGTGATTATCTCGGTGCTACACATCTTAATTTTAACTCATTCAATTATTTGCACATGAAACACATTTAAATTGACCTTCACTTTGTGCAAGACTTAATGTAAAATGGTATCTCCAAGTCAAACATGTTCACACTCAAGACCAATTGGTTGATCTAGTTACAACGCCATTGTCAAAATAGTGAACGACATTACTCCATAACAAGACTAGCCTTGATGGAAGCTCCATCTTGCAGGGGGGAGCTTGTATGGATCTTGTTCACACCAAAACGGAGTATGTTTGGCCTAAAATTATGTCCATTATTATGTCATTAACATTGTATTAGAAGCTTATTCTAAATTTAAATTTTATAGCTCTATATGTAACAGTAGCATAGTTTTAGCCTTATAGTTTCATGTTTTCTAAATTTTAGTATTTCAATACCTTTTTATATAATATAGGATTTCTATCAATGACAGTGTGGGAAATTTTTCTAATTGAAATCATAACAACATTTGATTCTATACAAGCAAGACCCCCTAAACCAGCTTCACTCCTTGTTTTTTCCCTTTTACCCTAACATCTCATTATAGGTATGCTAGATCATAAATGATAAACACAACTAAAATAAAATGGAAAACATTATTAAATTTATTACAATATCAAAATTCAAAACTATCATGGATTGCACCGTTCAATCCATATCGGTCCTCCCTTTTACATCTTTTATTTCTCGCTCTTTATATATTTCTTCTTCTCCCACTACACTTGTCGTAACCCAATTTTTGGGTTACTCCCCAAAATAAAATAAAAATAATGAAAATAAAATAAAAAGGGTTTTGGCGTCGGTGGAAAATCACGGTGAAAATTTTGAATATTTCTTAAACTGAATCGTATCTCTTTTGTGCCCAAAATGAGAGAAAATACAAATTCAAAGTAAAAATTAAGTTAAAAATCATAATTATATTTTAAATAAGCCAATTCGATATAATCATGGGCTAAATTAAAGTATTGTTATATTTGAGAATTAATTTAGAGTCCAATTGAAGGATTTAATTAAGTGCAAGGACTTAATTATACTTTAAATTGGCCAAATTAATTTTATTTAGGGCTTAATTGATGAAAAATTGAATTTTCAAGTTTAATTCGGGCCTAATTGAGAAAATCAGAATTTTTGAAGATTAAATTGAATTTTTTTAAGCTAATTGCACAAAATTAAGGGCTAAATTGAAAACAATTGAAAACTTAATGGTCAATTGAGGGTCAAAATGCACAAATCAAAAGAGAAGGACTAAAATAAAAAAGGCACACAAAAGTTAAGATTAAGTTGAAATTCGGTCAGGGGTACAATTGCACAAAATTACAAATTTAAATCCAATTGGGGGTGCAATTAGAACAATTACAAATCGAAGGACCAAATTGCATTTTTCATTTCCCTCCAAGAAACAGCATACCGTCTCCTTTTCCCTGCAGTCCACCGACCAGCCACCGCAGTGTACGCTGATTGACATATAATGTCATACTTTGTATGCTTTATATATTTTGATGATAACAATAAAAAGAAAATGGGCTAATAATATGCTTGGATGAGATTAAGCTATAAACGGGTTTTATTCAAAGAATACATCAACAAGCATAATGGAGTTCAAGAAGAAATCAATCCAAGAAGTCAAAGATGCAAGCAAGTGAAGACTTAGAAAAAGTGTTCATTTTAGTGCTTTAATTATGTAAATCTCAATTTCTATCTTGATAGCACAAATTAAAATGAACTCACACACTTCACATTGCATGCAAAGGATTTGATGATTAAACGGCTAGTTTCTAACGGCTATAAACGGCTAGTTTCTAACGGCTATAAACGGCTAGTTTCTAACGGCTAGTTTCAAACGGCTATAAACGGCTAGTTTCTAACGGCTAGTTTCAAACGGCTATAAACGGCTAGTTTCTCTTTGAAACTTATAAATAGGCCTCTTAATTGCAAAACGAAATTGACATAACTTTCATATCTTATATTGAGGCAATTAGAAGTGCATAAACACCTTCATATCATCAATCCTCATTAATACTCATATTTGTGTTTAAATCTTCATATCTTAACACAAAGAGTATTTCTCATTCTCACTACACTTAAACACCTTCAAATATCCTAAGTGCTATTAAGTGAGAGAAAGAGATTTTAGATCTTCATTTGTAATATCCACACTATTAAGAGTGTATTGTTGTTTTACTAAAACAACCATTGTGAAACTCTTGAGAGTTGAGTATAAAACTCTTGGTATTGGTGAGGGAACATCACCAAGGAAAAATCTTGAAGAGTGGACATCTTCAAGTGGAAAGGGAAAATCTTGAAGAGGGCATATCTTCAAGTGGTGTAAAGTCTTGGTGTGGATTCATCAGCGGAAATTGTAATCTTGTTACTTGGTTTAGTAAGAGAGTACAATACTCAAGTACGAGTTGGTACTTGAGTCGTGGACGTAGGCTTGCCGAACCACGTTAAAAACCCGAGTTAGCAATCTCTTTCCCTTATCTCTTTACTTTTAAGTAATTGATTTTAGAATTGCTATAATTATTGTATTTGCACCAATTCCGTTTTTAGGTGCATAGTTGCTTTAATCCGTGAATTTCAACACACGCCAGTCACCACGCCGCCGACAAGCAGCCACCCTGTCAGGCCACCACCACCTATATAAGCCACCATGCACGACGGGGGAAGAAGAAGAGAAACGGGGACAGTAGAAGAGAAAAAAATAGGGGGGAAATTTGTAGAAAAAAAGTGACAGGGGAAGACGAACAGAGAAGAGAGAAAACGAATGAAAAAAGAAAAAAGAAAGAAAAAAAATGAGCAAGAGTTTTACGTAAAAGAGGAGTAAAACGCAGAAAAGAAGGCAGAGAAAAACTTGGGAGGAAATCTGGCAAACATGCCCTCTCTCTCTCTAAAAACGCAGCTTTTCTAAGCTCCCTCTCTCCTCCAACAGCCACCATTCAACCACCCATATCCACCTTTATCATCACCTTCAACCTCCCTTCAACTCCAGCAGCTCAGCCGTCCTCTCCGGGGAAGCAACAGAGGCAGCCCCGACGACAGCCACACCAGCACACCATTTTCCAACACCTCGACGTCCTCTATCCAACGGTATTAACAATTTCACTTTTCATCACACTCGAAAATTCACTGTATATCATCATCTTCATGTTCACTCCCCGTGCCACGCGTCACTGTTCTGTGTATGCAGAATAGTGGGTTGGTTGGGCCGGTAATGAGGCCTAGCCAGACCAAAAATGGGTGGGCCTAACGGGTTGGACAGCCCAACCCATAATAAAATAATATAAATAATATAAAAAAATAAAAATATTTTTGAAATATTTTTGAAAGATGTATGTATTTTTTTTACTACTACTACTAGTATTATTATTATTTTAAAAAAATCAAAATATAAAATATGTTTTCGTGCATACGGCCGGATCCCAAGATTTTTCCGTCATATTTTTCGTAAAAAATATGTTGCATCTTTTTCCATATTTTTAAAACAAAAATTTGGATATCGTAACCAGTTTACTATTATCCATTGGTATTCGGCCAAATGTCAAAAATAATTTAACATTTTTTTTGTTTTAGCTTTCATGGTGTAAATTTATATTGTAAGGTACACCCGCAAATAAAAAATATTTTTAATACGATGTATAATTACTTTGTATAATACATCTGTAGATAAAATTTTTAACTACGATGTTAAATTACATTGTAAATTACACTCGTAGACAAAATAAATGGTTTGAAAATGCAGTAATAAATTTAGAAGAAAAAAACAATCAAACAACAATGCAGCTTGCCTCAGGTTGGGTGCACTGGAGGTGATGCGTCTTTCCCTTGCATAACAAGTCCCCTTACCCAAAACTCTCGCAGACCATCAAGTTCATTGTAACCTTAATACTAGGTGGCGACTCCCAATATTTATAGTCCTAATTTTTATGACTATTAAACATCCTATTTTCACTGTGCGCCGTCATCTTCCCCAAATCAGAGGGATGACGGGGCACGAAACGCGTTAAAAATCACCGTCGCGACAACACTTCTTTTCTGTTTTCAGCTCAAAAGATATTATTTCTTTTTTCGATCTCTAAACCAACCTCCACAATCACCATTTTTCTCTCCTATCAATCTTCCCTCTCCATCAAACAACCTACATAGTAACCCATAAGCCTTTACACTACCAATACCTCTTTTTTTGCCAAACACATTAGCTAGGCACTCTTATCCTTTCCGATGACCACACATCACGATTCACACTCACACTTCCACCATAATTGAGCCTGTCACATAGTATAATCGTGATAGCCATTATACATGCCTCATTGTCCTTTAACTAAAATGTTGTTAGGAAATATTGTTACCAAATGTAATTTCCATTATCCATGCATCATTGTCCTCGAACCATGTGAAAGCAAAGTTGTCAATTCTATTTTAGTTGGTGTTTTGTTTTTTCAATTGGAATGAAATGTTTTAGCTGCGGAATGTTTTAGCATGTTGTTTTGGGATTGTATTGTTTATGTGTGTGTTTATATATATATAATTATATATATTAATTATAAAAAATTAGTTCAAATCCAAAAATAAAATTATTTAGAACCATGCAATTCAATATAAAAAAACACGATAAAATGATTATTCTGAACAAAAATATGAGCATGTATAATATTACGAGAATATCATAATCAATATAGCAAGTTCATTACATTCGTTGATTGCTCTAAAATTTTAACATAGTATATATAAATATGTCAAGAAACTCCTCATAAAATTTCATCTCAATCTAACGATCGGATGAATAGATATGATTGATATTGTAAAATTATTTATTATTTAAAAAAATATATTATATGGCCAAAACGGAATAGACGGAATATTGAGATGTCGTGGTTGCACAAATTAATTACCCTAGCTTAAAAGAAATTAAACAAGATAGTATAGAGCAAGTAAGAGGTCAATCCCACGAGGACGATTTAGTTCAAATTTTCATGTTACATGCTATGTAATTAGGGGGTAGGAAGATGTCTAGGCTAGACTAAAGCAAACTAAGCGAAAATTATATAAAACTTAAATTTATCAATAAAGCAAACCTTAGTCTCAAGTCAACATCCACCTACAGAAATTATTCTGAATATTTATCTCTTCTTAAATTAGTTCATTAAAGGATCCGTCATATAACTTACCCTAACCATCAAACAACCACGGTGTCCACACTATTAATTTGATTCAATGTCAGCGTTAAAAACTAGATAAATTGATCAATTAAAAAATAGAATTGCCCACAATATATGTTTAGTTCAATTGAATGCCCTCCCTAAGATTACTAATGTAGATCCGCTACAATTATTAACTTAGTTGCTTCACAAGTTCATATACCACAACTCCGATTTTGATATTAAATTTAGCAGCGAACATAATAAAAATATCATTTTACATTTGTTTTTTTTAATATAGGATGAGACTCTCTATTTATATATGTTTATAGGGGCTCTCATATATTTTTCCAATACCATATGGCATTATTATATTGGTTGATCTTTATTTATGAGATCATGTATTTACGTAAGGATATCTTGAATATCTTATCTTATGTGTCAATATTTATAATCCAATTTCATTACTCAAAATAAAAATATTTTGAGACTTAATTATAATGTTTAAGGTTAATGTACTCTTCTCGTATCAGTATGTATTCTCTAACACAAGAGTCAAGAATAACAACTTAGATTGACATTCATCAATGCTGAAATTAAAATTACTTGTAGTATTCATTGACGTTGTATGAAGGACTATTGACACTAGAATTATAAATAACCTTCACCCATAATATTCATTCATGCTAAAGTAATTAATATTTGTATTCACCAGCCCAAAAATCAGAAATACTCACTGTATTTGCTAACACCAGAGGTAGAAATATTGACACTAGAATTAGTATTTTCTTTTTCTTTTTCTCAAGGGTCATTAACAAAGAATTTTGATCTTAATCCCTAGAAAAAGGAAATTTTTATATTTTAGTAAAAAAAAAAAGTAATCTTAATCCCTAAAATACAAGACTTTTTTGACTTATGATTTTGAACAGAAAAAAAAATTGATGTTGATCCCTAAAATAAGAGATTTCATTGGTTTAGTATTTTTAAAATGGACATTGAATCAATATTGTTAGTAAAAATTAGACTTTGACCGTGTATTTTTAATATGTCCAAAATAAACTTTAAGGACACTAAATACTAATTGGACCTACCAGGACCCAGCCTGGGTAGATTCACCACAAGAGATAATGTCATAACACGTAAAAAATATTAAAAAAACATATTAACAAATTAAACACAATAAGATAAACATGAGCCTTTTATTTTTAAAATCACAAGGTTGTCACTACAAGAGCAACTTAATCAGGATGATATTTCCAATTTACATGAGCCTTTTTAAATAAAATAACAATTTACAATATGGTAAAAACAAATGAATCAAGATGATATTTCCAAAGGCACCCTTCAACTCAATCATTCATGTTCATACTTATTAAAAAAAAATATTTAAAAAACAAAGTTGCAATTCATTAAAATGACACACGAGTATTTGTAAATTCATTATGTTTTTTTTTTCTTTTTTATACAAAAATGCTCCTACCATATTAAAAAAACAATATTTTAATGCACATCTATCATCAAAACACATAATACCAAAAAAAATAGACACGCAAGAAATTGAAACACTCTCACACGAATCACTGTGTGAAAAACATTGTCGGTACAGATTATCTAATATACTAAAAGAGGTCAGAGTCGGTTCCTGTAGCATGTGAGGAGAATCACTGTTGATTGTAATAGTGATGCTCAGTTTTCGGGTCGTTCGGGTTGGTTCGGGTCGATTTGGGTTACGTTGTATTTATATTATTTATATTATTTTGTACAAAATGAAACAATGAAGGTCATGTAGCGCATTGGAAAACAAGCGCCCCTCCATCTTAAGAAGACAGGGTTCGACCCTTGCTAGCGAGATTTTGTTTTTGCTTATAATTTTATTTCTTTTCATTTTTCATTTTTTTTTAAATTTATTGACTTTTTTTCTTTGATTGATTTTTTACCCCATTATTAACGCAATAAAAATAATAATTTTAGTTTTTTTTTCTTGCATCCTCTTTTTTTATGTTTTTGATTTTTTTGTCAGGGTAATTTAATAATTTTTATTGTTTTAGCAACAATAATAAAGACATTTTTAGATGTTAAGACTTCGATGTTCTTGTTGTTATAATAGGGTGTGTTGATATGCTTATTATATCAAATCTTCCATGTATAGATGTTATACTTTATTTGATTTTTTTAAATTTTGTTATTTGATTGAAATTGACAATATATTTGGTTTTGTTTTTAGCCCTTATATTTTTTTATTTTAATTTTGTAAGTTTTTAAATAGTTCACATTTTTATATGTTTATATATATGAGCCTTTATTTTTTGTTTTTAATTTCTTTTATTTTCTCTATTGTTGAGATAATATTTTTTCCAAAAATTTTGTTCTTAAATTTTAGTTTGTATTTATGATCATTTAAAAATTGATATTTCTTATTAGTTTTCCTTTGTTTTTCCTTTTCGTTTTTTTATTAGTTTTTTTTATTTTAACATCAAATGATTTTTTTAGCTAATAATTTTTATTTTTATTCAATTTTTTTGTTTACTCTTTTGTTAGAGTTTTGGTTTTTTTTATAATAATTATTATTATTATTATTATTATTATTATTTCTTGCTTCCTCTATTATTAATGTTTTTTGAGTTTTTTTCTCTTTAGAATAATTTAATAATTTTTATTATTTTATAAATAATAATAATAATAATAATAATAATAATAATAATATTTTTAAATGTTAAGTCTTCAATGTTGTTGTTGTTATAATTGAACGTGTTAATATGTTTTATTATATGAAACCTTGCATGTATAGATGATATGTTTTATTTATGAACTACAAAATCTATTAATTTTTTCAATCCCAATAATTATAAAAAATATTTGCTTCCGCAACGAAGTGCGGGCAATTAACTAGTACAAAACTAAATTAGAAAAACAATGCAAAATAATACATTTTTTTTCTATAAAGGGAAATTTGATACAATACATGAAGAATTAAGAAAATTGTCTCTCTTTTTCTCCCATGCCTTCAACATGTATATCACTCTGCGTGTTTTATTAATGTTTATATAAAAAAGGTTAATCAATTCCATTAAATGCCACAATACACACACACACACACAATAAATACACAAAAAAAAATATTAATTATTTTTTTATAATATATTTTTGGTCAAAATAATAAATTTGTGTAGAATTCCTGTGAAGTGCAAGTTTTCTATAAAATATATGAATTTTAAATTGATATAAATTTATCTATTTAATAGGTTTCAATGAAATAACCAACATAAAATTATCATCATCATTAAAAAAATCATATTTTTAAGTAAAATAAAAATCTATCAAGAGTGGGACTTCAACCCCAACCTCTCGAACGAAATTTTTGTCTCCCGCCTCATAGAGTCGCTCGGCCACCTCAACATTCATTCATTTTTCTCGAAAATCTATATTAAATCTAATTTTAATGTGAATTCGCTAAAAAAAATGTGTTGAGAGTGGAATTCGAACTTGTCGCACGTCCCCGCGCGGCGTCCCCGGGAGGGATCCTGGCTTTCGCAATGTGGAGTTTGGTGAGGAGTCGCCACCTTGCTGTTGAGGGTCACTAGGAACACCCGATTTGTATTGGTCTGCTCAAAGATTCAAAGGTAAGGAACTGGTTGCGTAAAGGGAAGGTATTAACACCCCTAATACACCTTACCTGAGGTAAGCTGCATTGCCTATTTAGATGTGATTTAAAATATTTCAATAAGTCAGTATTTATTCATGAAAAATATTACAATAAAAAAAAATCGATCAGTGCTTAAAAGTCCAATAAATTTTATTGATTATTATTATTCCCACTGAATATTTTAGACAATAACCTTTTAGAATTTATTTATCCAAACACCGAAAAGTAAATAATAACATATTATTCCCGCCGAATATTTTGGATAAAATTTATTTATCCAAACACCGAACAGTAAATAATAGTATATTATTTCCTCCGAATATTTTGGATTTTCTTGTTAATCCCTTAAAATTTATTTATCCGAATATTAGCAGTGAATAATAGATTCCCAAAAAAAGGATTTACACTTTTGAAACATTGGTTTCAAATTTTTACAAAGAAAACACATTTTTTATTTTATTTTATATTCTTTTTCCTTAACAAAACAAACATAAGAAATAAATAACACACACACACACACAATCTCTTTTTCATTCTTTTTTCATCCTTTGAAGTAAAATACAACTCACACACACTTTCTTTTTCATTTTTTTCATTACATTTGACAAATAAATACAATAAATTCAAAAAAAAACACAAAAAACACAAGGAAAATTACAAAACGAAATCGAAGCAGCTTCGACGCGGTGGCGAGGTAGCAGGATCGGTGGCGCGTCTCGCTAACGCGCCATCAGTCACCGGCGGCGCGTGGAACCACGCCGCTGCCGGAGGAGGTGCAAAATGGGGGGTGGCTGGATCGGCTACTTCTGCCTTCCTCTCGCCGGTAGTGGTCTCCACGGCGACCTGCGACGCCAACAATGAAAACCCAAACACAAACACGCAAAAAAAATCAAAAATCTCTTTCGATCAGATCTGCCCTTCTTCTTCTTCCTCTTCCTCTGCTTTCTCCCTTCTACCTCTCTGTTTTCCTCTTCTTCTCGCCGGCGTGGAGCTCATAGTGACCTGCAAAATACAAGATAAACCAAAACAAGCATAAAATCAAAAAAACAACGTCTCGGCTTCCTCTTCCCTCCGGATCTGCATTTCCCTTTTTCGGTTCGTTTTCTTCTTTGTCTCCAAGTGGCTGGACGCGGTGGAGGAGAGGAGGCAGGGGCCGCGGGGCTGCAAAGTCAATCGGTTCTCCTCTTCTTCAAATCCTGGGTCTAATCGTCGGTTTCTTCTTCTCGAAGAGGTGGCTGGACTGGTAGATGCACTGTCGAGGAGAAGAGATGGAGGCTGGAGAGTAGACCATGAGGTCGACGGAGAGAGTGCTGGTGTGAGGGAGAGTTGTCTCGGCTGGAGAAAAAGAGCGTGACAGAGGTGAGGAAATGAACCAACGAGAAAATGGGCTGCAACGGCGAGGAGGAGAAGGAGGGAACTGAAGGGTCAGTGAAGGCTGATCGGAGTGAGGGCTGATCGGAGTGAGGGAGAGGGGATGGTTGTGCTGAGATGAGAGGAAGAGAAGAGAGAAAATGGGGCTGGAGTGTTGGCTGATTGTGGGGTCGCAGGGAAAAGAAGATGAAGGTTCCGAGGGCAAGCTCGGATGATTGGTGGTTGAGGAGGGAGAAACGGGCTGGTCCGAGGCCAAAGGGAGAGTGGATCGCGGATGGTGGCTGGGAAGATGGAGAGGAAATGGGGAGTCAAAAATGAGAGGGTTGATCGGCTGGCTATGGGGAAAATAATGGGACGAAAACGGGAGTTGGCCTGAGGTGGAGAGAAAATCGGAGAGATCGCGGGAGAGGGAGTGAAAAGAAAAAATGGGGCTGCAGCCGCTACTCCAAATAGGTGCATGGCTGCGCATCCTGGGAAGAAAAAGATGGTTTAGGGTTTTTTAGGGTTTTGAATGAGGTGTCTATTTTTGGTCCCCTTCTATGTTGATTAAAACCTCTATTTATAGACTTTTTATATTCAAAATTCCAAACGCAGTCTTCAACTTGCGTATCATTTTCAATTTAGTCCTTGGATTTGCAATTTGCATGATTTGACTAGTAAACTCTCAATTTGCCCAATTTTCCCTGTAACAAGATATTTTTGGATTTTTTTTTTTCTATTTTTTCTTTTTCTTCCGAAACATAAAAATAAGTTGGTCAAAATTTGGGTAGCAACAGATGCCCCCTCTTTACAATGCTTACGACTAAAGTCTTGTAAAAGGCTTTAAATAGTAAGCGTTGTAAAGAAAAATAAAGAAAATAAAATAAATAAAGCATATGATGGGTGACCTACACAAATAAAAGAAATTAGATAGAAGAGTCTCGATAGTGACGGATGACTTACCCGGGTCTGATTATGACGGGTGACCTGCCCTGATGAAAGAGTCTCGATAGTGACGGATGACTTACCCGGGTCTGATTATGACGGGTGACCTGCCCTGATGAAAGAGTCTCGATAGTGACGGATGACTTACCCGGGTCTGATTATGACGGGTGACCTACCCAATTGAAAGAGTCTCGATAGTGACGGATGACTTACCCGGGTCTGATTATGACGGGTGACTCGCCGGGTTAACGATTAGAAGGGTCTCATTTTTACGGGTGACCTACCCGTGTTAGCGATTAGAAGGGTCTCATTTTTCGGGTGACCTACCGTGTTAGAAGTTAGAAGGGTCTCATTTTTCTGGGTGACCTACCCGAATGGAAGATGGAAGGGTCTCATTTTTACGGGTGTCCTACCTGGATGGAAGATGGGAGGGTCTCATTTTTACGGGTGACCTACCCGGCTGGAAGATGGAAGGGTCTCATTTTTACGGGTGACCTACCCGGCTGGAAGATGGAAGGGTCTCATTTTTACGGGTGACCTACCCGGCTGGAAGATGGAAGGGTCTCATTTTTACGGGTGACCTACCCGGCTGGAAGATGGAAGGGTCTCATTTTTCAGGGTGACCTACCCGGATGGGAGATTGGGTCTCATTTTTACGGGTGACCTACCCGGATGGAGGATTGGGTCTCATTTTTACGGGTGACCTACCGGATGGAAGATGGAAGGGTCTCATTTTACGGGTGACCTACCCTACTGGAAGATGGAAGGGTCTCATTTTTACGGGTGTCCTACCCGACTGGAAGATGGGAGGGTCTCATTTTTACGGGTGACCTACCCGGCTGGAAGATGGAAGGGTCTCATTTTTACGGGTGACCTACCCGGCTGGAAGATGGAAGGGTCTCATTTTTACGGGTGACCTACCCGGATGGAAGATGGAAGGGTCTCATTTTTCAGGGTGACCTACCCGGATGGGAGATTGGGTCTCATTTTTACGGGTGACCTACCCGGATGGAGGATTGGGTCTCATTTTTACGGGTGACCTACCCGGATGGAGGATTGGGTCTCATTTTTACGGGTGACCTACCCGGATGGAAGATGGAAGGATCTCATTTTCTAGGTGACCTACCCGGCTAGCATGGTCTCATTTTTCTGGGTGACCTACCCGGCTAGCGTGGTCTCATTTTTCTGGGTGACCTACCCGGCTAGCTTGGTCTCATTTTTCTGGGTGACCTACCCGGCTAGCTTGGTCTCATTTTTCTGGGTGACCTACCCGGCTAGCTTGGTCTCATTTTTCTGGGTCATCGACCCGGCTAGCTTGGTCTCATTTTTCTGGGTGATCGACCCGACTATCATGGTCTCATTTTTCTGGGTGACCGACCCGGCTAGCGTGGTCTCATTTTTCTGGGTGACGGACCCGGCTAGCGTGGTCTCATTTTTCTGGGTGACGGACCCGGCTAGCGTGGTCTCATTTTTCTGGGTAACCGACCCGGCTAGCGTGGTCTCATTTTCTAGGGTGACCGACCTAGCTAGCATGGTCACATTTTTCTAGGTGACCGACCCGGCTACCGTGGTCTCATTTTTACGGGTGACCTACCCGGCTAGCTTGGTCTCATTGTTCGGGTGACCTACCCGGCTAGCGTGGTCTCATTTTTCTAGGTGACCTACCCGACTAGCGTGGTCTCATTTTTCTGGGTGACCTACCCGAGTTAGAAGGGTCTCATTTTTGTGGGTGACCTACCCGGCTAGCGTGGTCTCATTTTTCTGGGTGACCCGCCCGGCTAGCGTGGTCTCATTTTTGTGGGTGACCCGCCCGGCTAGCGTGGTCTCATTTTTCTGGGTGACCCGCCCGGCTAGCGTGGTCTCATTTTTCTGGGTGACCCCCCGGCTAGCATGGTCTCATTTTTCTAGGTGACCTCCCCGGCTAGCGTGGTCTCATTTTTCTAGGTGACCCACCCGGCTAGCTTGGTCTCATTTTTCTGGGTGACCTACCCGAATGGATGATGATGACAAATGGGGTCTAATTATTATGGGTGACCTACCCAGATGAAAGCTGATGAAGATGGGGATGCAATGCATGATGATGCATGGATACTTACCTAGGAAATATAGGTCCCTTTTTTTCTAATGCAATGCATGGTAATGCATGTATACTTACCTAAAAAAAATATAATGCAATGCATGGTGATGCATGTATACTTACCTAAGAAATATAGGTCCCCTTTTTCTGATGCTCCATTGTCGTAGAATGTTTTTTGCCCAGCCTCCAAAGCTTTGTTGTCATTCATTCATCAAGTCTCAAGCGCATTACTTCTTCTGGCGTATCTGCGATGATCTCTGCTCTCAGTGCTTATCAAGTTTAACATTGCCCCCAGGTGTGGTATTGTTTGATTCACCGTGAAGGAGTGTAACCGACCATCCATCTTCTTGAATTCTCTCAATAACAACTCTCTGGCTTGTGTGTGTTTGCTAACAATCATTTGCAAAGCTTGCTAATGTCGACCTCATCTTCGGTTCTCGATCAGTTAATCAATTTTCTTCATCAATTGAATCATGTTTCTATTGTAGTATGTCATCATCAACCTTCATGGAATTTTCAAGTCATCCATAAATGCATCCAAAACTCATCGGCGCATGCTCCATGCTATCATCAATAAATTTCTCTTAGCTTGTGAGAGGAGATGTAATGCTACTATCACCCACATTCATGCGATCAATCTCGCCTTGAGCTGATGCAACTGTTCCGGCCATGCAATTTGAAACTCTTCGTCCTAGACTCAATTTCTTCTAAACAAATCCATTTTGTTTGCAAAGAAATATGATATTGTCATTAACGAGGTTTTTTCTGTCTCCCATATTCATGCAGTGAACTGAACCTTGAGTCGACTAGCTTCACAACAATTATCTCATGATCAACCTTTACGACATGTATACTTTTCAACATTTATCAAAATGCAACCATGCAACAAATCTTTGGAGACAAACAAATCTGCGAGCAAGATAATATTTCTGAAATCTGAAGTTGCCCTTCCAATGCAATCTTATTCTCAATCACTGTTGGAGCTTATCAAACCATCACTCTCTATTAAGCCATGCTGCCCTGAGTTGAATCCGTTGGTGCTCATTGATGAATTTCACTAAATCAATCATTTGCTTATGCTTCTCTGCCCCCAAGCTGATGTGAAATTATTTGCATTCCTATCAAGATCCACATTTTGGCCTCTAACTGCTGAGCATTCCGATGATAGCCGAGAATTGTCAATGTCAAAGATTCTTCAAATCCGGTCAATATTTTCTCTACATCTTTCTTGTTCTAGAATTAAGTCACTGATTTCAAAGATCATGTGCCTCCAAAGTCTAATCATTGCTATAAAATCAAAGAGATGTCATTTGTTGAAAATCAAATTCATTTGGTCATATACCCAACACACGATATTCAATAAATGCAGACCTGAAAATATTTCGTATTTTGCAAACAGTAATTGACTCATTGTGAGATTGAAATTGTCTTTTATGGTTTTGTGTTTCAATTCTAATATTTTATTTTGGGGTATGTCCTTTGAGGGTACATGATGAAGTGTAATTTATGGTTTTAAAACATTTAGAGCTGAGTAAAAACTTGAAGTTCAGCTGAAAAATTTGCCTCATCTTTCAGTACTTACCTTATCAATATGCATAACAACTTGCAACTTTTTTATGAAATTATAACCCTTATAAAAAAAACTCTAACAAATTTTGAGAGCGCCACTTATCAGTTAAAATTGCTCGCTTGATCAAGAAGGACTTTTACAAGCATGTAATGAGGCTATGGTTCATGGCTATAAAAGAAAGGGATATTCATAAGCTCAAAAAGTGTTTAAGGGTTTCAAAGACCTAGGATCACCATCATCTAGTCATTAACTCCTTTTCTCTTATTGTCTTAGTAGAAGAGAACACATCGAAATACATTAATTATCTCCACATGATTCTTTAACAATCAACCAATGCTCTAGGAATCTCTACAACCATGTCATTCCTTTCATTGACAATTTCAAACTAAAAAGGGGGATTCTAAAACTCGAACCATCATTTGTCATCTAATGTTATTTCATCTCTTGTTGTACTCAACATAGTATAACAAAACAATTCTGCACAATCTTCATTTGATGGACAACTTATCTTGAAGACTCAAAAAATCTTATTAACATTTCTTCCCACATGAGGTTTGACCACAAATACTAACGGCCATGACATAGTTCAATATTCTTTTTTTTTTTTCTCTCTTTTTTTTTTTTTTGAACTTGTCCTTCCCATTGACTCTTGGTTTTTATCATGTCCTATCTCAATTTGATTGTTCCCAATGTTGGTTTTTCATCGTTAAACATCCTCCCTTCTATTGATTCCCATGTTGCCACTGCATCCTCAAACTACAAATCTCTTATTGGCCCCTACTGTATTTGCCCCCAGTGTGAGGGTGTGATCCATGTCGGGTGTTTTTTTCAAAAAATATAATATCAGGCTCAAATTGGGATTAACAAGGGATACATATTTCAAGAATAGTGAAGAAAATAAACAAAGATGGCCTTTTGTCATTTCAAGCAAAATTGGTTTTAACTGCTAAATTTTGACCTCGTCCAATGTAATGATTTGGACACGCAAGAGTCATGATTCACGGGTCCATAAATACCAAATCCATTACATGTCAATATGCATACTAATAAAGCTTAATACCATGATGAGGTTCAAAAACTCAGTGTATGGGCTCAAAAATTGTTCGGTCACCTGATATTGGTCATCATGTCTTTTAACAACGATTGTGTCAATTTTTCAATCAAAATACTTTCAAAAATGAGAACTTCAAATTTTGCATGTTGGAGTTTGATCAAAATATTTTGTCCAAAATAAGAATGTCAAACATCTCTTGATTTCAAAACAACAAAAAGACAAGGAAAACACATACTTCAATGAAATGATGACTTACCCCCAAAACAAAGTGATAGCCGATGAAATTCCATGAGAAAGTTCATCGACGATGAGACACCTTTCTGAGGCTTTCCAAACAAACATTTCTGCATTGTCACTGCTCATTGATCTCGCTCATGCTTGTGATAATTTATTGCTGACACTGTCGACGATAACATCCTCCACAAAGCTTAACTTGCCTCTTGTTGACTAATCTCTACACCTGATTACTAAAATTCTTGCATTGTTCATATCTCTCATCCGAATTATGTCGCAAAAGAAAACAATTTTTTCGCTCAACCGCACTCCTCATTGGACATAAAAAATAGATCGAGCTAGGAAGCACTCTTGTCAGAACACCAAAGTGCGCAAATCATAAAAAAAATTCATCACACACTGAAAAGACTCTTTTGGCAAAAATTTTCGCTTTTTCGAGCAATGTAATCTTGCAGTGCACATACTTTGACTTCTTAGACACCGGAACAAATTCAACAGTATCCTACTATGCCTTCGCACCCAAGATATACATCTACGCTTAATGAGACAAAATTGTGCTCAAAATGACATGGTCTTCTGTGCATGGCGGCATAAAACTTTCTGATTTGACAATGCCGCAATAACCCCATCTAATCCGGAGAGGAATCAATTTGATACTTTAAACAGGCAGACAACTTCTTTCACTAATGCTTGCTTTCTAAAAATGGACTACTCACACTCCTTCAAAAGAAAACATGAATTTCCACAATCCCCATTGATGATTGCACTAACACTCTTCGACTGATGCTTGCTTCCGAAAATGGACTACTCGCACTTCCTCAAAAGAAAACCTGAATTTCCACAATCTCCATTGATGATTGCACTAACACTCTCCAAATAATATCTGGGCATATGTCCCACTTGATTTCACTAGAGAGCAGAGAACTTTGTTGTGGGCTTGCAGAAGAAACATGAATGATGACTTTGTATCGGAACCGGTTCTTCTCAGCAATATCAAATGTCCAATGACTCTAGACTTTTCGGAGGATGACAAATTGAGGGACCCCTATTTCAAAACTATGGAGATGCATGTTGAAATGCATATGCATGTTTTTTTTGTTTTTTTTTTTTGACAAACTTGCCCTTTAAAGAGCGACGCGTGCTTGTAATGACTGCATGCTAAACAAAAAATGTGATGACGCATGTTGAAATGTATATGCATGTTTCTTGTTTTTTTTTTTTACGGGCTCGACCTCCGAGGAAGGACGTGCAATCGTAATAATTACATGATAAACAAAAACAATGCGAATGCGTGCAGAAATGTACATGCATGCTAACTTTTTTTTTTTTTACTCCTTCGAGAAATGACACGTGATCATAAAAATTACATGTTAAACAAAAACAATGGGTGCAGAAATGTATATGCATCTTTGATTTTTGATTTTGATTTTTTTTTTTTTTTTGCCCTCTTTTTTTTACTTCTTCAAGGAATGACATGTGATCATAAAATTACATGATAAACAAAAACTTGTGATAATGCATCTTGAAAAGCATATGAATTTTTTTTTTTTTTTTTTTGCTTGCTCACCAGTTTAGGAGTGAAACTTGATTGTAACAATTACATGATACACAAAAACTATGGGAATGCATGTTAAAATGCATATGCAAAAAATTTTACAAACTAGTCTATGATATACAAAAACTATGGGAATGCATATGCAAATTTTTTTTTTTTTTTTTACGACATCGTCTTTCAAAGAGTGACATATGCTTGCGACTACTGTACGATACACAAAAACCTTAGGAATGCATATGCAATTTTTTTTTTTTTTTTTTTTGCCAAACTCGTCCTTTGAGAAGTGACCCATGCATTTAACAACTGTATGATACACCAAACTATGGGAATGCGTATAAAAATGCATATGCAAATTTTTTATTTTTATTTTTTTTTTGACGAACTCGCCCTTCGGGGAGTGACACATGCTTGTGACAACTGTACGATACACCAAAAACTTTAGGAATGCATGAAAAAATGCATATGCAATTTTTTTTTTTTTTTTTGACAAACTCGTCCTTTGGGAAGTGACACATGCTTTTAACAACTGTATGATACACAAAAGTCTGTATTTGCTTAAACCCAACAATGCAAATTTTCTAAGCGATGATTACTTGTGTCACTTATTGAATTTAAATTGCCTCGGAAGAGTTTGCCTTAATGCAAAACAGAATGAAGGTAACACACACCCTAATTATTGGTTCTAATCTTTACACAACAAAGGATGAGTTTGCTACATTGGACTCTAAACAAGGTCTCTTGCTGCCCAGTGATCACCTTCGTAAAGGCAATATAGGGTCTTGGCAGATAATGGGATGGTACGTATACCAATCACTACCGGCTAAGCTCTCAGCGAAGAGTTGGGGTTTACACAACAAATGATGAGTTTGCTACTTTTAGCTCTAAACAGGGTCTCTTGCTGTCCCAGTGATCACCTTCGTAAAGGCAATATGGGGTCTTAGCAGATAATGGGATGGTACGTATACCAATCACTACCATCTAAGCTCTCAGCGTGAGTTTGCTCCTTTTGGCTCTAAACAGGGTCTCTTGTTGTCCCAGTGATCACCTTCAGTAAAGGCAATATGGGGTCTTAGCGAGATAATGGGATGGTACGTATACCAATCACTTTCATCTAAGCTCTCGAGCAAGAGTTTGCTACTTTTGGTTCTAAACGAGGTCTCTTGTTGTCCCAGTGATCACCTTCGTAAAGGCAATATGGGGTCTTAGCAGATAATGGGATGGTACGTATACCAACCACTACCATCTAAGCTCTCAGCGAAGAGTTGGGGTTTACACAAACTTCAACCTTGACTCAAGTCATAGGTAAGCTGCTAGTCCCCCACGTAACTTAAAGTTGCAAACTACAATGATATAATTGAAATAAATTAACAACGCATGAACATATATACATATGCACAAATTAAAATGCAAAAGACTTGCAAAAAATAAACACATAAAATTCAAACAGATTGAAACAAATAAATCACATCAAAATATTCAAAGCTTAGTCCACTATTTTTCAGAAAAAATACCTTCCCCAGTGGAGTCGCCATTCTGTCGCACGTCCCCGCGCGGCGTCCCGGGAGGGATCCTGGCTCTCGCAATGTGGAGTTTGATGAGGAGTCGCCACCTTGCTGTTGAGGGTCGCTAGGAACACCCGATTTGTACTGGTCTGCTCAGAGATTCAAGGGTAAGGGACTGGTTGCGTAAAGGGAAGGTATTAGCACCCCTAATACGCCTTACCTGAGGTAAGCTGCATTGACTATTTAGATGTGATTTAAAATGTTTCAATAGGTCAGTATTTATTCATGAAAAATATTACAATAAAAAAGAAATCGATCAGTGCTTAAAAGTCCAATAAATTTTATTGATTATTATTATTCCCACTGAATATTTTAGACAATAACCTTTTAGAATTTATTTATCCAAACACCGAAACGTAAATAATAACATATTATTCCCGCCGAATATTTTGGATAAAATTTATTTATCCAAACACCGAACAGTAAATAATAGTATATTATTTCCTCCGAATATTTTGGATTTTCTTGTTAATCCCTTAAAATTTATTTATCCGAATATTAGCAGTGAATAATAGATTCCCAAAAAAGGATTTACACTTTTGAAACATTGGTTTCAAATTTTTACAAAGAAAACACATTTTTTATTTTATTTTATATTCTTTTTCCTTAACAAAACAAACATAAGAAATAAATAACACACACACACACACAATCTCTTTTTCATTCTTTTTTTTCATCCTTTGAAGTAAAATACAACTCACACACACTTTCTTTTTCATTTTTTCATTACATTTGACAAATAAATACAATAAATTCAAAAAAAAACACAAAAAACACAAGGAAAATTACAAAACGAAATCTGGAACAGTTCTGGACGCGGTGGCAGAGGTAGCAGGACTGGTGGCGCGTCTGCCAACGCGCCACTGTCACCGGCGGCGCGTGGAACCACGCGCCGCTGCCGGAGGAGGTGCAAAATGGGGGGTGGCTGGATCGGCTACTTCTCGTCTTCCTCTCGCCGGTGGTGGTCTCCACGGCGACCTGCGACGCCAACAATGAAAACCCAAACACAAACACGCAAAAAAATCAAAAATCTCTTTCGATCAGATCCGCTCTTCTTCTTCTTCCTCTTCCTCTGCTTTCTCCTTCTACCTCTCTGCTTTCCTCTTCTCGCGGCGTGGAGCTCATAGTGACACTGCAAAATACAAGATAAACCAAAACAAGCATAAAATCAAAAACAACGCTCTCGGCTTCCTCTTCCCTTCGGATCTGCATTTCCCTTTCTGGTTTGTTTTCTTCTTTGTCTCCAAGTTGCTCGGACGCGGTGGAGGAGAGGAGGCAGAGGCAAAGGGGCTGCAAAGTCAATCGGTTCTCCTCTTCTTCAAATCCTGGGTCTAATCGTCGGTTTCTTCTTCTCGAAGAGGTGGCTGGACTGGTAGATGCACTGTCGAGGAGAAGAGATGGAGGCTGGAGAGTAGACCATGAGGTCGACGGAGAGAGTGCTGGTGTGAGGGAGAGTTGTCTCGGCTGGAGAAAAAGAGCGTGACAGAGGTGAGGAAATGAACCAACGAGAAAATGGGCTGCAACGGCGAGGAGGAGAAGGAGGGAACTGAAGGGTCAGTGAAGGCTGATCGGAGTGAGGGCTGATCGGAGTGAGGGGGGATGGTTGTGCTGAGATGAGAGGAAGAGAAGAGAGAAAATGGGGCTGGAGTGTTGGCTGATTGTGGGGCTGCAGGGGAAAAGAAGATGAAGGTTCTGAGGGCAAGCTCGGATGATTGGTGGTTGAGGAGGGGAGAAACGGGCGGGTCTGAGGCCAAAGGGAGAGTGGACTGGCGGATGGTGGCTGGGGAAGATGGAGAGGAAATGGGGAGTCAAAATGAGAGGGTTGATCTACTGGCTATGGGGAAAATAATGGGGACTAAAACGGGAGTTGGCCTGAGGTGGAGAGAAAATCGGAGAGATCGCCGGGAGAGGGAGTGAAAAGAAAAAATGGGGTCGCAGCCAGCTACCCAAATGAGTGCATGGTCGCAGACTCTGGGGAAGAAAAAGATGGTTTAGGGTTTTTTAGGGTTTTCTGAAATGATGTATTTTTTTGGTCCCCTTTTCTATGTTGATTAAAACCTCTATTTATAGACTTTTTATATTCAAAATTCCAAACCAGTCTTCAACTTGCGTATCCTTTTCAATTTAGTCCTTGGATTTGCAATTTTCATGATTTGACTATTAAACACTCAATTTGCCCAATTTTCCTCTAACAAGATATTTTTGGATTTTTTGTTTTTTTCTATTTTTTTCTTTTCTTCGAAACATAAAAAATAAGTTGGTCAAAATTTGGGTAGCAACAGAACTCATGCCCTCGGAGGAGACCTTAATCTGATGCTGTTTAGACCATCTCGGCTACTTTAATAACCGTTTGTCTTTCACTAAAATATATATTAATAGTAGGTGTTACTATGGATTAGCACAGTAAAACTGTGACATATTTTATTGTATAGTTAATAATATATATATATATAAACATTGTAGATTGCTACAATGTTTTTTGGGACCGGAAAATAAAATAAAAAAATTAAACATAAAATACAATATAACCGCCATAAATTAAAATTTCCAGAACGATAAGTACAAAAAATAAATTGAAAAATATAAAATATGTATTTTATGGATCTAAAAGCACAAATACATCAAATATGAATCACTTTTGTTCAAAAATAAAAAAAAATACCAGAAGAATATATATATATATATATATATATATATTGCTACAGTGTTTTTCCCACAGCTTTTATATATATAACTAGACAATGCCCCCGCGCTTCGTCGATGGCGGCACAACATTTTTTTCAATATAAAAAATATTAATTGTGTATTTTTTTATTATAATATAAATTTAGCTAAAATAATAAATTTGTGCAGAATTCATGTCAAATGCAAGTTTTCTATAAAATATATGAATTTAAAATTAATATAAATTTATTTGTTTAGTAGTTTTAAACGAAATAACCAACATAAATTTATCATCATCATTAAAAAACCAAGGCAACTCACATATATGAATTATTAAGTTCAGTGTATTAAGATTAGTTCATTTTATAATTGAATTTAAATCAAACAAAAATAAAATATAAATTGTGAATATACCTACAATAATCAAATAAAAAAATAAGTTGTTAATTTTCATCCTAACGTTATTGTCATTATCATTTCTATAAAAGCTAAAATTATTACTAAATTTATTGTCAAAACAATTAAAATAATTAAATTGCCATGAAAAATCACAAAAATATTATCATTATTATTGCATAAATAATAAAATCATAAAAATCATATAATCTAAAGACCAAATAAAGAAACAGGAAAAAAAACAAATAAAGGAAAAAATAGAGTAATATTATTTTTAAAAGGATCACCGATATAAATTAGAATTTCAGGAAAATCTTAAAAAAAATGAAAAGATTTTTATAAAAAAATAATCACTAACATTATCATTATTATTGAGCAAATAATAAAATTATAAAAATTATCTAATCCAAAGTACAAATAAAAATAAAAGAAAACATCTAGCCATGGCACTCGCGCCTCGTCGCGGGCGGAATCATATTTTTTTCAACCTAAAAAAATATTTATTATTATTGATTTTTTTTATCATAGCATAAATTTAGACAAAATAATAAATCTGTATATAATTTTTATGAAGTGCAAGTTTTGTATAAAATAAGTTGTAATTTATTATCAACAAAAAGACGAAAACATAAATTAAAAATATATCCTTATGTTATAGTGATTATCATGACGACAACAGTTAAAATTATTATTAACATTATTGTCAAAATAACTAAAATAATTCAATTGCCTTGGAAAATTATTAAAAAGAAAGCAAAAGATTTATAAAAAAAAAAGCAATAAAAAAACAATCAAAAAAATTATCATTATTATTGCGTAAATAGTACAATCATAAATATCATTTAATCCAAAGAATCAATAAAAATAACAGAAAACCAAAAAAATCAATAAAGGGAAAAAGGAAGCAATATTAATTTTATAATGATTACCAATTTAGATTGAAATCCCAGGATTGAATCGATAAAAAAAATCGCAGCAAAAAAAATATAAAAAAACTAAAAGTATAGATGTATAAATACGAATAAAAAATAAACATTGTCGAAGAATTAAAAAAACGAAATGAATTCATATAAAAAAAACCCTCCAATAATCAAACAACAAAATAAATAATTAATTTTCCATCAACAAAAAGATGAATACATAAATTGAAAATTTTATCCTTATGTTATTGTCATCATTATTACTATAACAGTTAAAATTATTATCAACATTATTGTCAAAACAATTTCAATAATTAAATTGCCCTGAAAAATCGTTAAAAAAAAGTAAAAGATTTTTTTATAAAAAAGAAAAAAATAACAACTAAAATTATGATGATCATTGCATAAATAGCAAAATCATAAAAATCACCCAATCCAAAGAACAAAAAAAAAGCAGAAAACAAAACAAATAAACAAAGAGAAAAAAGCAACAATATTAATAGTAAAATGATTATTAAATAGCTAAATTTATTATCAATATTACTATAATCACAATTAAAATAATTAAATTGCACTAGAAAATCATTATAAAAAAGCAAAAGATTTGTATAAAAAAATAAAAAATAAAAAATAAAGTAATATCAAATAAAAAATGAACATTATCCAAAAAAAACAATGAATTAATATGAAATAAAAAATTAAAAGAATAAGGACTGAAATGAAAAAAAAACATATATAAAATTAATTACAATTGAAAGATAAAATTGAAAAAAAAACAATTGGAGGACCAAATTAAAGAAATCAAAACATCCATACCGGAAAAATTTAAGGAATAGAAAATAAATAAAAAATCAAAAGTATAAGGACTAAAATAAAAAACTTCTTATATAATCAGTTTTAATTGAAGGTCATAATTGAAAACAGTAAAACTTTCACTTAAATAAATCAGTATTAAAAACGAAATCAAAATTGCATTGACTAAAATGTACTTCCGACAAACATCAGGGACCGGAGTTGACTTTGAGGCGGAAGGAGAGAGAAATGTGACAGCCAAAAACAAAACGTCAGTCGCCGCTTACCAGGACATATATGATCGGAACGCGTCGCGACGGAAGGGAGAGGACCTTCAGTCGCATCGTTTGGCATGGCGGACGTTAATTTTGGACGGTGGGAAGACGCCGCACACGTTGCCTAAATGGCGCGTACGCGTGGAACGCCGATGGCGCGGCCCGACGACGCGCCAGATATCCCCCGGGAAAAATAATAAAATAATGGTTAATGACCTACACACCCCGCCCCCACTGGTATTTACAAAAATACCGAATGGAAAAATATGCCCCTGCCCCCGTTCACTGTGCAAAAAATTGGGAAAAACCGAGAGAGCTCCTGGTCACTGTGCACTATTTTGTTGTTTTTGAGGGATGAAAACGTTATTCCACTGTTCATAAAGGAAAAAAATATAAGTGGAAAAAGAAAAGAAAGAAAAAAATATAACCAGCAAAAAATATTTTCATGGAAAAAAATAATCAGAAAAAAAAAATATTCAAGAAAAATAAATGCTATAAAAAGAATTGGATCCAAGGATTAAGCGTGGTGTGCCTAAAGTAACACAGACACCCCAATTATAAAAAAATAAAAAATATATATAAATAAAAAAATATTTAATGGAAAAAAAATAGAAAAAAATAATTAGGAAAAAAATGTAATAAAAAAAACAAGAAAAAAAAATTAGAAAAAAAAGAAGAAAAAGACCTTAATCAGAAAGGGGAAAAAAAGCAAGAGACAAAAAGAAATAGAAAAAACACAAAAATAAAATGTAATAAGAAAAGAAAAAAAAACTATTACAAAGTGTCCACATAGTGTCCACATCTTTTTTATATATAGTAGTAATAGTAATATAGTAAAGTAATAATAGTAATATATATATATATATATATATATATATATATATATATATATAAAGAAGTGTTTTATTATTAAATAAATATTACATGCTTTAAAAAAGGCAAATTGGTTTTTTTTATATTTTCTTTTCTCTGCCTCTGTATAAATATATGATGCTGGTAGCACCCCTTGTTTCTTCGATCTTAAATTTCTCCCCTTGTTTTTTTTTTTTAATCTGTAGGCTCTTAATCTCCAGAAGAGCAAGAGCAAGAAGCGGGAAAGAGTATGTCAGCTCTGGACTCGGACGTAACCATGGTTCCAGTAGGCGAGACGTCAGGCACTGCTGGTCCTTCTTCCTCTAAGAAACCAAAGCGTTTCGAGATCAAAAAATGGAACGCCGTCTCTCTCTGGGCTTGGGGTACTATACCTAAATAATTATTATTAACTACATAAAGAAATAGACAATTAACCCTATAACTAATTCACTCAACTCTTCTGGTCATTGCAGATATTGTTGTTGATAACTGTGCGATTTGCAGGAACCATATCATGGATCTATGTGAGTTGTTTTGTTCTTACTGTTTTGGTTTAGGGTTTCATATATTATTTACTTGGGTTTTTTTATTAATATTGATTAGGTATTGAATGCCAAGCAAACCAGGCCAGCGCTACTAGTGAGGAATGCACTGTTGCTTGGGGTATGCTTTCGATTTTTGTTCAATATCTATGCGTTTTCACTCTTGATAATTATTGCTGTTCTGTGTTTATGAACTCGAAAGTGTGATTAGAATGTGCAAAGATTAGGGCTGTGGGCAATATTTAACTTAAATTAAACCCAGGTCTCCATCCTCAACTGGATTCTTTCATCTACATGAATATTCAGTACATTGCGGTTTATCAGCTCTTCCATTTTTCTGTTACGCTTTTATTGCCTTGTTCGCTTTCCGAATGATGCTGTTTCAGGTTTGTATTATGAGAGACCATGTTGTGACGAATTTTAGGCGTAGGTAGGAGTGTGCTCTGCTTCAGATTCTCGCCTAGTTATTTTTATATTTATTTTCTCGGTCAATATCTCTGCTAGATAAGTCGTTAATTATTTTATACGCCTGTTGAAATATCATGGATTTAAAGCTCTTGTTTTTTTTTATTATTATTTGAGCAATTTGGCTTCCACTTGTTATGACTTGTGAGCCATTCCCTATGTTTATGAATTGAGTGGATTGCAATTCTTTCTTCATTTATGATTTTATCAGGTTCACTTTTTTGGCCGACTCCTAGTCAAAATATTGTTTACACCCTCGTTTTGTTATTTGTTATTCGTACACTAATTGAAATGGTACTTAATGTTACTTCTTAGATTAATTCGTGGCATATGCTGCCAATAGGGTAAAAAAAACATGGAATCATTTATCCAAGCCAAGCATATGCATCAATTTGATCAATTGAGGCCTTCTGTGCCTGGAACCATGTAGATTATCTGCAACAGTTGCTTCCTCTGATCTCTCTAGTTTGCTGCAACTACTGTTACCAGCATTCTTACAGGCTTTATTAGTCTTTATTCTGGCCCTGTCTGTCTTTTGGGAGTATGCAACAATGAAAATATTTTTGAGCTTCTATGGAACGGTTAGCTGCTGCTTCCAAAGGAATGGTAGTGGTTCTCCACCACCACCACCTCAATTATTATTGTTGTTGTTGGATATTGTATGTAAAATATAACTGAAGCTGTTTAATAATGATGCTTACCTTGTTTATGTTTGTTTGTCTATTTATCTTAACATACTTTTAATTTGTTTCTTATGCTTGTGTCTTTGAGTTATAAAATATGTCAAAGATGTAAAAATTAGACTGGCATAAGCACCTAATGTTGAAGCAAGCTTCACTGTTATGTCCACAGGGGTGTGTAACCATGCATTTCACTTTCACTGCATCAGCCGATGGCTCAAGACTCGGCAAGTTTGCCCACTGGGTATGTTTCTTGCTCTTCCCCCAATTCTTTTCATCTACCCGCCGATAGATTTTCTCATTTGTTTTTCTTTGTGGTGTTGTCTCTGCAGATAATAGCGAGTGGGAGTTTCAGAAGTATGGCCACTAGAACGTTTGGAGCCTCTGGGCACAATTTCGTTCTCTGTTTCAATGGTGTCAAGAAGAAAACTTGGATTCTTGACTCCTATTGCGCTTTACCTCGTGTTTTTTCAACATATACTTTTATGTCTATGATTAAAATTCAGAATTTCACACGTACTGAGTGCAATTTTTAATAGTATCAGTCAAAAAGTCAGTGTTATTGTGGACGTAAAACATATTTTTATTTTTATTTTCCTTTTGGATAAAACTGTTTGATGTGTATGCCTTTTTTATTGTTTGGCACCATGTGTGGTTGCTTTAACCCGGGATTTGATGAGATTCTACGAGGGAAACGAATCGTTCCTGAGAGGTGCGAACTCATGACCTCAACTTGTGGGTCGGAATTGATCCTCTGGAGCTTGGTTGGGTAGGGCGAATATCATCACTTGAGCTCTCGCAAGGAGAAGGGCGACAAATTGAACGTCAGGAACCCATACTCTGGGCCCATCGTGGATGTTCACAAGCGGCCTCGTAGCCCAAACTTGCGGGATGGATAAAAAAATGAAAACATTAATCGACGCCTGAGAGATTCGAACTCTCGCGGGGAGACCCCATGTACTTAGCAGGCACACGCCTTAACCACTCGGCCAAAGCGTCGAATGTGTTGTGGTTGTTTCGTAAATATATACAAACATATCTAACAAAGAGGCAGTGAATAGAGAGGAAGAATGAAGAAGTGATATGGTATTTATGATAACATATAAGATTTAGTACATGTAGTTTTTGGTTGGGTGGGTCATGCATGGAAAATTATCATACGTATATTGTAGAGAAAATAACTAGGCCTCCAATTTAACTAACGGTGGTAAAATGTATTTGTATTTTCATTGCCACCAAAGATTCTAGCTAATTGATCATACAAAAAGAATATAAAGGACTTGTTTTCAGGTAGAGTTGAAAAAAATGTTGCACCGCTAGTACTATCAAATGAAATATTGTATAATATGGTCTTGCAATATAAGGACATTGTGTCTGGTTCTCGATCTAGTAAACATAACTTTCTTGGTTTCTGTGACCCAAAATTAGGTTAAGTTAAATATTTTCTTAGAAGCTTTGTTATTGAAAAAAATACTCTTTTCCGCTATACTCAGAATGTCATATATATTACAAAAAACAAGTTTAAAAATATTCTTAACATGGTGATGGACGTGAAAGGGAAGACCAAAGATTATATAAGGGCTGTAATGGATATAACTTTTCTGTTACCATAAGAATATGGAGTAGGTTTATGATGGATCAAAGATCGCAAAAATCAAAGTTATTTTTTTCTTAGACCGGAATGCGTAGTTATTTGTCTAACAATAACTTAAGAGTTTGGATTATGGATATGATTCAAATATATCTAGATTTGTGAATTTAGAGGATGGAAAATTATATGGAATAAAAAGTCATGACTACGACATGTTTATCAAACATTTATTCCACTAACTTCTTTATTGTCAAAAGAAACATGGGATGCACTCATGGGCATTAATTACTTTTTGAAATATATATTCTCTAACAAATTGCATACCTATAAAGAGGTTCGAAATGAATATCATGCAAACCATCTGTAAACTTTGTTGAAAATTTCCATTTGTGTCCCTCACGACACACCCATGTTCTTGATCATGCAAACCCATGACCATGAAGATAGGTCATGGGTTTTGATCATGGGGATCAATTGATTGATCATGACTAATTATCTCCTTGATGGAAGGAGAAAATTGAAAAATAAATTAATGAATAGGGTCCCTAATCTACCTATAAATAATAGCTTGTGTACTCCATCTACGGCTACTGGTAGGCATAGATCAAGAGGCTCCTCTCGTAAAATATTTTATTATTTTGTATTGTTGTTGCTGCTTTAGGAAAAGCTTTGTTGTTACTGCAATTGAGATTATTCTTTCGGTACTTGAGCAATAATGACTAAAGATATTTATAATTTAAATTTCCACTCCTATATGAATTTAGCTGACGATTATTTAAAGTATGTCTAACAAACTTGAGATGAGATGACATTCCCTCCATTTTTCTTCAACTCATTGGAACATCTACCATTAATTGAATTTCTATTATCCTTTTAAAAAAAAATTAATTTATTTTCATGTATATATTTATTCAACTCTAAAAAAATAAAAAATAAGATGCATGTTAATACTTTAATAAATAAGGCTTACATTGCTGAAGAAATCTTAGTATTTATGTGTGTTTTTTTCATGTTTTGTATGGCGGTTCTTTGAGGTGGTAGAGGAGGAAATTACTATATATATAAAAGGTGTGGGAAAAACATTGTAGCAATCTACAATGTTTTTCTCATGATATATATTCTTTTGCTATTTTTTTTCTTTTTGGACAAAAATTATCCATATTTTTATGTATTTGTTCTTTTAGATTTTATTTTTATATTTTTCATTTTATTTTTTGTACTTATCGTTCTAGAAATTTTAATTTATGTCAGTTACATTGTATTTTATTTTTAAATTTTTTTTTTATTTTCCGGTCTCAAAAACATTGTAGCAATCTACAATGTTTTTCCTGCGCCATGATATATATATATACACAATAAAACGCGTCTCGGTTTTACTGTGCTAATCCACAGTACCACCTACTATTAATATATATTTTCATGAAAGACAAACGATTATTTTCGTGATAATTTTATGTTGATTATTTCGTTGAAACCTAAACAAATAAATTTATATCGATTTGAAATTCATATATTTTATAGAAAACTTGCACTTCACATGAATTCTGCATAAATTTATTATTTTGACCAAAAATATATTATAACAAAACAATTAATATTTTTTTATGTTGAAAAAAATATGGTACCGTCCGCGATGAGGCGCAGTGCATTGGCTAGTGGAGATATCAGAATCAAAATTGTCAATATCGTTCCGGTTTTTCGATTGGAACGGAACGTTCCGGTTTTGGTGCATTCCGGCGTGCCGTTCCGGTTACATATTGTTCATATATAATTAATTTTATATATATATGAAAAAAATAAAATATTAATTTAACAAGTATAATTAAAATTCAAGATAAATTAACTTTAAATTATACAATACAAACACAAAGTAAAAAAACATAGTCTCAAAATTAGAAACATCTCTAAAATTATAAAATATTATAAAAGTAAAAATATCTAAAATAAAATAAATATAAATCAAACATCTTCTACATCATTAATATAAAAATATTAGAATTTCTTATTATGCATCCCAAAAAAATAGTAAATATCATAGTAAGATAATTACAAAGAGAATAGTACTGAAAATCATAAGTTCAAAAAGAAAAGAAAAAAACAAATTTTGAAAAAAATAAATAAGTATTTTTTTATAATATATATTTTATATAATTTTTTATATATATATATATATATATATATATATATATATATATATATATATATATATATATATATATATATATAATTTGTCTAGCAGAATGGACAAATTGTTCCGATGTGGGACAATATAATGTGTCCCACTTCGGACAAATAAAATACTTTCTGGACTCTTTTCTTCATTAAATACTTTCACTCCAATCTCCACTCTATTTGTCCCACACCAGACAAATATATTTTTTTCTCAACTTTTCTTCATTAAATACTCGTTTCCACACCCATCTCCAATCTCCAGAGTCCAGTCTCCGCTCTTCAGCCCGGAACGGAACGCCCGGATCAGAACTAAGGTATTCTGGCTGAAATTAGGTTGGAATTTCCAGATCGGACTGGAATTAAAATCGAGATAACAAAATTGTCGTTTTGTTCCGGTTTTATGAATGAAACGGAATTTTTTCGTCTGTTCCGGCCCGGAATAGAACGTATTAATAACTTTGATAATAATAGAGAGGTGGGGCCATGAAAATGTCAACAAAGACAGTTTTCTTCCAATCTGGTCCAGAAGACAGGTCAGTTTTCTTCCAATCTGGCCCAGAAGACAGGTCAGAGAAACTAACTCGACACTTCTTTTCCACTCCTTTTAAAACTTAGCCATTGCCCATCACTGTCTTTCTTTGTTCATTAAATACTCGTTTCCACGCCCATCTCCAATCTCCAGAGTCCAGTCTCCGCTCTTCAGCCCGGAACGGAACGCCCGGATCAGAACTAAGGTATTCTGGCCGAAATTGGGTTGGAATTTCCAGATCGGACTGGAATTAAAATCGAGATAAAAAAAATCACCGTTTTGTTCCGGTTTTATGAATGAAACGGAATTTTTTCGTCCGTTCCGACTGGGAATAGAACGTATTAATAACTTTGATAATAATAGAGAGGTGGGGCCATGAAAATGTCAACAAAGACAGTTTTCTTCCAATCTGGTCCAGAAGACAGGTCAGTTTTCTTCCAATCTGGCCCAGAAGACAAGTCAGAGAAACTAACTCAACACTTCTTTTCCACTCCTTTTAAAACTTAGCCATTGCCCATCACTGTCTTTCTTTGTTCATTAAATACTCGTTTCCACGCCCATCTCCAATCTCCAGAGTCCAGTCTCCGCTCTTCAGCCCGGAAGGGAACGCCCGAATCGGAACTAAGGTATTCTAGTCGAAATTGGGTTGGAATTTCCAGATCGGACTGGAATTAAAATCGAGATAAAAAAATCACCGTTTTGTTACGGTTTTATGAATGAAAACTGTCTTTCTTTGTTCTTCTTCTTACAACTGCCGTCACAAATTTAATATTTTCTTCACTCGTTACATTTGACAAGTCGTTTATTTAATATTACTATTAAAGTTTTTTTATTTAAAAATTCATCATTATTTTATGTTTTAATATTATCTCATTAAAATAATTTTAAAATATAAAAACATAAAGAGAAGGACGTCCACTAGCTGGATAGCAGAAAGCGCGTGGATATTATGTGAGGAAATAGGGAGTGGTATAGTAACATAAGGGGAAAAAGCATGGTGAGCGTGCGGCCTTTCTTCAGCCTTTGCGACTTGATTATGGTGGCTCGATTGACGGCACAATTTGTGGCTAATAAGTGCTGTTTGGCACGTGCTTATTTCGGTTGAAATTGCTTATTATTATTTTTTAAAATTATCTTTTATATTAATACCTAAAATAATCTATAAACCCAAAACAATTTAATTTAAAATAAAAAAATAGTTTTGAAATGAAATAATAAACAGTCTTTGCAATCGATTTACAAAAAATAAATAGAAATTGTTTTCATATATTTTAGATGTTGATGTTAAAAATATAAATATATTATTTAATATATTTTTAAATAAAAATATTTTAAAAATTAATTCCACTACACGCAAAACACACAAATCTTAAATTAAATGGGACACCGTCCCTTTATTACTTCTTTTTCTTCTTCTTTTTTGATTTCACTGCCTAGGTTGATTCTATCTGTTTTTTATTGTTTTTTTATGAGTTTATAAACAAAAAAATTAATTTAAAATATTTTTTTTAGAAACACTTGAAATGCAATTATAAATATGATCTTTAAAAACAGTTAAAAAAAATATTTTTTTAATTTAGATTAATTTTATATTTATAAATATAAAAATATTATTTTAATATATTTCTAAAAAAAACAGCTTAAACAATAATTTCAGCACAGCACAAAACACACAAATCTTAAATTAAATGGGATAAGTTCTCAATGATGCCCCTTTATTACTTTTCCTTTTCTTTTTGCTTTCACTAGCTGAGGTTGATTCCATCTGTTTTTTTTTTTTTTTTTGTGTGGTGAGCTTAGTTTATTAAAAAAAAAAGGACACAAAGTGAGCAACCACTCAAACCGAAGACTAAAAGCTTTCAAATAGAAACATGAGTTCTTAAAAGGAAAAAAAATCAAAATAAAGTGGAGTTTTTCAATACAAAACAAGAATTGATAGTAATTCCTTAACTTATTCAAAATATGAGAAGTCTATTACAGTAAATTTAGTTATTATAAAAAAAATCAATAATAACTGCTTTGTCAAGAATACTTAATAATTTTTATTATTTTAAAATCTATTTTTGTGGGTAGAAAAGGAAAAGGGAAATTTTAGGATAACATTGTGTTTTTGTGCACGTTTGTTATTGCGATCCCTCCGATTTTTGCTTGAAATTTTTTTAAAAAAAATTCATCTTAAATGAATATGTTTTTGTGTGTTTTAGATTATTTTGATGTGCTGATTTCAAAAATAATTTTTAAAAAATAAAAAAATATCATTTTGATATATTTCAGCACGATAATCACATTGAAAAGCTATCGCCACCACACTTTCAAACATTCATTAGTTATTAATTGAATACTGATTTTTTTTAAAAAATTGTTTATTTGTTTTCTATAATACATATTTTAATTTTATAAATACAACATTGGGAAAGACAGTCGCTATCTTCTAAAAATCTAGCCGTTACCACTTACCACCGGGAAGAGGGCGAGGAATCCTCTTATCTGAGGCCCTTAACTCATTACAAGACAAAACTACACACGACCATTTCATCACGAGGCCCCCCAGCCTTGTTTCCCGTGCAGTAACCTCTCTCCCACCATGTTTGCTTTTATTTTCATGCTGTCAAGAAAATTTTAGGGTTTATTAGTTCCCGTATGGATTCATTTAATTAATACACGATCTGAAATGTAAAATTCCAAAATGGTTATTTTTTAATGAATAAATTGAAATAATATATATTTTTTATTTATTCAAACTCAATTTTGACATAAGCAAGTTAAAGAAATAAAAAATAATTTAACGCTAATTTTTTTTCTTGAAAAATGAGTCCTTACTATAATAACAAGTATTATGTTAATGTCAAATAATGAAAATTAAAAAATAATTTGAAGACATGTCAAAGAATAAACTTTGATCAATCTGGGTTAATTCGACTAAGTTATGACATGCTTCGTGAGATTGAGTTAAGAAATAAATTGTTTAATTAAAATGACTGAATTTACATAATTAAATAAATAAATAAATAAAAACCTGGGAAAGAGATAAAAAAAATAGCAATAAGAAATTAAGAACATAAAATAAAATAAACAACAATTGGAGGATATATTTGAGGATTAGTGGCCGTTTGGAATTGCAGTTGAAACGAAAGCTGGAGCATAAAGCAGTTTTTGTCGTGTTTGGTAATGGAGAAAACACAAATTAATTCATCATAGGACCTACCATAAATCGATTGAAACCGTGGTTCACGAGAAGCTAAAAAATGAAGTTTTTTCTACGATCGCGATTGCTTTTTTTCCTACATTTCATGGATTGCAGGTCTTGGTTAGCAGCTTGAAGCAACATCGTGGTGGGAAGTAACCGACGGTCTCTCTCCTTCTCCATGACTTCAGTTTTCTCACTTTACACACTAGTTGCTCTCTCCCACGGTCGGGGGTAGCCCCAAAGACACCACCATCATCCACCTAATCACCGGCAGCTTCTCCTCCACTCCATAAGCTCATTTGTGACCACCTCCAACGAGAGCAAGAAGCCCTAGCGTCGCAGCAGCGACAACCACCTTGCTCTTCTTACCATCGGCATCAACCGTTGGTACTCTCATCGATGTTGGTTAGATGCTCCTATCCACGTTTTAAGACGATGTGAACTGTGCAGCACACCGTTTCGCGCAAAACATTTTAAAACTAGACTTTGGCTGGGCCTGCTCTCCGCCCTGCTGAAGCTGAGCAGAGTTGGGATTTGGCCCAATTTGTCCGGGCTGACTCATTTAGTAGGGTCATACCCAATCCGATATTTTTAAAAATATATATTTAAAAAAAATGAAAAATATGTAGATAAAGATCGGTCCTAATGAAAGGGAAAGACACATGACTTCATTTCACTTCACCACTTTTTTGTTTTTCGATTGATTATAAATCAAAAACTTGCAACTGGATTTGATCTTGAAATTATATCTCAACAATTGGATCATAGATGTTGTTGCTAATGATATTATTACCAGATGTTATGCCTCAAACTAATAGCAAGGGATCATAGAAGCATTCACGTGTCGATTTAGTTCGTGATGAAATTACAAGTAGTTTGATGAAAGAATAAAAACAAATATTTGTTTTTTTTGTGAATTATTAATTATATTTTATTATTATGATTATTAATCTACAAATTTTAAAAACAATAACATGGTAACAAACACACATGAAATTGTTTTTATCAATCTTAAACTCAACCACATTTTTAACCAAATAATTCAATTTCAATTATGAATCACAACTAAAAAGATTTTCATGAAACTGTTTTTTAAATCTTAATCACAAAAGCAAAAGCAATATCAAACAATATGTGTGTGTTCTTTAAAGTAATTTTACAAGTTGACATCAATATGAAAAACATGGTAACAAAACACATGAAATTGTTTTTTTTTATCAATCTTAAACTCAACCATATTTTTAACCAAACAATTCAATTTCAATTATGAATCACAACTAAAAAAGATTTTCATGAAACTGTTTTTTTTAAACCTTAATCACAAAAGCAAAAGCAATACCAAACATACCCTTAGAAGTCCCGACTTAAAAATCAAGGTGTGGAGATAGAAAAGAAAAGAAAAATTCAATTATAAACCACAACTAAAAGTGCTTTTAATTATGAACCACACCTTACAAATACTTTTTATGAAACTGTTTTTTCAATCACCAAACACTTCACTTTTAATTATGAATCACAGCTAAATTTTTTTCTTCATAAAACTGTGTTTTTAAAACCTCGATTACAAAACCAAAAGTAATACCAAACATACCCTTAAAAGTCTCATCTTGAAAATCAAGGTATGGAGAAAGAAAAGAAAATAATATATAATCAATCACACCACTATTGATCAAAATTAATTATGCATCGAAGGTTATATATATATAAACCTTATACGGCTTCAATGTTTTTAACTTTCAAGATATACGTAGGTTATTATTCTATTGATCTAAAATGTAAAGGGGCTTATTTAATCTTAATTAATATGATGATAATAAATAAATCTAATTTAAAATAGCTTTATATTCCTAGGGTAAAATAATATTTTTACTATTTCAATCCATAATAAACTATATCGTAGTGTATAGTAAATTAAATTATTTTTGTCTTTTGATTTTCTTATAATTTAAAAATAAGGTTGCAATGCTATCTATGATTTAAAAAAAATATTTTTTAATATTTCTTCACTCAGAAATTTAGGGTGCAATACATGAGAAACCATAACCGAAGATGCACCATGATCAATTTCTAAACCATACAATCATTTAGATGTAGTTTTTGTTTAAGTTTGTAATTATATTGTTTTTGAAAGTTATTTTTGTTCAGAAATATATCAAATAATGTATTTTATTTTTTAAAAATAATTTTTGACACCAGCATATGAAAATGATTTATAAACAATAAAAATAATCATTTAAAGTAAAACATAAGTAAACAAAAATTGTAAGTTTTTTTTTAAATATTTTTGAACAACAATGCTTGTTTGGCCTAGCAGTTGAAACATCGTTTGGTCAAATTTTGATTTTTTTTTCATTTTAAATGAATTTATTTTAGTGTTTTTAGATCATTTTGATGTGCTAATGTCAAAAATGATTTTTTTAAGAATATCATTTTGATGTATTTATAAAAAAAAATCATTTTCAAAAGTAACCGCAACTGTCTTCCCAGATAAGCTCAAAATATCAAACAATGTCTTGGGTTGATTTTTTTATGTGTATGTATATTATAAACAGCCCCACAATATCAAACGATTCTTTTATGTGTGTGTATATATAAAACTAAACATTCAAATTAATTTTCTTTTCAATAATTTATATATTATTTATACTAAACCGTTATTTAAATAAAAGTATTTTGCAAAACAATTTTATTTTTATTAGCAGATGAACAGTTATGTATAATTTAAAAAAACAAATACAGAGGTTATTTTTAAAATACCCAGAAAATATTTTGAACAGTTATGTATGAAAAGAAAATATTATTCACACCACAGAAATTAACCAATAGCCGAACATCTAAATTAAAAAAAGTGGCCTAGTTTAAGGCGAGGATATTGATCCCGTTCCGTTCCGACCGGAACGCCCCATTCCAATACAAAATCCGGGACAAAACGACGACGTTTTTGTCCCGATCAAAATCCCGGTCAGATCCGGATTTTCCGCCCGAAATCCGGCTGAACGCCTGGTCTGCATCGGGTTAAAAAAATTAAAAAAACTCAACCTATAAATTATATATTAGTAAAAAGAAAAATTAAAATCATAAAAGTTAACATATCATGCACCCTAGCTTTGTTCATAGAAACATCAAGAGCCTGAACATCTTGGAGAATTCAACGCGAAGATAGGAAATTTCGGCATGGCATGGTGCGTTGAAGATGATACCAAGGAGCCGGACTCCCATTCAACCAACCTCGTATCTTGGAGCCATGGATACGTGACCCCGAGGCTCATCAAGGAATAGTTTCCTCTAGCACGTATATCGATATGTAGATATGTTTTCTTTGGGGTGGTTTTGTTGGCGTGCTAGAGAAGAAAAAGGGATGGGTAGGGTTTAGTTTATTCAAATGAAGGGGACAAACGAGTGGGGTAGTTTTCATAGTAATTATTGGATTTTATACTAATTATTATATAATAATAATTAATTATTATATTAATTAATTATTAAGTACTATAATAATAGTTAACATAAAAATTGTGGTATTAATTTGATTGAATTATTTGTAATGGAATGTATTTTAATTAATTATGTTTGAACTTATTGATTATTTCTTAATGTGTTCATTTTTTTTAAGTTTTTCTAACATTAAAAAACAATAAGTAACATTAATTAATTTCAAATACAACAACCATAAAAAACATAGAATTACTTGAAAAACATACAATAAGTAGCTTAAATTTCAAATATTTTGGATCTTTTAATTATAATTAAATTCATTCTTTATTTTTTAAAAAATAATTTTATTGTTGGAATTTTAGAGATGTTTCTAATTTTGAGATTATGTTTGTTTGATTTTATGTTTGTATTGTATAATTTAAAGTTAATTTATCTTGAATTTTAATTATATTTGTTAAAATATTTTTTTTCATATATATATATATAATTAATTTATATAAACAAGATCAAAACCTGAACGAAATGCTGTAATCACACCGAAACAGTAACGGATTTTACAACCTTGGTTTAAGGTGTAGACGAAGCCCATACCTGTGCTAGAAAACACAGAGATGAATGGAAGACAGTTCATTTACCAAGCAAGCATGGGTTTCCAAAGTGGGACCCACCCTCCTCCACTCCTGTCGTTAAATTTAGCAGTGGCAGCGTGCGGGAAAGTCTACATTGAAGGGCTGATGATTTACAATTTGCATTATATTATCTTCCTATTATTCCTTTTTATTTATCTCACAATGGCATTCGTGTAGTATAGGAAGCTTGGAGGGCTGATTTACAACCACGATGCTTTTTATAACCGACACTGGTCCTTCTAAACTCCGTGACAGTGGCTGCTTGCACAACACCCTCATCTTCTCCCACTTTCCCTTTTCCAAAATTATCCTGTTCGCTGTTACAGTCATCTTGTGCTCCTCCTCCATGGCCGGGACTTGGCCGCTCGCTGCCCTCCTCCTGCTGTCCCTCTCGATCTCCACCGCCGCAAAACAAACCTACATTGTTCACATGAAACACAACACCAAACCAGACTCCTTCCCGACCCACCATGACTGGTACACTGCAAGCCTCCAATCCCTTGCTTCCACTCCTGACTCTCTCCTCTACACTTACACTAATGCGTTTGACGGCTTTGCTGCCTCCCTCAGTGACGAAGAGGTTGAATTATTAAAACAATCTCAGTCTGTCGTCGATGTTTACGAAGACACTCTTTACTCCCTCCACACCACTCGTACTCCTGCTTTTCTGGGCCTTAATACCGACCTAGGACCACTTGATGGGCGTCACGCTTTGGACATAAATCAAGCATCGAATGATGTTATTGTAGGTGTTCTTGATACTGGGATCTGGCCCGAATCGAAGTCTTTTTCTGATTCGGGAATGCCTGCAATCCCGACTCGATGGAAGGGAGAATGCGAGTCTGGTCCTGATTTCAGCCCCAAACTCTGCAACAAGAAGCTGATAGGCGCGCGATATTTTTCAAAGGGATACAATATGGCATCGAGTGGTAGAGGTTACTTAAAAAAGCCCAAAGAAATCGAATCTCCGCGTGACCAAGACGGGCACGGTACTCACACTGCAAGTACAGCCGCTGGGTCTCAAGTGGCTAATGCTAGTTTACTAGGGTATGCTAGCGGCACGGCTCGTGGAATGGCCACTCGCGCGCGTGTTGCTTCCTACAAGGTTTGCTGGACTTCTGGTTGTTTTGGTTCAGACATTCTGGCAGGAATGGATCGGGCAATTGCAGATGGCGTGGATGTCTTGTCCCTTTCTCTTGGTGGCGGATCAGCTCCTTATTACCGCGATACGATTGCGATCGGTGCTTTTACGGCGATGGAGAGGGGCATATTTGTGTCTTGTTCGGCTGGTAACAGTGGGCCTAGCATAGCTTCACTTGCAAATGTGGCTCCTTGGATCATGACCGTTGGTGCTGGAACTCTGGACCGGGATTTTCCAGCTTATGCTGTAATGGGAAATAAGAAACGGTTCGCCGGTGTTTCGCTGTACAGTGGGGCAGGAATGGGAGGGAAGCCGGTGGGTTTGGTATATAAAAAAGGAGGCAATAGCACAAGCAATTTGTGCATGCCCGGTTCACTTGAACCGAAGCTAGTCCGTGGTAAGGTGGTGGTTTGTGACAGGGGAATTAATCCACGCGTCGAGAAGGGTGCGGTCGTGAGGGATGCAGGTGGGGTTGGGATGATATTGGCCAACACGGCGGAGAGTGGGGAAGAATTGGTGGCGGACAGTCACTTGTTGCCGGCCGTCGCTGTGGGGAGGAAAATCGGGGACGTGATTAGAGAGTATGTCAAGAGCGATCCAAACCCAACGGCTGTTTTGAGTTTTGAAGGGACAGTTTTGAATGTGCGGCCTTCACCAGTTGTAGCAGCATTTAGCTCAAGAGGACCAAATTTGGTGACGAGGGAGATACTGAAGCCGGATTTGATCGGGCCCGGGGTGAACATACTTGCTGCTTGGTCAGAGACGATTGGACCAACTGGACTAGAGACAGACACTAGAAAAACCGAGTTCAATATCATGTCAGGTGCGCTCTCACTCCCTGTTTTCCTCGAGCCATGTGTGTTTATTGTTAGCCTATTAAACTAGGAGGAATATTTTACATAGCATGCCAAGCTTGCTCATTGTTTATTAAATGGATTGAAAACGTCTGGTCTTGAGGAGCTAATTTGTTTATGCGGTGGTGAATAATTTGAGAAAGTGGTGCTGACCAATCAAAGCCTGCCTGGCAAGAACTACTTATCTGTAAATGTTGGTGGAAGCGGATCTGGATTCGTTGGAGCCAGCACCGGTCAATAAAAGATGGTTGCCTGGCTGGCTCTGTCGTGTCTGCGGTCCCTTTTCGCCTTAGGTTTCATGATTAACCAGCCTGAATTAGGCATTGGTATATTATTACAGGGAAGTAACACCAACCTAGGAAAGTCTTATAGCAATGTTGTTGTCTACTTTGTTGTGCAGGAACATCTATGTCATGCCCGCACATCAGTGGCGTGGCTGCATTGTTGAAGGCAGCGCACCCAACATGGAGCCCAAGTGCTATGAAATCTGCTCTCATGACCACCGCCTATGTTATCGACAACACCAACTCCTCGCTCCAGGACGCTGCAGGGACTGCACCTTCGAGCCCGTGGGCTCATGGGTCTGGTCATGTAGACCCGCATAAAGCCCTCTCGCCGGGCCTCGTATACGATATCTCAACAGATGAATACATAGCCTTCTTGTGCTCTCTGGACTACACCATCGAGCATGTCCAAGCCATTGTCAAGCGACCAAACATCACTTGCTCGAGGAAACTCAGCAACCCCGGTGATCTCAACTATCCTTCATTCTCGGTGGTGTTCGCCAACAACAGGGTTGTGAGGTACACCCGGGAATTGACCAATGTGGGTGCCGCTGGCTCGACCTATGAAGTAGACGTGACGAGGCTGCCAGCGGTGCAGGTGACTGTGAATCCTTCCAAGCTTGTTTTTAAAAATGTTGGTGACAAGCTTAGATACACAGTGACTTTTGTGGCAAAGAAAGGTGCCAACCTCACTGGTAGATCTGAATTCGGTGCGATTGTGTGGAGAAATGCTCAGCACCAAGTTAGGAGCCCAGTTGCATATTCATGGACGCAGTTGTGAGCTCTTCGGTTTCTTAATAATTATAGGGGTGAATATGGGGTTTTCTGTTGTGGGCCTGGGCCAACTTTTCTCGAGAGCGAGCTTCAAAATTGGAAGAGGCCAGGGTGGGGGATGATTGGGTTTGATTTTAATTAACCGCGTGTTCGAGAACCTGATGTAATATTACTATCTGAAAGGATACAAATTCAAGATCACATAACTTGTTATTGTCGTCGAACAATGAATGGCCTAAAAAAATGTCAAATCTTCCTGCAACTCGTTAACCTTTCCAAGTGGGTGGCTAATTTTGACTATCACTTAACCTAATGTAAGCAGATGGGGGGGCTTGGGTGGCCGGGTTATCGAGCAAAGCTGTAGCCATGGTTTGAAGGGACAGGAAAATATCGATCATGGATAGCTTGAGCCCTTTTCGATTTATAGTATCTTTCGTAATTTACTATATAAAACGGAAGGAAATGTCAAGCAAATTCAAAGCTCTGACACCGTTTCAGAGGCAAAGCAGAGGTACGATCAATTATTCTGATCAGAAACACTGGCATTCGAGGGTATCCTAAGCCAGCTTAAATGGTCCCTTCGATCGGAAAAGCCAGACAAGCAGCCTTAGTGGAACTATTTATTGACAAAAGAAACAACACTGCCACTGGCATCATGTTTGAACACCTCCTATAATTCATTTTGAGAACTGAATGATAAGACAGCACCTGTGCTCTGTAGTTTTCAGTCTTATGACCAGTAATTTCCATAACTCCGCCAGAATATGGCCACCCGATTCAATTATTTTGCTCAATAATTAGCAAGTAGGTCCCCATCAAGTTTGAATTATGAGTGTCGATGATTTCAACTCTCTTTTCAGTTTAAAGATTGAACTAGCGTCGTGATGAAGGTGGTGAATAATGAGCCCTCCTCACCACGTATCTGCAAACTCTTGACAATGCATTCTTCAGACGCATGTATTGTCTCGCAAACAAAAATCAAAAATCGAATCGAACTATGATAAGACTACATCTATGAGAACACCAGTCTTGCATGAATACAGCCAAACCAATTCAGGCCCGAAAAAAACCAATCAGTGTCTAGATTGCCATCCTATTATTCGTGGATTTGAGTTTCCTATGGAGCTTGTCTGTCAAGCGTGGTAGCTGCATGGATTGAACTCTCTTATCTGGCATTATAGACCGCCTAGCCAAGGCCAGTTCAAGAAACATAAAAAATAAACAAAAACGTCCTTCCCAACATCGACTAGCTCTAGATGTAGAAATCGAATGGCAGGTTGTAGATAAAAGCTTCCTTATAATATAGCACTGCAATGCTAGAGGAATAAACAACATGGATTACAGCAACAAGCCTTTTTACAATTGCAACAATGGCGTACCTTTGGACATCTGAGACAAGAGCATGTCCACCTGCAATCTGGGCAATCAGGGCAATCTGGGCAAGAGGGCAATCGACAAATGCAGCAGCAGTTCCTACTGCATGAGGTCTTCTTTCTACAGCAATGGGATCTGGGACGAGGACAGGAGCAGCAGCATTGCCACTTTAGAGTTGGGCAGCTGATGCAGGAGGAGCAGCAGCTGGTGCATGGATTACATTCACAGCAGCTGGTGCATGGATTACATTCACAGCAGCTGCATGGATTACATTTACAGCTCGGACATTCTAGAAGACAGCATCCCGAAGAACAGCAGCAGCAAATCCATGATAGATTAAAACAGCGTGCACCACTGCGAACGACAAAGGAAATCATGTTATTCGTGAAAGAGTCAAGTCATGCCGCGAAGAGAAGCTTGGCGGTCATTTTTATGTAACAAAAAAGGTTTGAAGGCCTAGCCTTGTTTTCTTAACATGCCCCACTAAGTTCATGATAGGACGTTAGATACATCAATTAAAAGAGTTAGGTTCTTGTAAACTCTCAAATTAAAGAGTTTTATGGATCATCGAGAACCAAAAGAATCCGCAATGAATATCTTGCAAACACCAATTAATGGGATTGAAATGTTAGAAAAATGGACGAGGAAACAGTACCATAGCCACTTCCAGAATAGACAAGACCTTCTTTTCTTCCGACTTCTGGTAAAAATGGGAGGAAAAAAAGGAGAGGAACATAAGGCTATATTAATTCTCTTCAAAAATAGAAAACAGAGTTTAACAGATGATACTTTTCTTACGTAGGAATCAAAGGATCTGGGTTAGCCACAACAAAGTCAGCGACCCTGCAAAAATATATTCCAATTAGCCGATCATTGAGCAGAATCTATAACTTGTGCATATAAGTTTTGGAACACTTGAAGCTATGCCATGTAATTGTATAACTGACGTACTCTTTGCAGCATCTGGATGCAGGCTGGAGGCCTTGAACAGATTTTAGTTCCTCCTGCTCAAGTTGAAATTCCAAATTCAATATTCTTTCATGGTGTATAAAAGAGAGAATAAAAGCCTATCAGAGAAGATTTTTTTTTCTTCCAAATAATCAATCTTCACATAAACTTCATGAAATAAATTGGCCGGTAGGAAGCGGAGCAGCTACAAATATTAATGACTGCTCATCTTCTATCATACAAAACCTGTTATGAAGATGCAGGGAAATAACCAGCTATAATCACTTACAAGACTGACTTTATCCATCTTGTGGTTTGGGTTGAAACAAACAAATAGATACTAAATACACAAGTCTCTATCAGTCTGATAAGTTGGCAGTGCAAATAGTAAAGCAGAACACAGAACGTCCAAAGCTACAGGATGAGCAGTGAAAATGACTGGTAACGACAAAGCAACTCTGCCTCTCAAAGAGAGTGCATTTAAAGAAGGAACATTGCTTCAAGTTCCAGGTTAGCTAAAGCCAGCAATAATGACAATAGCAATCCATCTTTCCGTAAGATGGCATAACAAGATATCAGCCAGCTAGGTACTCATGCATCTGGGATAAAACAACCAGCCCAAAAATACCCAATTTGCATCCTTCAGCTACCTGCAGTAGCTGGTTCTTTATTATGTCTAAATTGTGTGTTCGCAACTAGAAGGACCTCCAAGAAATCCTCACACGCTATTAGCTAACAATACAAAGCAAGTTTCACTACTTTTCCGTTGTTGATGAGAATTTCTTGTACTACAGAAAACCAATAAAACGCTTGTTAAGCTTGTTTCAACTTCCCTTTTCTAGTTTCTCCTCTATTTGATGATTGCTATGATATTATCACTTCAACTTCTCAAATCCACTAGGATTTAGCATATAGGAAATTAAAGAAACCAAACAGAGCACAGAATGATAGCAAATTGAAAGCCCACCTCTAAGAAACCAATCTCTCTCTCAAGCATCTGCACTTTAAGCATTTCCCTTCGCTTTCCATACAAATCCGGATACTCTGGCGGTGACTTTGGACAGGGCGGCGGCAATGATGGCACGGAGGAAGAGCCACCCGTCGCAGCAGGAGCCATGACTCTCTGTAAGCCACCGGTCGCAGCAGGAGCCATGACTCTCTGTAAGCCTTTTTCAGCACTCAAATCACAAGAAACTAGCAAGCAGATAGAAGAAGGAAATGCAAAAGGAGAGAAAACAAGACACGACTAACAGAGATAAAACATACTCGGTAATAGTATAGTACTAGGAAATGGAAACATAGCAAGGGACAAACAAGAAGCGGGCAAGCAAAGTTAGGTGTGAATGCAGTGACAGTACTGGCAAGGGTGGAAAAAAAAGGTTGAGTGGAGTGGAAAGGGAGGGAGGAGCCACAGAGCTAGGTAGGCAGTAATTACGTAACCTGACAAGGATAATTACAATACCCAGAAAAGAAAAGTAGCAGGCAAGCAAGGGACTGAAACAATTTAATAAGAGCAGAGCTGGTACATGAGCGAAATAATTTATGGATGCACCATGTAGATAGATAGATTGAGAATTTGAGAGAGTGATTTATTACTTTCACAGAGAGACTGTGCGTGTGGTTTGAGAGAGAGAGAGAGCTCTGTGCGTGTATTCATCTGACGGTGATCTTCTGAAGCCACTAGCTTTATGCATGGTAATAATGGTAAAGTCGGCCGTGGAAAAAGCCTGCAAACAAGTCTCTGTACGAACCCATTTTCGCCCCCTCCAGTAACTAGCTTGGAAGTGCTTCGATCCCTTTTCTTTTTACTACAAGATAAATAATAAAAACAAAGTCTTTCTTCTCTCTCTCGTGCGTGTGTTTTGTTTTTCTGGTCTGAGAGAGTGTCGCTGGAAGAGAAGGTGGACGTGCAGAGGGCGAGGCGAGAAGCACGATGTGTAGTTAAGTACCTGAGTTGACACGTGATGGCTGCGTAGGAGAGATAAAAGGTTGTTCTAGGAGAGCAAGTCGCATCGTTTTGTGTATTGGGCGAGACATATTGGACTGGGAAATTATGTCTGGATATCTCCGATTCAATCCCCGTATTTATACTAACTACCCGTTCGGTCCTCTAACTTGATTTATCATCATTTCTTATGTGCGTGATAAACGTGCTTAGATATGAAGTTGAAAGGATGCAAAGTAGATAAAAAAATTCCCAATTTTTTTCCATTTAAGATATAATATTACAGGATGTGATTCATAAAAAAGAAAAAGGAGGGTTAAAATGTTTTCAATTTTATGGTGAGGGAACAGGCGGGGATGAACTTGCAAGAATCAAAAATAGCAAGTTTTGAAGGTAAGGGACTGGTCTGTTAATATGCATATATGTCGGGGACTGATAAAGTAGTTCATCGAATTGCAATTTTCCAAGCATGGAGCAGCTCTGATTTTGAGAAAAAGGAAAAAAGGAATAATCACACGACGAAGAGGGTAAATCCGATATCGGGTGTCGACCTCTTGCAAAAGAAATTTAAGAGCTGGGATGTTCCTTTTTTTTAAGGAATCACACTACGACGAACAAGACAAAACCAGGGGCTTAGTCTTAGTGCCACTGCATCTACAGTTATATTTATTTATTTATTAGATTCTATAAACTCTACTATTTAAAAATATATTATTGATTTAAATCAATGATTACAATTTTAGTTGTTATAAACTTGGCTGCTAAGTTTAGATTCAAACTCAAGATACATTGTATAAATCATAAATATTTTGTTATCACATATACTATATGTTTGTTTGACATTGCGATACCACCGGTTTTTGGTCAAAATTTAAAAGAAAAAAAAAATCATCTTAAATGAATATATTTTTGTGTGTTTTATATCATTTTAATATGCTGATTTCAAAAATAATTTAAAAAAATATTATTTAGATGTATTTCAGCACAATAAACACTTTGATAAACTACCACCACCACACTCCCAAACCGTCTATATATATATATATATATAATGACATTTCTGTTATGTCTGATTTTGGTTTGAGCAGTCTCTTTATTTTCAAAGACGACTTATTTAAATTTTTTCCCATGTTACTTGCTAGCTGGTCTGCCCTTAAATTGAGTGAAGGATCGCAGTAAATTCAATATTAAAATGTTTCATAGAGCGCGTTCATATAGATTTATTATTATTTAAAATGCCCTTTTAATATTGTGTTAGAATCTTAATCGTCAACCACCGCCTCTTTTTTCTGATTAAATAAATAAGCCACCACTCAAAAATTCTACCATAAAACAAACTTTATAGTCAAATACTTTATGTATTCCACTGATATACAAGCTTAAAAATCTATTTATGCTAGGGTGTTGGGTATTGATCTGATCTGAAAAATGCTTTCAAAATTGTTTATAAAAATTGTTTATATATATATATATATATATCAAAATCATTGAAAAATACTAAAAAAATAACTATTAATAAATTATTAATTAAAAATCAAAGTAGCTTGAGTCAATAAATTGTTTTTATTAAGCAGCCTCCATGTTATCTTCACACCAAACCTCCAACTGATAGATGATGAAACTATGAATGACACTATCGTGGCCTTTACTGCCATCATTTATACTATCATTATCACGAGGGGAGGGAGAGGAATCGAAAAGGCAACTCTGGAAGCAAAAGCCAAGGTGGAAGCTGATACCCATAAATGTTGCTGGTCTACAAATAATTTTGATTGATGATAGAAAATTTATGATTTTAATTAACAAGGTTTTTAATTTTTATTGCATGAACAGTCGTGTGTTTCATCCTTGTGGCTGTTTATTGCATGAACAGGTGTGGGTCGAAGGAAACATGAAGGCTTGCCCTAATCAGTGTATGGTTACTAACATTATGGGAGGTGGGCTGTGTTTACATATGGGCTAATGTTTTGGGGATTTATGTTGAAGGCGATTGGATTAGGGTTTTCCTTTCTCTGATCAGGTCAAGAAAACTAAGAGAACAGCAAATTTAACATAACTCGAGCTATGATTTGCGATGATCATGATAAGTCAACATGTGCCCATTGGTATCTATTCATAAACATAACTCGAGATATGATTTGTGATGATAAACTCAGAGCTTTCATTTTAACAAGTAATTAACTAGTGTCAAATCAATCAAATTTTAGAATAATTAGGCTTAAAACATCAACCAAATTTTAATTAGTTTTGATAAACTCGCCATCACATTGTAAATAAAACCACAATGGTATAGTATAATAAATTATTAATAATTAAGATGAGGCCAACAATGCATGGTACCTCAGATAATTAACTTTAAAGGTGATAATGTGTTTATATATTAACTTGTCTATTATCACAATTTTTTAAAGATTAATTAGAATTTCCAGTGACTATGATACCAAATAAAAACTCTATTTTATAAGTTCTTGTGATTTTAAAGCAGGCATGACAATGATAATGATGGGTGGATTGCATTATGAATTAATTACAACTCAAATATATTTCATTGAATTTTATGGTTTGAAAGTATTTGAGTAGATAAATTCGATTTGTAAATTTTAGCACAAGATATCTTATGCAAACAAACATATTTCAATTGAAAATAAGAATATGTAAGAGTGTCATTCCAAATCTAAGAAAAAAGTAATTGGTTAATTATTTAGATGATAAAAAATTGAAATTAAAAGATTTGTTATTCCTGTAATTTTAATTTTAAGAAATTAGATAATTACTAATATAAATACTATTAAAAATTTAGATAATTATTAAATTCAATACTCGAGATGTACACGAAATCATCCAAATGTTTATCTTAATAAATAAAAAAAGAAATTAGCTGATTTTAAAGGTCATCTCATCATTAATCCAATCTCCGGTGGTCCTTCCGTGCGCGTTTCATTTTAAACCTGCCATTTATAATTATATCCTATACACTTCAGTTTTCCGGACCTGTTGCCTTGATAACCACGCGCGATCGAGAAGCGTGATCATGCTTCCCAAGATAAAATGGGACCCACCCCATCGTAGATCCCCAAATCCGGGGAGGTAGTGTTGTGGGTCCGACACTGAGACGACAAGTCGATGACGTATTCCTGATCCCTTCCACCGGCTAACCACACGGTAAAATTTTCTAGGACAAAAGAAGAAAGTGAAGTGACGTGTCAGTGGTGAGAGCAGGCTAGATGCTCAAAGTTAACGGGAAGAGGGTGGGTAAGCTGGTGTCTGGCCAGAAGGAGCAATCGTTGATGGTTTCTACACTTTGAGTTTGCTGGTATAAGAGAAAATACGTGGCTTTCTTTCCTGCTGCACTGTTTTACATTACTTTTCGAATATATTTTTGAGTTTTTTAAATTATAATATTTTATATTATTTATATATATTGATATTAAAATAAATTTGAAAATATCAAATAATATTATTTTAAAAATAAATGAATAAAAAACACATTCAAACACAAATCTGTCAGGAGATTTCACTGGATGATGGATTCTAGGATGCCATTTTTTTTCAAATTTGTCTTTCAAATTAAAATCAAAGCCCGTAATGAGTGTGTTTCCTCGGAAAATACAAATAAATAAAATAAAGATTCAAATAAATTTAATTCTAGATGATGATGATGAACTTGCTGACCCTTATTCTACCATTCCAAACATGTGGGATCTTGAATTTTTCTATGATCACTCCAAATAAAAATAGACGAAAATTGTAAGGGGAACAAGTATCAAAGACACAAGGGACCTGATTTAAAAAACAAACGATTTTATGTGAAATTAAGAGAACACATAAACGTAGAGGGCAAATTGAAATTTAGCCAACATAAAACTTTGACTTTTAGTTCCTTTCGAACTTTCTCGAAAGGAAAACCATGGGCTGGTTTTTTTAATGAATATATTATTGTATTTTTAGATTATTTTAATATATTGATATATTTCAGCATGAAAAATACTTTAAAAATCTACCATAACTGTACTCATGAACAGTCAATTTAAACTGGTCACTCAGACCATAATCACTAACTTTGTGTGATTTAATAATCCAATTGGTGTCGTGATAGATGTCTACCTAGTTTATGGCTTTAAGGACAGGAAATTAACTAGAAAAGAAAGAGGAAAAGGAGGGATGCGGTGCTCTACAATTATTATTGGTTGACTAGTCAACAATCAACATTCCAACTTTAGTAGGAGTGGTGATTAATTGAGGCTGTCCAGCAACAACAAACTTGTCTTAGAGAAAGCTTCCATCAATGCGGACCGAATAATTTGATCTTACTGCGACAACTTATTCAAGCTATTTATACAATAAAAACCTATTTCCCGCGACTCAAAAGAAGAGAAAAAAAAACCTTTTATGTTTTATATTTTAAAAATCATTTTTAACATCAACATATTAAAATAAATTCATTTAAATAAAAATAAATATTTTTTTATAGCACCGCGGTCAAACAGATTACATCAGACGATACAATCCCACATGTTTTAATAATTTTGTTCCGACCACTAAGAAAAACTAAAAGCCTACGTGCAAGGCTTAGCATATATTCAATGAGCACAAAATCAAAATGCATGCATGAGTTGTTGAAGTTTCCCAAACGTTAGTCCAAAACATGTTTCAAAAAGCTAGCTAGATACCCATTTGACTTAAATGAAACTATGTTGAAAATGTGTTTGGAGAGAAGACAGCAAGTCTTGTGTTTGAAATAATAATATTCGTTTTCTCGTTTCCAAGCTGCCAAATTTCAAAAAGCTCACGCACCCCTTTTGAAAAGCTACCATCGAAGATATAAGAAAAATAGTCCTACTTGCTACGAAACTTTTATTTATTTATTTTGATTCTAAAGCAGCAGGGTTGATAGGTTTCGTTTTGTTTGAGCTGAATAGTAAAAAATAAGATAAAACAGTATTATTTTTATCTTTGTTTAGATTCTGGCCTATTTTGGATGTTTTGGTCTAATACCGGTCGAAACGTTTCGGTTTCGTTCTGCCTGTTCTGTTTTGACCAAATAATTTTTTTTAAATAATGAATAATTTTATAATATTAATCATATCTCTTAATCCAAGCATTAGATTGAGATGAAATTTTATGAGGAGTCTATTTATATATTTATATATATTATGTTAAAATTTTAGAGTAATCAAAGAATGTAATGAGTTTGCGAGATTGATGATGATATTCTCGTAATATTATATATTTTTATAATTTTATTCAGAAAAATCATTATATTGTATCTGTTTTTATATCAAGTTGCACAATTCTAAATAATTTTATTTTTGAATTTGAACTAAATATTTTTTTGAATTAATATATTTAATTATATATATAGAGATAGTATAATTTCAAAATAGCATGATGAAACACCTCAAAATCAAAATATTTTATTTTAATTAAAAAAACAAAGCGTAATTGACAAACTTGTTATAAAGTTTTAGCCATGTACCCTTTGTGCATCAGAAGCTAATAATGTATCCCTTCTTTTGTGATTGGTTGATGAGTGGCGCGTGACTCAACATTCCTCATCTAACAAGCAACCATTGAAATAGAATACATAATATATGCCACTCATGTGGGCAACTCCTACGTAGCACAAAGTCAAAAGCTTGCCAAACCTTTGGCAAGAACATAAATTATATTGCTGTTCTCTCCCTTTTCGTTTGTATAAATAGATTCTTGTATCGCAACCAGGAACGTGCAAGAAGCTCCTATAGCTAGCAGCTTCAAGAAAGATCGGCACGAGTAGATATGGCTGCAACAAGGGCAGATGGCATGCCGATCATAAGCAAGTTATACTGTTCGTCTTCTCAAGCAGTGCTTGTGGTCAGGAAAAGGCCTCATGTGGTCAGCGGAGGGGGTTTTGTAGTCACAGATTGTAGCCAAAAGGTTGTTTTCAGAGTTGATGGATGTGGAGTTATTGGCTCAGAAGGGGAATTGAGATTACGTGACAGTAGTGGTGAAGCTTTGCTACTTATTCGTCGAAAGGTACGTAGTCTATATCCATTGATACATCTTTAGATTAGACGTTGAAGATTATTCCATGAGCTAGCTAAGCTAGATTATTGCAGAACACCCAGAATTGTTCTTTAAAGGGGCTAAATTATGTGCATTCTACCCAGGAATACATAAATAAAATGTAAACATGGATAGGAAAATGCATCTATACACATCTTTAAAAGGGCTAATTGCGTGGTGTTTCAACTTGGTTCCTTCTGGGTTTCTTATATCCATCAGGGAGGCATCGTTCAAGCCTTGAGCATTCATAGGAAATGGAAAGGTTACACTTCTGACTATGAAGGATCACAGAAGCCGGTTTTCAGATTGAAGGAACCAAACAACTCCTGTCTGGTGAGGAGCAATGCAATCAGAATCTCCACTGAGCCTAGAAGAAGCAATAAAGACTGGGATTTTGAGATCAAAGGTTATTTTCCTGATCGGTCTTGTAGCACTGTCGACCACCTAGGCAAGATCGTAGCTCAGGTATATAATTTACGTTCCACGATTGGTATGCAAGTTTTTATTTATTCTAATATTGCTTTTTTCTAGTCTCTTTTTCTCAATTTCTTGTGTCTTTTCTGGAGATTGATCAATAAATGTTCATGAGCTTTTCAAAAAGACAGAGATGCTAACTTGGGAATTGTTTTTCGTCAATATCACACAGATTGGAGTCAATGAAGAAGTAAACCAGTTGATGGCAAACAAGGATCTGTATCATGTAGCTGTAAATCCAGGCGTTGATCAGGTTTTCATTTTCGGTGTCATTGCAGTTCTTGATTATATCTACGGTGAATCAACAAGGTGCTGATCAAGAAGCTGTTCAGATGAAGCTTTTTTCACATCTTTAAAAATGTCAAATTAGTAGCTTTCGTCTCCTCAATATCCCTATTTTCTTTGTTCTTGGTTAAATAGACTAGTTGGTTCGCTTTGCACGTGGATCTTTGCAAAACTAGTGTGGCTATGAAAAGCTCGGAAGGTTTAATTCTCTGTACATGAATATGATCATTCTCTGTACATGAAGCTGTAAATTGCTGCTCAGAGAAGGAAGGACGTAGCAGGCCCTGCATTTCCCTTAATTTTCTTCTGAAATCTTTTCTAGTGTCTCCATGGGAGCATCTCAACATGATGAATTGAAGCCAAAATAACCAGTGCTGTGTTATATAACTCCCATTACACTCTCTTTAGGATTTCAAGGTGAAATAGAAGGATCAGGTTTAATCATTAAAATAGCTTATGTATTGTAATTTTAACTGTCTTGGCCTCAAGATATATTACCACCACAAGGGCAAGAGTAGTTTACTCGAGAGAGAGAGAGAAAATAAAAAGGTTAACACGAGAGCATTTATAGTTCAAGCTTCGAAAATTATGCCACCCTATTTTCTATTGAAGGATAATAGTTCCTGCCCGGGTATTACAAAATCTGATGATCATCGTGTATCCCTCGGTAGAATATTTTCAATTAAGAATTATTTAAAAAAAGATAAAATATAGAAATTAAAGTAAATTCAGATCGTGCCAAGTCCAACCCATAAATTGCATACGATGTTTTGTGTTGTCGAATTTGTATCAAAGTGCAGGCTGCCAATGTCTCTGCTACCGAATGTCTGCAATAACCCCTGTTCTTGTCAACCTATCTCCAGATGAATTTCTCTGCTAGGCCTGAATAGTCCATCGTTCAGCCCATGTTCATCAACAATTTGTATTGTTAATTTTTCTTGACAAACCTACAGCTGCACAAATTTATATTGTCGATTTCCCCCTATTGCCATGACTACCAGTACCCTTAGACAATGTTTTTGACAGCCTGCCAAAGTGTGCTTCTCGTGCACATTTGACACTGTTACAAACCACCCCCACTGAAAGAAATCGATGCCCTTTGCGGACAAATTTGAAGTAACATTGCACCACATCTTTTACTCGTCACAATCAATGTTTCTCCCCGCAAAACCTCTAGCTTTGCTCACATTCAGCCACAACTTGGTCCACTAAATTGTTTTGTCTACCTGTTTTAAAGCTAAGTTGTGACACAATTCAGTTTTGGCTCTTTTGTTATTAACAATATCAAACACCTCAACTCACAAGCAATTTGAAGAACATTAACACATAATAACTTTAAAGAACCACAAGAGCTCCCATACAAACATATATTTCTCCAACCATTTTGCATGCTGCAAGTATAAAATTTAAATATGGCTTACTTGTCCATTGTACAACAATCAACTCTTCATGCTGAAATTGTCTCAGCCTCGACAAGGTTATTGTTATCCATTGCTGTCAAATTTTAGGCAGTGTGCTTTCGTTGGTGCATCCTCATGCTTAGAGCTCTAATAAACCATGATTTGTCCATCGTCAAAGTTACAAAACTCCAATTTTGCCTTGCCGAAGGCAATTTGGCCACACCCAAATCCTTCTTCACTAGACTGGCCCCACGCCATTGATTCTCTTACTTAGTGCCAATCACATGTATAAGATTTACATATGTTGTTTCTCCCCCATCCTTCTCCACACAAATAACACTAAGTGTTGTTCTTTTGAACAATCCTTTGTAAAATGCTTACCTTCACAAATAAAATGGCCCAAACTTGATTTCGAAACCTTTTCCTTACCTTTGACTTCCAACTTCCCATTGGCATCCGTCTATTAAGGTTCTCCCCCACCAAGCCCTTTTTTCTTCTTTTTCATCTATACATATCCATCGATTTTGATAAAGCAGAAGATGCTCCAGGAGTAATAGCAATGGACGAAGACAAGTCTAAAACTTTTTGTCGATGCAACTCCAATTGTGCCCATGGATGAAGTCCTAACAAAAAAATGAATGTTTTGTCCTCATCGGACATATTATTAATATCTAGAATTAAAGAGCTAAATTTATTCATGTAATCCCTTATTGACCTTGCCATAACTTTTTCAAGTCTTCCCTCGCAATCCAGGACGTGTTGTTGGGTAGAAATTATTCTTTCAACTCACGTTTTATAGTTTCTCACATCTCCTCGTTTTGTCTTCTAGCATTCAAGTCCTCTTTAGACCTTGTTTGCCATAATAATTTTGTATATCCCGTGAAATACATCACTACGATGTTCATTTGATCATCCAACCAACCTTGACAACACTGAAATAATGTTCCATAT